>JANUSC010000261.1:0-319361 GCA_025200525.1 Camellia lanceoleosa | reverse complement strand
CAATCCTTTTCAATCGATTCAAAGCAATGGGCGGAATTGTGAATGGATGGCCAACCATGGTGGAAATGTGGCGAGAAGTGCTCTAGCGAAAATCAAAACAAGAAAAATTTCTAGCTAATGTGAAACTATCTTGAACTCCACAGAAGCTCCTTTCGTGAACTCCTCTAACATCTCGACTAAGACAAAATGAAATTTGGCACATGAGCAATCAAAGTGGAGGTAGAATTAGTACAACTGTTTGTCGAGCAAAAGCTCTTCTTAGAACAACGAAATGACGACTTGGCAAAGAAAGCCCGAGGAGCATGCTCTCTAGAATTGGAAGTGGTCATAATCCATCAAAGCCATCAAAAACTGAGAACTTGACAAAAGCCTAGCTATGGTTGCGGATGCCCAATCAGAATGGGGGTATTTTGCCGTCTGTTCCCCAACCCCACAGATTTTGGTTGTGTTTCACCTCTTTGTAAGGCTTTAACCAAACTCAAATTATTGTAATAATTTTAATGAATGTCAATCCTTTATGTTGTAAAGTCGGTTTATTACTTCTTTTATGTTTTCCCATCGTTTAACAATTTTGTCCGGTACTTTCTGTTATGTTAAGTTCTATGTGGGAAGAAATTTCATAATAAAACTACGAAAGTCGTGATTATAACACACACACTCTCCATGAGAATCGACTCATAAATTCTGAGAACTACTACTAAGTGTGTACCTTTATTACATGTTGTGTTGTTGATGTCTGTATTAGTTCATGATTGTTAACTTCTTAGTCTCATTTTTATGCTGACCCCTACTTGAGCATAATCTCATATTTGCCAATGGTTAGGTGTTTTGAACTACTTTCATGCCTTGAAAGGATGCTAAACCCGGTAAAGTTGCACTTCTATCTGTCAGTGTTCTGTGTCATGATACCACGCGCTAATACTTTTGGCCTTCATATCAGCAGGAGAAAACCCTTGACCACACTTTTACGGAATCTTATTGCGATACACCCGTCAAGTCACGTATAAGTTCATAACCGCCCCACCTGTCCAGAGCCATGGATGTAGAATGCTCCATCTTTGAAGGCCACTTGGCCATGTAATTGGGCATAGAATGTCCTTTCAGCATGCCACGTGTCATCGTCAAATGATCTACTGTTGATGGAAACCGGTATAAAATGGCTGTGACTCGTAATGGTACGTTTGGAAATGGAAGGAGTTTTTGATAGGTTCATCTTCTTTAGTAGGCAATATTGTTGTTGAGGCCATTTGGGGTTATAAGTTGACAAACTACTGCAAGCTTACTTATGACAAGAAGAAGGATAATGCAAAACAGTTGATGTTGTTGAAGAGCGTGAAGCTTTTACACCTGACTATTGTTGAGCTGAATTTCTTGTCGATTTTAATTATGTAAGCGTTTGCATTTGGTAGAAAGAGTTTGTTGAAGTGAAAATAATAATTTTATGTATCCATCTGTACTATATATAAAGTGAACACCATTATGGTGTCCCTCAACCCTTAGTTTCTTATGCTCACCATTTGTCTACCTTTTATTTTTTTAAAAATAAAAACATATTTGATAGATAATGAGAGGGGACTTGAACCTTGGACTTACTGTGAATATGTAATAAATATGTAATAAATATTTTATTTTATTTGTACTTATTTGAATTGTACCTTTGTCGCGTTATTATAGCCGCTAGTACTATTATTATATATGTACTGCTTAAGCTAAGTGTCGAAAAGTGTAGTGGGTTCTCCTTGTACCATGTAAATTTTCTATCCTCAAAGCAAAAAATATTAAGTCACCCGAGAGCGAATTTGAACCCAAGGCATTGAAGTTTCATTAGAACACTCTTCATTTGTTTTAATATTTATATGTATGCTTACTTATCGAGAATTACTGCCCAGCATCGTGTGTGCCATCCAGATAGTTATATTAAAATTATACAAATTTGGGCATTGGTTGCGCAAATTGTAGATTATTCACCGTAGGCAATTGGATAAACAAATAGTGACATGTGCTTGCTTTGACAATTGAGAATATTTCATTAGTGAAATTGATAGATAGCATCATAAGAATGGCATTCAATAGAGTAAGCTGTTCAGAAGTGATGGAGCACTTCTTCACAGCTTCTCATCATGGACTTAGTGGGTTCTTGCAGTGATGAAATGCAATGAGGCTAATCTCTGTCGATCGGAGCGTTGGAAAGGAGTTGAGGATATGTCTTAGTCATAAAGCTGAGTATCTCGGCAGATGAGAGTAAAAATATTTAGGGTTCCCAATCCTTTGAGTAAGAGCACTTAATTATAAAGCATTTGAGTAGGGAGTTCTTGATTCGAGAGTCATGTGATAGTGGGCCACTATGAGGAAGATATAAACCCGTGGATTTTGGAAGGAGGGACATGAACATGGACTTTCAATGGTGCCAGTGCGGAGGTTGTTACGTAATTTAGGAGTGCTTCCTCTTGTAAATTATGCTCGTAACCCATGAAATTAGTTGTATTACAGGGAATTCCGGTGTGTACTTTGTTTACTCTGACCTTTTCTCGTTTGTAATATGTTCTAAACAAAGTGGTCATACATTCAACTAAATTTGAACCAAATTGTCAGAATTCGATTGATTTGTTTATTTAAGTTGGGGTGTGCACTCTTCTTTAATTCTGACGATTGGGAGTAGCTAAACTTATCATTATGATTAGTTGTACTTTCCGTAGTATGATAAGTTGATGTTACATCGGTGGGTGGACGTCGATTATAAAGCTTTATAATATAATTATTGTTTATAAGTGACATGTTTAAACATTATTAATGAAATCGAAGTTTGATTGTACTTGTTTGTTGTGATTAACATTGAAATAAGTAATCGGAAATTTACTTGAGTCGGTGAGGCGAAACCATATGATTGATTTAATGGCGGCTTTAAAAAATTTAGAGCATCTCTGCCATAAATCAAATATTTGAATATTGAGATATGTCGGAATCAATCTCGCATCTACATTAAATGTGACATCATAATTTGTTGAGTAAAAACATCATAGAAGATAGTGTACTTCATTTCAGATTGAAACATAGATATGTTATAACTAACATTTATGGTTGTGATATCAAAGTTATGCTCGAGAAATTGGCGACTAAGTACATTCCTCAAAATATGAGTAAAAAAACGGTAAAAAGTAAATTATATTTGTTTCAATCGCATTCATCCGAGATTATACGATACCAACAAAACATGTGTAAACAAAAGCATGATGTAACAACAATGACCACATTGAAATGTTTTGATCCATGTTTACATATGACTTTGCACTTTTAGATTACCGTTTCATCTTTACATCCTTCGGTAAAAACAATGTGGAAGCCATATTTAACATCCATATTGAAATCAATGAATAAAAATTAGCGAAGTCCTAATGCCACCCAAATTAGTGGCGTCTCTTTGCTAGCCCATTCCCATCCATCGCTTCTAGTTTGTGGCATTCTTGATCAAGAGCACTCCCAATACTCTGCGATGCTTTGAATTATTGACATCCATAACGATGCCAACCAATAACTTATATGACGCACTGAGAGGGATGGAACTTTGTACAAAAAAAGACTTCCTATAAGACAAATCGATTACAATTGCAAGAAATATAAAGGAAAAGGATTTGATTGACAAAATGACCGGAAATAAGCTGGTAGGAAGGTACCTTGTGGGCTTAAGAGGCATAAATTAGGTCATTGCATGTATTTGATGACTAATATCCCATAGTCAAAGCGTCTATACAAAAAATAATTTAACGTTAAATTTGTCATCAATGTCCAATAAGTTTGCGAATGTAAATGGTCATTCAGAGACGTATGTACATAAATGTGAGGGAGGATTGTGGATTACTACGTCTAGTTATTGTAATGGCCTTCATCTAACATGCGGAGGTGGAAGCTTCACATGCGTCCTATAACATATTCATTTCCAAAGTGTAGTTGTAAGTAAGTGGGTGCATAGTTTGAACACTATATTTCTAGAAGGTTGAAGTTATGGTTTATGTAAAGGATGTTTAAGTTTGTTATAGTGTTGAGAAATCCATCACGAGGACGCTCTTTCAAGTACCTTCCGTGATTTAGCTTCCTTTTTGTTCGATTCTGCTTTGGATGGAAGCGAGAGTCCAAATAGGTAGGCTACATCATCTACCATTACCTTGCGTATCAATTTTAGCGCACAACCAATGCACTCGGCTTTATAATTAAAAGGCATATGAAATCTATATACAAACACAAGTCACGAACGCTTGTTATATGAGGGCATGTAAACATGTACCGACTTTCATATTTCGTTTAATATAATGGGATGAACATTGATATTACCCTCTAACATGCATACATCGCACCAATGTATCTCGTCATTGTCCAAAAATGATGTGACCGATATTTTCATGGTGCAGGTCTGAGGAGGTTTATGATATTTACTATTAGAATCAAAGTTACGCATGTGTAATGCATAAAGGTCATTAGGCAAACATTTGTCAAAAATATGTCATATACAAAACACAACCTAGCTTTAAACACTTACTTAAGCCGAATGGGATATACGGGGAAAAAAGAACCAATCATTGTAGGCTCTTATCATTATTGTAAATCCCTCTGTCAATTAGTCAATTGCACCACCACCAAGTTGATTTGTAGCGACCCTAATTTTCTTAAGTCATTTATTTATTATTATGATTATTATTATCTTATTTTATTTTGGCTTTATTAATTGTGTGGTCATAAGGAGAAGTTAATGAGATATTTAATGAATTTAATGTGGTGATTAATTAATTTAATGTGTTATTTAATTATATATAATTAATCCAAATATTTATATATTTATATTTGTTTATATATAAAAAAAGAGGTGTTATATATAGATATATATATATATATTATCTTGTATTTATATTTATATTTATATATATTATAATTATATTTTTATTATACTATAACTTAAGCGTATGCCGTTTACTACAGAAAGGTGCGGTGTAAATAATGTTAGATAGTTCATATCTTTGGATAATTAAAATCTTCATAGGCGGAGAAGAATTAAAAAAACCCCTAAAACTACTGGAAGAGAGAGATGAATTTTACCTTCTTGATCGAGGAAAATACCGAAGAAAAGAGGCTGGAGAAGCGAGAGATAAAAGAACATTTAATCAGATTGAGTTTACAATTGAAAGCAATTGAAATCGTAAAATGAAAATTGGAATTGAAAATCTATATAAAGATACCTCCACAAATCTATAACTCACCCAATTCAACATTTATTTTCCCGTATCTCGCTTTTAACATTTTACGGGTATTGTTCTAATCAATTTTCTGTCTCCATAATCTACTTCTTTTTGGTTTGATATTTCTTATTTGGAATTGGGTTTGGTTTCATTTTTTCTTTGTTCACTAGTAAAGATTATAATTTTGTTTCTTGGGTATAGTGCAGGTGATGTTTTAGGTAGGGTTTTAGATATATTTTGTTTATTCTCTTTGTTCTCTTTGTCATTCTTTATATGAATTCTTTATATATATATATATATATATCTATGATTGGTTTTAGATATATTCTGTTTTGTTCTCTGTCATTCCATCCCCTCATATAAACATTTGTTGATCAACATTTTGTAAGTAGGTATATATATCTATGATTGATCAAAACACAGGATATATATATATATATATGTTTCCCATGATTATAGTATTATGGCTTACTTGTGAGAAAGCACATTTACAAAGATAGGACAATCCTCTTTCCATAAGACCAATGAAAAATAACCATAAATAAATAAATCCGAGAAAACAAAAAATTGATATAAGAAAATATTCAATTACTAAGAACAGTGAGATGGTAATGCAATTTTACGTATGAGTAGAATTTTGCTATATATAAGACTACTATACTTGCCCTAAGTTGAACCACAATGGAAATAAGACTACTGACTATATATACCCTTACGTAATCACTATTTTTTATGTTCATAGTTCATAATACTTCATGAAATATAAGATGCAAGTAATCATTGGTTTAGACTGGTAAAATTATTTACCCCCAATTGCTACTACTTACCTGAACATTGGTTGTCTTTGGAGGAGTTTACATGTAGTATTGTGACACATATGGGCTATTATTATGTCTCCAATTAAAGTAATTGAGCCCTAAAGTGCAATTGCAATTATTAGAGTGAAGTTCATTGGAATTAATTGGTTGTCTTTATCCTTATTAAGAGACAGGGTGAAAAGAATCCAAGCTGGGCCTTCTAGAATTTGGGGAAGCCTAAGAGGTCCCCAATCCAAAACATAGAAGGATTTGGATACATTAAGAGGGATTGAAGGTCTCTAAATCCGTGGGCTAAAAAGGATCCCCACAATCCTGCAGCCATGCCCTATGTAACATCCCAGAGGACATTGGATTGAAGGCTTCAAAAGGCATTCAAATTTGAAAGATTCTTTAATAATTCATCAAGAATTAATGATGCTTCATCAAGATTCAAGTGTGCTCTTGACCAGAAAAGCACTCACTTCAAGAAGCATTCAAATTTTAAGCGCTTTCTGAGGATAATCTTCTTGTATCATCTTTACATACATCAAAGGTAAGTTTTTAATTAATTTATGGGTTGGAACAATTTAAAAAGTTCTAAAAAAAATTTTAAAACATATGTTTCACTTGGAATTAGATTTGAATAGATAGTTGTAAGCCTTATAGAGACTACAATACGAAATAGTAATCAATAATATGAACCTAGATAACATATTTACTAACCCGTTACTCCAAGCATCTCCTCGCGAATAAAAATAAAAGCATTATTAGTGATCGAGGCGTATGAAGCTTTACGAACATGGGAGTGAACAATAATGCATCTGTCATTACCTTAGTCATCACAGGTGATCATTAACAACTTTGGATGATCTTTTGCTGTGACCGGCACAACTTGACTTCAAAAGACCAATCGGCAACTACATCATTATCGGAAAAAAAAAAAAAATGCTTCCCCTAATTCTGGGGTAAGAGGTGAATGAACCAGTGATAAGTTAGATCAAATCATCAAAACACCATAAAAAATAAAGATAGGTAGGATAAATCAAGTCGAAAATCAGAAAATAAATCATCAAAAAACACCATAATGGAATAGAACCAGAGAGTATATGAATTGGAAGCAAGAAACGGGAGATAATCAGTAGAAATCTTCGGCTAAAGGGAAAATCACGAAAATAAATGGATTACCCTTTACGCTTATAACTCTCTTAAGACTTTTTACTAGGCAGAATCTAAAATTTCAAGTCAAATTAATTTGAACAACCATGAGACCAAAGATGAGCAACCAAAGCGATTTTTTTTTTTTCTTTTGCATTCTTGAAGAAATAATAATAAACCCAATCGATTGTCTTTAGAAACCCATTATTGATTCTCTCTCTCTCTCTTCTCTCCTCCTCTCTATTTCTCCGTCCTCTTTCCTTCTCCTCTTCATCTAAGAAACTATTCCAAAATAATCGTTATCTCGATGACTTGCGCGTCTAACTAATTGGCGAGAGATTATATACCATTAATTTAGGAACATGAGACGGCAATGATTGAGCAAGCAAACGATTTTTTCTTGCATCGTGCCGAAGAATATTAGTTTCAAATCTTATATATATAAATTCACAGAAGGGAGAGAGAGTTTTAGAAGTAAGCCAAATTGACTACGGTAAGTGATCTTAATACAATCTTTTGGCTAATTTATTTTTCTAGAGTTTTCTTTCTCAAAACCCCAAAGAGAATTTTACCTTCTTTGATCGGAGGTAAAAGGCTCTGAAACTCCAAATCTGTGGTTGAAGGCGAATCCTGCTTGAATCTATGGTTGAAGGCAATAAATCGTAGTGTTCTGCGCTCTCTCTGCCAAGCCTTGCTGAAGGCCAAAATCACGAATTAATTTCTATATGTTTTGTTTACCTTGCGCTGTGATCATGCTTGCAGAACCACGGAAAGAGGCTCCGAAGATCTGAATAGCCACCAACACCTAATTAAAAGATGGTCAAATCAAAGACAAACCCATTTGAGAAAATCCAAAACCCAAAAAGGAAAATCCATAAATTCAGAGAACACTCAAAAGAAAATGAGATCAAAAAAAAAAAAAATCACCGGCTCGATACACGAAGCTTCGAGCCGTGACTTTTAAAGGCCTTTCTTTTTGATAATGGGCTTCCGCTTTTACGAGGCCTTTCTTAACTTGATAATGAAGCTCACTCCTATAAACACACTCCTGAGAAGAAACTCACATGGAGGAGAGAGAGAGAGAGAGAGAGAGAGAGAGATAAAGAGGATGGAGGGAGGCGTGATTTGACCGGAGATCGAAGAGATAAAGATAGAAGGGTGGGGAGGGAAGGCGTGGGTAGCGAGGAGAACTATAATATTTGGGCGGGAAGATATATATTGAGGACTGATATATATATAAAATTAAAGAAGCCATCTCAATACATCTATCTAAATAAGCAAATGAATTATGACCCTTGAAATGTCCTAGTAGGACAATTATATACTCATCATATTTTCAAAAACCATTCGCTTTATTATATAGATATAATATTATATAACTAGCGTATGCAGGTGGGCACAGATAGGACGGTGTAAATATTAAGATTATATATATAATTGTAATCGCAACACTATTTAAATTTAAGATTAAAATGAAATTATAAAAATATATTTAATAGACTACACTCTGTAATTCCAAACAAATCAAATATAAAAAAAAAATTAAATATCAAATAATACTTTTGACACAGTACTAACCTACATTCGTAATTTAAAAAGAAATTAAAATTAATGAATGCACACCAGCTTATATGTGTGTTACCACTTGCCAATCAAATTCCTAACTACATAAGAAAAACAAACATTATATTGTCATACGCCAAAAAAAGTGAGTTAAAACTTTATAAAAAAAAAAGTAGAATTCAAGCTTTCAAAATATGTATGCTTTACAAAAGAATATGTCAATAACATCTCTTCAAACATGTGTTTGCCAAACTTCCTCCTCATTACTTTTCGAAAAAGTCTTTGTATCAACTTATATGTACCCCCAATGAGGAACATGCATAACAATCACGATAATTTATGGAAATATATATATATATATATATATAGATTGGTATATATTGTTGAAATATACATATCAAAATACTTTGAGATTGAATGATTCTGTAATACATCCCCATCAGGAAGCATTGCTAATTTGTATTTCTCTTTTTTAAGCTCCATAAATTTTTCGATCCAATCCTAAAAAAAATCACATCCATATTTCCACTATTATTATTAGATTGAAATTTTATAAAAAAAATCTATGTATATAATCGATAGAAAAGAAATCTACATGGTTACCTTTTTGATAAAACATGATTTAATGAACAACATGGAACACTACAACAACACTTCGGGATAAACAATATTTATGTTTTAACATAGTAGAATCAAGCAAACTATCTTTAGGGAGGAGAATAACCTTATCTACGATCAAAGGATGTACATTTTGGACAATGCCACATATAATTGGCCATGGCTAAACAACTTTGTGGTATCGCATAAAATCAACCCCAAATGACAAATTTCCGCAGATTGTCCTTGAGATTTATTAATGGTCCAAAAGCATATGCTAATCGAGGCCGAAATTGACGCCTTTGTCATTTGACAAAGGCATTTTTGAAGAAGATGGTGTCAAAGATATCCTACGTTGTGAATGCGCCAAATTGCCAAATTTTTCTCCGTTTTAAAATTTGAGCTTCAATTATCTGAAAATGAATGTCGCACCTAGTAACCATCAATCTGTACTCATTACATAGTTCATCTTTTAGGGTGCAATATTTCTTAACAATGTTATAGGACAACCCCACTTTCAACTCCATACCTTAAAGTTGGTAGTCTTGGGGAGGATCCAATGAATTTAAATATTCATTAGGGTATCTATTTGTAATGGTAGGATCAATTTCATTATCTTGAGGACATTTTATCTCTTTGCCGCAAAATAAGTATATAATCTTCACGAAAAAGATATTCCAGCGCACGATTAGTATTAATGTCAAACATCCATCGTTACGCCGCGTATAGAGATAGAATGGTGCGTTCGATTAAAAATGTTGGGGAATTAGCATCTCTATCATATTCAAGCTGTGGGTGGTATGAAAGCAATTCATTCAAATATTGACATTTTGTGTGTATTGTTGATGGAATGTTGATGATTTCTTGAGGATTAGTCCCAATCTAAAAAAAAATGAAATCAATTAAAAAAATATTTGGTGTAAATCTGATTTATTAATTTAAAATAATAAAAGAAAAAGGTTAAAGTAGTGTTTAGCCTCCATCAAGAAATTTACAAAAAATAGCATTTTCATGGTCTCCCATGATTCAGTGGCGCAAGACATTCAAACCCAAAGTTAAGATATTATTATATGCTTCCATAGAGCAGTGTCTTAATGATGCATTCCACAATTTGCTTACGAATTCCTTTGCACAGGTATAAGCGGTAAGATTTGTGAAAGTCTCCACCAAGAACAACGATGAATACCCCCAAATGGCTTTTCACTATCACGAATATCCTTCATGTATGATCAACCGTCTCAACACAATATCTATGTTGCATAGGAACTTCATCCAAAATTATGAGGTTTTGTTTCTCCTAAACAACTTCGGCTTGTAATGATTGTTTGGTAAACCCACAAAGTGAATTTTTCCAAGACATCTAACGGAATGGAAAAATGTTGAATGTGCGGTCAGGTACCCTCCTGCAATAACAATGATGCAATTCGAGGATGAAGCCACAAGAAGCTTAACGATATCGCCAAAACTACACGACATTTTAATGCAATTGTATTGTATAGAAATGTTTTCTGTTCAGCAAAGCTTGACCCATTAAGAAAGAAAAGTTTCCTTTATTTTGAAAAAGTTGAAAGCTGATTGTGTTATAAGCATTCCGTTGTCCATTGTTGAGACAATCAATAGTAATTTGTAGATCTCGCTTGTTGTACAGGCCTCATTCTACTGAGTTTGTTGATGTTCGAATATCAATCGAATTACCAACTATTGCCTCAAATTTGCGATGGGTTGTGGCATGGGTGGAAGTCAATTAAACATTTACTTTTGATTCATGGAAGCATTTGATTCAAAAGATGGAGACCATAATCTTTCAATTTGAGCCTCGATGAGGGTTAGAAATGGCAAACAATGTCACGAATCTTATGTGCAAGATCATCACATATATAAAGTTGAAATTGATTCCTGTAATGCACATGGATTTAGTGGAGAGCACCTTGGGTGAGAATAACACTAAAACAATCTCCCGCCAATTGGTATCCAGGTTTCTCGCTACGACGCAATGCCTCTTTCTTTCAAGCATTGTATCCATTCTTATCATCTTCTAAAGCCCCCTCGCACCTTTACATACTAATTTAAATGTATTATGCACAACATTATTTATGGACGACCATGCGTAAAGGCGAAAGCGACTTTGGCTCCTTTTGACAGTTAGTAACAATGCTGAGATAAAATCTTTTCCACCACAATTAGGGAATTTGACAAAAGTACATTCTACCAATTGCATATCCCTCTTTCTCTTGATTTCCATCTTTTTTCGCTTGAGCCATACAAAATCTTTGCGGAAATTCTTGATAAGTAAATGGACATTCATCTTCTACTTTAGCAAGACAATATGCAGTTAGCCGATAAGAGTTGACATTTGTTGACTAGCTCTAAGTGAATCGTTTCTAATGACTCATACCGGGTTAAAACAACGCTGATGCATTCCAGGGTAAATGAAGTTGTCAATGCGATAGCTATTGGTATCTCTGCATGCAAAGGATGACCAAATATTCCATGGCGACTAAAGGTCCAATATACCTTGCATCGAGATATTTGTTGAATCTCATTTATCGATCCCAACACCATCGTTATGCGATCATAACCCTGTATATAAATGTACTTTATGTATATATTTCTGACCCATCTCATTAAGCGCAGATACTTTCACATTTATATGATATTGAAAAGTTTAGAAAGATATGCATTGTATGGTATGACATCCACATTATCAACTTTTTTGCCCCCCTCGCGGTATGTACTTGGCCATTATTGTGATGGCGATAGATGGGGTATCCATCTTGATCCATAGTTATTGTTTCTCTCTGGCTAAAAGCTTCGAGGGTATCTCTTACTACATCTACCATTTTCCCATAATACTTGGTACATGCGAGTTCGAGTACCATATATGGTCCATATACCATACTAATATTTGGATAGTTTCAAAAAGCATAGGATCATCTTTTGGGTTTGAAAATTTGCATGCCTGAGACCAATTTGTCTACTTCGAGCACATGTCCGAATTTTTTGCAGATTGCATGAAATAAAAGTGCATCTGCATATGGGGAGGCCTCGTTTTTCAAATTCAATTGTAAAAACATGTGCACAACTTTATTTCCAAACACTTTATTTGCTTCTATCTCCTTCATCAAACATTTCTCTTCTTCAATCAAAAACCACGGGCACTCAAATCTTGCCCAGTGATCAATAGGTTTTGATGTGATAATAATGCTAAAGTAATTCTACGGCCAATTAGGGTTTGCGGTCATAGTAGAAGAAAAAATATCTGGGTGTTGGTTATATGGTGTGATAAATCCATTGAATCTGGTCTGAAAAGATTTCAAACATATGTTTAGGGACTACTAGGTAAATAAAGATGGAAAAACAAACCTTTGACCAATTTTGACGAATTAGCACATAATCTGGATCAATATCTCGACATGACTCTTGGTAAGCTCAACCCGAAGTTTTACTTGATTAAGCTTGTAGTATGTCGATCAATTTTGCTTTACGATTGTGGCCCAAAGCATCTACCAAAACTCTTGAAATAGTTTCTGCGCCTCTCAAAATAATTTGAATACTCACAGGTCGTTTAAACAAACGATAACTATAAAAATCCATTTGAGTAAGTCGATCGGTTGAAGGTCGATCATATTGAACATTCCACAATTTCAACTCGGGTTCCCATCCAAGCTCACCATATAGGAAATAATATAACATAATGTAATGGCATAAGTATGCTAGGTGACATTCATTAATTTGCATCAACTCATTATTTCCTTGGAAATGTAATATAATATCTCTCATTTTACTTACCTCTTTCCATCAATTCGGGTATTATTCTGATCATAATCTCATCTCTACTTGGTTGGTAAGTTATACTGGAGTGTCGTCAATCAGATTGTTGAATTGTAATGAAGATAGAAGCAGGTAGATTGTGTTCCTGTCTGCGTCTAATTGATGTAAAAATGGCATGAGTCTTGCGAAATGTAGCTACAAATGCACATTGACTTGCAAACAAACTATCCTAAATAGTTTTTGAGCACATCCTTCTTAAGTTAGGATTTCTACGATTTCACGTAATTTGTATCTTGAATCAGAGGTCATAGAATATACTGGTTAGCAGAGCATAACTCGTGATCTTTGCCACTCGGTTATGGTTTATATGAAAATGATCTGTTCGATGTCGTAATTCCCATGAATTGTGAATGATGCGGACCCCTTCCACTAAGCTACTCTAGGATCCAATGTAGCTTTCTGACCAAGACTTGTAAAAGCATTGGTGCATTAGTACAATCGATATAACTTCTTGAGAAAAGGATTTTGATTGATCATTATTCCCATCATACAACGCCAGCTTGAAGTGATGGAGGTGTAATAAGTAAAGGTAACCTAATCTTCCCTTCCAAACAACAGAAGTTCTAGAATAAGGGAGCGCTTTATAGAATGATTTGGTCAATTTTTCATCCATCAATGTAAGCGCCTTTGAACAATATAAGGACATAATACGTCCATCTTGCCAAGATAATGTAATAAGAATTGACAATTGTGTGCTTTCAGGGCATCAATTGATGTACTTCATAGTGAATATCTTCTAATTTATCATCGGTAAGACATAGATCTTCTTGAAAAGAAATTGATTTATAGACAGTAGAGCCTCCACGTAATATTTGTGTATAAATAAAATTATATAAAACAAAATGGTAGAATATGTATTTCAAGATTAGACACTTAGTAGTTTACCGGAATTCCTTTGTGGAGAGTAAAAGGCGTTGCTTGCATAGCATAAGCGAACATGTAGAATGATGGGCAACCATTGTTACGTTTTTGTGCGAATGAAGGAATCTTGATTATTGTTTCCCATTTCGAGCAAAAGTGCGCGATTACTGACGATTTGGTGCTGCTTTCAAGAAGGGTATATTGGTTAGAATACATTCTTCCTGATCCCTCTTGTTCTCAATTGCAGAAGTATTGAAAAGTATGAGCTTTTCATTTTTTTTCTACGCTCGTCAAATGCGTTACTTACGTTTGAGCCAAAAGCTGACTTTTTGATATTACATTATCATTTGCGTTTACCTAAAATGAAAATATTTTGTTATTGGTGCAAAATATGTGAATATTTTGTACTTAACATGAAATATCTTCTTGTTTATTTTGTTTCTCTTAATTTTGTTTTATATTTTATTTATTTTATACATTTAATAGTGTTATCTGTATTTATTTCTTTCTTTATGCATTTTGTTTTTTATAAAAAAATAAAATAAAGAAGAAATAAAAATCTATCTTATTTAGTTTATTCTTTCATTACATAGTTTGTCTTTATTTCTTCGTTTTTTTTTTTTTTTTCTTATTCTTTTCACATGTTACATTATAAATGCACATGTATCTATGCTAAATAAAAATAATTAAATTTGGAAAACACATATAAATAATAGCAAATTATAGGAAAATATATTAAAATCATTCTCTGATTGAACATAAAGCAACAAATTCACATAGTTTGCTTCCTATTTTTTAGAAAGGAATATATACCATGACATGCATTTGTCATTCTCTTGCCGGAAGAGTCACCTTTTCTTTTCCTAGACATTGGGTTGACCTTTTCTTTTTCTTTTGCCTAACAAATATAAATAAAATATTGAAAAGATTTAAAAAATCTTATATAAATAAAAAATACATACAATGTTTTGCGATTTTTTATTTACCGCACGCAACCACAATGAATAACATTAGGGTCATGCTCATCGGATGACCACACCAACATTTCTAGATGGGGTTGTAGGGCGGGCCTACAAAATAGATTATGAATAAATTTAAATCATGTAATAAAGTGGTAATAGTAAGAGTATATATTTCAAAAATTAAGCCGAGTTATTTACCAATTCAGTGTTATTCTGAGATGGTTGTCTTGAGTTAATACATTCATTTGATCTCTCGTTCTAAATACATCGTTGTCCTAATTGGTATCACGAAACATGAGTTTTGATTTTTTTCACGTTCTGTGGTACATTGAGCCAATATAACTTTTGATAACACATTATCATTGTGTGCCTAAAATGAGAATATTATATAATTAGATGCATAAAATATAAAGATTGTCCCATCTCTTGCTTCCCTTTTATCATGTCTTTGTTCTCAAAAGTTTAACTAACTTTTCTTCTTCGCTTAGTTGAGTTGTTAGTCACATAGAACCAATCCGTGTTGATAAAATTTAAAAGGAGGAAAAAAACTCATGGAATTTCACCAAATGCCAAAAAGACACTATCCATCTAGTGTATACCGATTGCCTAAAAGGCACGGTGTAAATAATATTATTTTTACACATATTCTACAAAAATCAATTAACATAAATTATTAATATTGGTATCACATCCTTTACAAAAAATTAATTCAAAATGATAATAATTTCATTGCTACTGTAGAAATCAATTATAATAAATCAATTCAAGGCGATAATAATTTCACTGCAATATAAAACTCCACACATAAGTCTTCCTCCTCCATCTACAGCAACACCATAAAGGCTTACCATGACTTAAGCATAAATGCGATGGCGGTTCATTTAAGTTAAATGTAATTTATCAAATTCATTGCTAAAAGTTTAAGTTAAATATTAATTCATATTTGAATTTTTTATAGAATTTCACCATCTAAAAAAGTATAAATTTAAAATTGCATATGTTAACACATTTTTAAAATTTTAAAATGTGGTTTGAGTTGAATCATATATAAACTTTAGTGTATTTATGAAAAAAATCTATATATATCTATAATGTATTTAAACAATGTCACCTCAAACATTTTTTTTGAATTAAGTATGTATTTAAATATTTTTTTGATTAAAATAATATTAAAAGAAAAAATTTAAAAATGTATTTAATCATTTTACATTTTTTTTGTCATATACATTATATCTAATTATTTAAAAATTGAACAATCTTGCTAAACATAATTATTTTAACCTACTTAAGTAACCAAAAAATTAAAATAACTTATAACCAACCTTCCATACACCTCCTATAATTACTGCATTGGCTTTATTATTTTTTTTTATAGACCACACTCATGTTTGCTAATTGCACTCATTTTTTTTGTCCTCGTTGAAAAGATAAATATTAGATCATTGAGTACATATAATGTGAATATTAGTATGTAATGTTTTCTAGTTTCCGCTTCCTCTTCGTTTTTTCGTGTTCTTTCCGTTATATTATAGAAGTAAAATTAAAATTAAAAAAAATCTATATTCTATAATTAAAAACTTCATTTCATTTTTATTTCTTCTCTTATATATTTATTATGATATGTTGTAACTGCAACATATGTTCAAATTAATGTTAGAACAAATGCATTAACATATTGTACAAATGCTTACTTTAACATGGTTTAGAAAAATATTTTACAATCAGTCAAAACAATTGAATAAATATTTTAAAAACAATAACTCATAAAAATATACATAAAAAAGAGTATATGACATTATGCAATTCTAACAAAAAATCTATATAAAAAATAATAATAAATATTGAAAAACAAACTTTTTAAAATGTTGAGAAACCATACTACGAGATTTGCATGTTCATTTCCTTTGGGAAGGATAGCCTTTTCTGTCTCCTTTGATATTGCTTTGCTTTTTCCTTTTCCTTTCCCATAAAAATAAGTAGAATATATAATTCAAATATATTTTAAAATGATAAGAAAATGCATCGAATATAAGTTACTTGTAAACACCTCACGAATCTAATAGTATTAAGGTCATGCTCATCATGGGACAACAACATTGACATTTCTTTCTTGAAGAAATTGAATCTATGTATACAAAAAACTTTAGAGTGATAAATAAAATTTTGTACATAAATAAGAAAAAAAAAATCATTTCTTTCTTGATATTACCGTTCGGCGTAGGTCTTCATCCACCTATAAAGTATGAGGGAAAAAACATTTATTAGAAGAAAATTAAATATGATAAGTTTAAAATAAATAAATATATAGGCCTTACATTATAAAGAGAGGTATTTAAATTTCTATGGAGGAGTGAAAAAACAAAAAAGAAAGAACACTTACTTGACGAAAATAGTGATGTTGTCCATAACTATTGTACTTCAACTTTGAAATGTTTGGTTATATAATTATGGCTGTTCGATGATGTATTTTAACAATCACATTAAAATGATAAAATTAAAATCAATCCTAACAACATGAAGAGTACTAAAATGGGAAAACAACAATTGTCCAAATTTGAACTCTTCTCTTTCCCAATGACTTCAATTTTATAGTGTTGAAATTAAATTTAAATTTATCATTATCATTTAGAAAGTCCAAACATAAATGTATGCCACCAACAAAAAAAAAATGTTTAAAAAGAATCTCACATTAGCAATATGTCTTACCAATAGAAACAATATATAAAGGAAAAAAAGTTACAAATCCATGGAAACCAAATCTTCTTGGAAGGCGATCGGCCTTTGTTTCTTGACTTGTAATATTCCTCTTTTAGCTACTTGTTTTTAGTAGTTGTGTCTTTGAATATGCTTGTGCTCATTAACAACAATGTTACTAAGGAGGTTATTTTGACATGGAAAGTTTGAATATTAAGTTATTTATTTTTATTGTTTTTCAATTATTATTGTTCTAATAATTCATATGAATTTGAATTTATCTTATTTTTTGTAATATATAAAGAATAAATTACCCCTCTCTAAAATAATTATTTTTTGATCCCAAAAATGGATGTGCAGAAAGGCTAAATAAAATTACCCTCTCTAAAACAATTATATCGTGTAAAGGATGTGATACCAATATTAATAATTTATGTTAATTAATTTTTGTAAAATATATGTACCGATATTAGTTATCACAGGTGTCTTCAGTGCGGGCATATGCTAGTATATATATATAGGACATGAGTCTACCCGATAGGTGTAATTAAAATATAAATTTTAATTTTGAATTCATACTATATTTTTTATGTTGTTTTAGTGATGAAAGTATTTTTTAGTAAGTCAAGTAAATAGTCTTAGTAGAAATTAACACTTGACATAAGAAGAGAAGGCTACTTGGTAAAAAGAGAGAAGGAAATTCATGAATAATAGTATAAATTGATAGGATAGAACCATAGATCATGCCACTATGCCACATACATTAGTATCGGTCAATTGACATCACTAAATCTTGAAAAATCACTAATATATATATATATATACTTCATACTACAATGTAAATAAATACTTCACTGCAATTAGCTAAAAGTATTGAGGTGGGCAGTTGGTAAATTTTTGAATCACTAATAAAATACTTCACTGCAATTAGCTAAAAGTAATTGAATTATTTTTAAAAATTCAGCCCATCTCTATATGTGTCAATTCCCGAAGATAAAATTTCTGAGCCTACTTCACCAATCACTAAATATCATTCATATTTTTTTCCAATCAAAATATGAAAATTCTTTGGGAGCAGAGAAAAGCAACTACAAAAATTTAGCTATTTACATTGGGTTTTTTTTCTTCAAAAGATTAACATAAATGCTCTAGAATTTTGGTTTATTTGTATATCTTCGATTGTTGATATATATATGAGCGATGTCCTTTTGTTCTAAAAAATGTTAAATGGTAGGTAAAATTAGCGATGGCGAGACGTGGGCATTGATTTTTGATCATCGGTTCAAGTTAAAACTTTAATGTGATTCATTTCATTTGGATAAATTGCACTAAAAGAGACACCATAACTGCGCCACATTAGAGCCAATGGAGACCAAGGTTATCATGTTCATACTCATTCAGAAATTGATTAAAGATACAATCTGTTCTTGAATGGGATTAAAGTAAAATTGAATCAGTTTCTGCAGATTGATTTTTTTTTTACTTTTATAAAATATAAAATTAATTAATTATAACATAAATAATTTTTTAAATAATAACCTGTAAAAAAATATCTTACAAAATACCATTCAAATTTTAAACACACAGATCTATACATAATATAATAAAGATAGCTATTGCTTAAAATAGAGTTCGTCATCATTAATTCATCACTCCTTGGGGTTATAGCTAAAATTCAAATCAACCATGAATTAGTCTTCCTTGCTTGGCAGTTTCATCCAAACATTAGAGCTAATGGAGACCAAAGTTATCATGTTCATACTCATTCAAAAACTGATTAAAGATACAATTTGTTCTTGAATGGGATTAAAGTAAAATTGAATCAGTTTCTGCAGATTGATTTACTTAAATGGGATTAATCAATCAATCTGCAGATTGATCATCAGTTTCTGATTTAATCAGTTTCTACAATCTGATCCCATTTAAACCGATTAAAGTGAACATTTGTAAATTGGTACAAAAGGAATTTTGAATCGAAGCGTTATGAAGAGGAGAAAAGCAATTCAAAACCAATTCCTCCAGAATGTGAAATACAACAGAGGACCAAAATTACCTTGAAGGGAACAACCAAGGATGGGAGAGGAACCTTATGAGTGGTGATGATGAGCAACATAATCTAATGTAAGAACAAACTGATTAAAGTGGAATTAATCTGTTTCCATTTAATCTGTTCTTGATCATTGAATTTTGGAGCGGATCGTGATTTCGTCTGTCGAAAAAAAATTGTCAAAACTTCGAAGAAAAGAAAACCCTAAAGCGAGAGAGACCAAAATTACCTTGCGAAGGAACAACCAAGGGTGGGAGAGAGGGAACCTTGCAAGTGGTGATGATGAGCGTGAATCGTCGTAGAACAAAGCGATTAAAGTGGAATTGAATCAATTGCAAATCGGTTTCTACAATCTGATCCCATTTAATACGTTCTACAATCTATTCTTGATCATTCAAAAAATACAACAGAGAGAGGGAGCAGAACAGGAATACCTTGTGATGAAGAGGAGTGTCGGTTACAATAATAAATAATCAGATTGGAGGTGGTGATGAAGAGGAGCGTAGCAGGAACAAACTGATGAGAACAGAGAAGGAAGAGGGATAAAGATAGAAGGCATGAGAGACGTGTGCAAGCGGGAAGGTGAGAAGAGAGAGAGATAAAGATAGAATAGAGGGGAGATGTGGAGAAGGAGGATGTTGACTCTTTGGGCGAGAAGATATATATTTAGGATTGATATAAAATTAAGGGGGTTATCTGAGCCATCCATGTGAATATACAAATGAATCATGACCCTTGAAATGTCCTAGTAGGACAATTGTGTCTAACATATTTTCAAAATCCGTTCTGCTTTATTCTATAAATAGTTTGTTAGGTTATTATATAATATAATATAATAGTCAAATTAGATTATAATAGGGATTAGGTTTAGAAGTTATAAGAAAGGAAAAAAAAAAAAAGAAAGAAAAAAAAAGAAGAGGAGAGGTCTTTGTGAAGTACTGTGGCAAGTCATGAGAGAGAGAGAGAGAGAGAGATTAATCAACCAAGAGTGATCAATATTTGAGGAAGCGAAAGAGCGATTGGGAAGAGGAAAGGAGGAAAAAAATAAAAAGATTAGGGTTTTATTTTGTGGCTCCATTAATTCTTCAAATAATTCTTTGGTCTTCAAAACAAAATAGTGAGTACAAAACCCAGTTCTATTTATTTATATTTAATTAGTTGTATTTATTTATTTGTTGTTGAATTGATTTTATATTTTTATGTAGATGATTGATTAATTTTAATTATTTTGATTAGTTGTGTAGGTAAGGTTTAGGATTTTTAGATGATTCATTGATTTTAATTATTTTGTTTAGTTGTGTATGTAAGGTTTAGGGTTTTTAGTTGATTGATTGATTTTAATTATTTTGATTAGTTATGTATGCCAGGTTTAGGATTTTTTTATGGATTTATTTTATGATTGTATTATATGAAATTAAAATTAATTAGGAACCCATAGATAAATTCATATAATGCCACCATGACTCCATGGATTGTTATTTTATTTGAGTAATGGTGAGAAAGAGTGTATAAAAAAAGTGAGGATTATGAGTTTTATTTGAATGCTTTAGGCTTGACATTGTTATGTTATTCTCATGAGTGAGATGTTATGTATATATATATTGTTGCCTCGTTCTCATGAGTAGACGAGTGCTTTGATTTACGCGCGTACGTATATGTTTACCATTCGGGGAGTGTGAGTCAAACTCGAGACGATATCCCATGCAAGTTTGGCTTCAGAGCGGTGTTAGGTATACAGGAGGCACATAGGATATATGTGGGGTAGGAAGTGGAGGGCCGAAGTGGTGGAGTTAAGGTACAAAGAATTTAATTATGAGATGATTGTTATAGTGTGTATTGCATTGATTTATACAGGTTGAAAAATAGTAAACGACCTTGATAAATTATGAAATTTGAGCAAAGGCATGTATACGTGATTCTAGACAACTTTTGTGTTTTAGCTTGTTATTAAAAAGATCGATTAGAACTTATAATCGGATGATCTTGGTTATTGTCGGTTTGATTCATTTTAGCAATGAAGATTTTAGAGGCTGTTTTAACCCACAAAACGAGCTCATTTTTATTGGTTTCGCGTAAACTGAAGTAAAACGTTATTATGCACACTTTTCGTGTTTTGAACTTTTCCGAAAAAATCATCTTAAGGCAGTTTTTGTTCATTTTCAGCTTCAGATTTTTCGATTGAATTCCGTCTAGGTTTTTCTATCAAGTTTTTCTCTCAACCTATTTAGTTTCTATTAAATTCGTTTGCGTAGTCTTTTAGGAAATTTGATTCTGTACAACTTTCATTCTTTGAGTTTTGGTCAATTCGAATTATTTAAGTATGAAACGGTGCATTTTTATACTTCTTCAGCAAGTTACTTATGATTAAATTATACTAACTTTATTTTTTGCAGGATGGTGGGTCTTACTAATTTTTTTTATGCAAGGATGACCCACCTGTAGACATCCCATTTTTGACCGTCCTCAAGACTTGGACGTCACCGCTTGAATGCTCGGTGGTTATCCATGTTTGTGTTCGTTTTGAGTTCCCGGAGGTCTCGGCTACGTGCCTTGCCTCAGGATCTCTCGACTCGACTGTTTTGTGTTTGGTTTTGCACCAAACACTTGTATTTTGCTTTTAAGGAGCAGGGAATGGCTTGTTAGCCATCCTCACACCTCACCGGCCATGGTTTGAGGCCACCGGCCATTGGTTTGTTGCCATCAGCCAAATGTTTGGCCGACCAGCACTCTTTGTGGCCGGCCGGCCATTTATTTTGTCAAAATAGCATTTTTGGCTGGCCGATCACTGTGCATCTGCTTTTACAGATATTTTTTATGCCAGCTGTGCTAGCTGGCATGCACTTTGCTCCCCTCCATACACGTGTATGAAGGGATTTCACTCTTGCTTGGCTTGTTTTGGAAGCTTTGCAAGAGTGAATCTCTATAAGAGAGAGCCTCTTCTCCCTCTATTAGGGTTAGAAAAAAGCTCCAAAGGTCTGGTTTTTTGGGTTAAAAGTGTGTGTCTATTCTATCTCTATACCTCCCTCCCTTGTGAGTTAAGTGTGTGTTTGTCCTTACTATTGCACACAAACACCTACCATTACACCTTCCCTTAGTTGCTGAGGCATTAGAGGGTTGATCTTGGACTTTTTCGGGTTTTGATCCAAGAAGAGTGCAGTCTTGTGATCTTGGAAGTGTTCTTCAATGGTGAGTGTTCTTGCCCTTTATTCCCCATTTTTGCATAGCTTTTTTGACTATCTTGCAACTATTTTTAGACTTTGCATATATCTAATAAAAGTCTTATTTTTCATTGCTTAAAATAGTTGTTTAAGGGTGTTTTGAGCTTTGGGGTTGTTTGACCCCTCTTAGGCCTTGTTTGGCCCCCATTTTAAGCATCTTTGGTGAGCTCCGGGACCACCTTGTTTGGGCCACCTCACCCGAAATCTTGAGGGATTTCGGTGGTGAGGATGGTGGTTTAAGGTCCCAAGAAGGAGAGGTCACCCCTCTCATTATCTTCAAATTTGCCATTTCAAGCCTCATGTGTGAGCATCATTTTTGAGACCATGTTGGCCATGTTTCAATAGGTATTTGGTAGTATTTTGCCATGTTTTACCTCTGTTTTTACTTGGTTTGGACACACCATGCTTGCTTTGCATACATGTCTTGTAATGCCATGAATTGCCTTAAACATGCCTTGTGCTTTGAGCCTTGTTTCTAGCATGTTTTTGGCTTAGCTTTGTGAAGCTTTTATGCTTGTTTTAGCATGCTAAAGGCTTGTTTTTGGTCATTTGGGTCATCCATGCTTTGCTTTGTATAGCTACCATGTAATCACCCTTGTATACCTTGAGCATTGACCCCTCTAACATGCCATCCTTGCTTTGTTTCAGTGGTTTGGAACCACTTGTCATGCCATTTCAGTCCATTTAGCATGCTTGTATGTTTGCATTTGATGTCCCTTTAATGCTTTATAAGGTTGTCATCTTATGCTCCATATTGGTGCCTTCATGCATGCCATCATGTTTAGGCCTCTAGGATGCCATGTCATTGCGTTTTTAGCTTTGTTTTAGCATGCTAAAACTTTGATTTTGGTTTCTCAATTCATGCCATGTTTGGTTTTGTTAATGGTAGTTCAATACCTCCTTGGTGAGCCTAAGTCCTTGGGCTTGGTTGTATGTCTTGCTTGCATTGATAGGTTGATTTGGCATCATCCTTCATGTGTATTTCAGAGCTTAATATGCATGTCATTTGTCCATGTTTGCATCCTCTTAAGTGTGCTTGAGAGTTGTCTCTTTATGCTTAAATGTTGGTCCATTTGCATGCGTGTTTGTATGTATAATTGTTCTTCATTTCCATAGCAATGGCCACTATTTTGGACTTGGTTGAGAGCTGTCCGCCGGTTTAAGACCATTCTAGCATATGGTTGCATGCTCGCCTTGTGTGTTGTTACATATTTGGTCTTGTTCCATGTTTGTCACATTGCATATTTGCATGCTCAGTTGTAATGCATTTGGCATGCATTGTACTTAGCATGTTGTTCATGTTGCATCTTGCATGTTCGCATGGTTAAGATTACACTTCATGTTTGCTAGCTTGCACACTTGCTCTCATGCCCATGTTGCATGCTAGCTCACATGCCTAGATTGCATTGCATTGGCATGCATCGCCTTGCCTCTTGAATTGAGTATGATAGAGGTTGGGTTTTATTTATTTGTTTGATGTGCATTTCATTTTAAATCAAAATGCATAACTTGGTTTCTTGGGCCATCACACATTGAAATGTGCGATAGGTGGTCCGAGAATCAAAGACCATACCCCTTTGAGCCACCAACATGATAAGGGATGTGTTGGTGCATACATTTGCTTGAAAAGCATTGCCATGCCTTGTTTTGCCCTCTGCTGCTGTCAAAATAGGATTTTGCAGGAAGCGTTGGCCGGCCGGCCATCTTTAGTGCCAACTGACCAACAATTGGTGGCCGAGAGGTCAACCAATGGTCGATGACCACTCCTTCATAGCCGGTGACCATTTCCCTTGGTCGGTGGCATCCCATAGGGTTCATAGAGTGCACCTTGGGATTTGTGCAATGATCAGAGGAGCAGAGCAGGGAAAACAGAGGTAGCTTGTGCATGACAAGGACTTCAAGCGAGCCGAGCACCCATTACATTTGGCCCTCTTCTCGAGGCTGTTTACTGCTTAATTAGCTTAGTTAATTTGCTTAACTAATTGTCTGTAATAGTTAGCTTAGTTAATTAAATTGTATTATTCTTTTGGTCCCTCCGAGCAAGGAAAAATTTGTAATAAGTGTGGATGCGTACGTGCAAGTCTTCCAACCCCCATTTCTTTCTCCTTTTTACTTACCTGCTTTGATGGTTAGTACTAGGGCATATTTAAATTAGCATACCTTATGCTATGCATGCGTGCATCATTCATCGGTCTTGCATGCACCGGGCTCGGCGCATCATGCTAACCGCATAGTATTTCAAATCAAACTTGAATATATGTTATCCGTCGCATCTCACATGCCATTCATAGATTAGCCGAGCCTATTCTAGTGACATTTTGTATGCGACGCATTAGCCACTTAACATGAATTTGGATCATACATATGATTACTAACTAGTTCACTGTTTTGGCATGGAGTACGATGTAAGTATTTATGCTTTAGCATCTCGCATGAGTGTGAATGTTAACATAATAGCATGCTTACCATGTGACTATGTGCTTATGTGATATAATTGCCTGAATGCCTGTGGGTGAAGGTTGGATTGTTTGAATTGGGATAATTCATCGAAATCCGTATTTTACCCTACTCGTGAGTAGCAAAATTCAAACCATTTTCCAAACAAACGGAAATGCGATGCTTTGTTCGGACTTATGCAATTTAGTCTATACTTGTTTTGCTGTCCGCATCACATAGTAATTCTAGGCTAATAACCGGTTTAAGGGCACATAAAGTTTTCAAAACTAGATATCATGGTTAGTAGAGGCCGATCTTTGGATCGGGCGAGAGGGTTGCTCATAGCTGACCTTCCCTAATCGTACCCAAATTCCCGAGCCGAGGCAACTTTGGTGATGACGGACATGTGGCCTTAGGCAAACGAGTCAGGGTTTCCTAAATTCCCCCATAAAAAATATTTAGGTGGTGACTCTGTATCTGGCAAAGCAGTTCATGTTTGGCACTTCTTTACAAAAATCTGTTTTCCAAAACGATTTGCCGGATTTGGACTCTTTGGTTCATATTAAGAACTGTGACAAATCGAGTCTGAACTGTGGCGTGAGGCCCTACGCGGGCGCGTCCACACAACCATATTTTTATTTCTATTTTGTTTATTTTATAATCAATTTATATTTCGTTGTGTTCGGACAAGAAACTAAATGCCACTGTATCTCGAGAAACTACACATTCGTCTCGGTGCTATTGGAACTACTTGTCTTGTCCCGTAATAAGAATTAAATGCATTTTTGTTTGTGTCTGGTGGACACGTGGGAGTTAAATTTTGTACTCATACCAGTATACTTGTATACTGACCCGTTTTGTCTCTTGGCAACTCGGGTGCGTTCTGTTTGAGCGCAGTCGAGCTTCCTTTGCAGGATTAGTTAAGGCTATGGTGGTGACAAGAAATAACTATGATCGTAGGACTTGTCGTTTGGACCGCTTTTGTTTTCTTGAGCTTAGGGTTGATATTAGTTTATGTATTTATTATTTTTTTAATCACTTTAGTATTGGAATAATTTGGCATGGTTTGTAACCGTACTTTATTTAAGTTGTTTTGACTGGTTGTTACTACCTGAATGTTGAGGTATTGGTTAGTTATGAAATTATGATGGATGGTTTGGTTGTCATTTAGTTTTTTTTTTTTTTTTTTTTGTTTCACCCCTAAGATTTGGATGATGGAATATTATCGGGGTTAGTCCTAATTTAACATTTAATTGTCCGAATTTTGGCGTGATGTAATGGTATCAGAGCCGACTCTCCGGAGTACCGAGTGTGGGCCCCTGGCATCTCTCGGTGTATGTAGGCGAGCTTGCGAGCTGGCAGGCTACTGCACGGAGACGTGCAACCTTATGGGGGGTGGATTGTAAGGCCCCGGTGTCCCACATCGGGAATAGAGGGGAAGTTTCTGGGCTATAAAAGTAAAAACCTAGACCCTTATATAGTATCGAGGCCTTTTCCCGGGTGGTGAGATCCCTATTAGAACTCCCCAGTTAAGCATGCTTAGGCTGGAGTAGTTCTAGGATGGGTGACCCACTGTGAAGAACAAATCCGTGCGGACGTGGCCCAAAGCGGACAATATCAATCATATGTGAAGGGTTGAGGCGTTACAAATTGGCTGGAACATTGTATGTAAGACACGAGGCAAGTTGATTAGAAAGGTTTCCAAGTTATTCAAATGAAAAACGCAAATTCATATGCGTAGCCAACACTTACTGGTCGAGATAGCCACGACCTTGGTTTTATCGTGTGCATGTCACGCCGAGTACCAACTTCACATGCCCTTCCATAAAGATTCATGGAAACAACAATGTCCCTACAAACAATAATGATCCTTAGAATGATAGTTATTTCACAATGGACTGTCATTTAAAATTTGCAAGTACTAAATGAAATAATACATTTCATTTTTGCTATCGTCAAATACATAGTCGACAAGTTTTTCTTCCCCTGCCGATAAGAACCCTTCGTTGTCCAACATCGTCAACGACTCCTACAAAAATAAACAGTCAAGTAACAGAACATATTTCATAAAAAAAATTGAAGCTTACGCAACAAGGTTGTTACTCATAAAAAAGAACGTGAAATGATATATAACCTCTGAACCTCAAAGTTTTTCCAACTTCTGAAGTTTGGTGCGGGGTTTGTTAGAAATGTGTAAAAACATATGCCAGCAGTCATAAGTACAAACATGCAATTGTTTGACAACTAGTCCAATACAACACAAATCATTGTAAAATTAGTGATTCACATTATTGATATGGGCATGAATGGGTTATTCAGAACTTGTGGGGCATTAAAGGCAGTATTTGTACCTTATTCACCTTATTCAGACCATCAATATCCAAAGGTGAATTGATGTCGTGAATTCGCAATTTTTCTTCTGTAAGTCGACTATTTGTTTTGCTATCAATGCACAAATGCATATCCCCGACCTCAGTGGCTTGAACTCCTCTTTTGCGCATTTTTCCTTTTCCTTTTCCTCTTCCTCTAACGATTCTAATTGCTCCCAATGGTTGGCCAATCTTAGTAGGAGAAGTATGCACATTGCACGCCACTTTCTTCACGCCCACTAACTGAAGCTCAAGAGTGTATTTATCTTCAATTTCATATCTGTCCCCCAAGTGAAGGCCTCCCTTCTTCTGGTTGTCCTCACCTTTTTCGATGTTCAGCTTATGTCCATCCTGGAAATCACTTTTGTCCCTTAGCCAAGGTTTCCTTGACATTCTGTTCTTGGTGATCCACCCCTTGTACATCTGAAATATTACACTCCATTGGGTTAACTTCGTCAATTGGTTTGACCACGCCATCGTCATGTACCTCCACTCCAACAGAAGGGTTCACACCCTGTTTGTCCACGCTTGCTGATTGTGGTCCAAAGAATATACCTTCCATGACGTGCTGTAGCATTTGCTTCAGTTCAGCTAAATTGGTTTGTTCAGTCAATGGTTGGTCACAGCCCAAACTGAAACGTTGAAGTAGTTGCTTCAGCATTTCCTTCAGTTTAGTAACATTGGAGGAGAGGTTAATGATACACACATCATTTCCTTCCACCTAATCATACAAACACATACATGAACTTAGTCTTATAAATCATCTTCAAATGATGTGGCTCAACTGTGTCAAATTTTCCTAATGATTGGATAGATTACCTTCTCATTGTCAACAACTTGTTTGCCTCGGAAATGTCGCAACATCTCCATTAAATCTGTTTGATTCTGAAGAACTTGTTTCATCATTTCCTTCAGTTCATGAATGTCTGACTGTACTCTGGTCATACGAACTTTATCGTACTGTGCTTTTTGTTGGTTATCGATATGGTGTGCATCCATTTCATCATCATCAGCATCGTTTTCGTTGTTAGTGTAATCAAACTCCACCTAATCATAGAAACACATAAATGAAGTCTGACATTGTATGTTCAAGACAAGTGGGTCAATGGTGTCAAATGTGCATACTGGTTGGAGTGCTTACTGCATCTGTTGGGAAATTTTCTTTCATTCTGATACGTCGCAGCGTCTCCTGTATTTGGGCATCACTCCAATCATGAAGCCGAGGCATGGACCATGTTGTAGCCGACATACTTGTAGAGCTCAGACAAATATAATCAATGTACAAAGGCTATGGGATGTTAAGGGCACACTGTAATTAATTTTTTCTTCCCACAAAAATCAACTATATTCAGTAACAATGACATTAATTCTTGTCAATTTTGCAGCTAAACGTACATAGAATACTGATTTTGTTTACGATGCTGTGAACTTTATAGACACATATGATGCAATGTTTTTGGGGAAAAAAAGTTGTACAGCAAAACAAGGACTTTATAGATGAAACAAAAAAGAAAAAAGAAAATTATGTACATGTTTATGTATATGAATGGCTGAAACCCCAAAGACCTTTCCTAGAATGAATACGTTTGCTTTGGTAATGGTCCTATCAAGGCTTCTTCTGTATATTCTTCTTCAACTCTGCCTACAAATGTGTGTAAAATTTTTCATGTCCAGGTTCATGCGATTGATTATTCAAAACGGATGAAGATCAATCAATTATGTTTCCTCTCTTCGCGACATAGGAAAATTGGTTCCTCCATTGAGGTCGGTGATTTTTTTCCCTGTACTTTTTATTCTTAAATTCATGATGGTGGTTGCAGAAAAGCTCTTTCTACGACTACCATACTGGGTCAGGAAGAGTGTTATTTGTCGTACTGACATACTAGGTAACATTATATTTCCTAATGAAGCCTAATTTATTGAACCATGACGGAACAATGCATGAAACATATAAACGGGGGAATGGAAAAAACAATCGAGTTATTGGCATACTATTAGCAGGAAAACATATTCAGTTGCAGCGCAATGATCTTTGGTCTTATACTTGGAAACAAATGAATTGCAGTGTCAACTTTGCCCAATCACAAGCTCGCATACCATTGACGTCCTTCACAGTATGAATGAACGATGGACTCAAGGCAGTTATTATGGTAAGACACAACATGGCCCCCAACATGTACAGTGCAAATTTCCTTCGAAACTCACCTTTCTCACCATCAATCTCGGTTAGATAAAGTCTCAACTTGTTCGAAGGAATGACTCCCTTAACAACTCCAACCTCTTTGTAGATATTGGGATATGCATATAATGAACCAAATTAATCGACGTTGTCGCTGGCCCACACCGTATTCCCAATAAAACATTAATCGCCTTTACAAGTGAGCCCGAGTTGATTTACCATGAACATTCAATGAACTACTATCGATCAAGTTTTGTACCAATCATTCGCAAAAATCCCGATCTATACATGTACACTTCATCCCTAGGAGGCCACCAAACCCAATATCAATGGTCGCTTCTTTGTGCTTTGTTAAACCTTAACTAGCTCAACAATTGACTTCAATGATATGCAGAGTTGCCTTTTAGTCGCACATTTTTACACTTAGATTAATACAAAAATACAACCAACAATGTCAAGAAGCAGACCTAGCCAAATGCATTTATGAAAACATGAAGTACATAATTATCTTTTTCAGATTTTGCACATGGAACTACTTTGGTGTGTTCTCCGCTTGCCTTAGCCATGTACGCAAACCTCTTTTTCTCATTAGAGGAGTGCCTTCCACCTTTCCCCAAGCTCCTTTCTACTTTTTAAGCCTAAAAGTGACACATGTACAAGACAAGTAACAACTATAAGTCCAAAATAATTGTAACTACAACTTTTGCCAAACGCAATCCGTGTGCATTGTTGGTAATTAAATAAGATTGCAAATACAATCTAACAAACGCGTGAAAGAATCGAAGCCCACGACCATTCAATACAACGCGTGGATAGCAACTCAGTCATGTGTTTCCATCATAGTGTATTATAGAGAATACAGATTTCCATACTCACCATTTTTGGTTGAGTGTTGTCTTCCCCTTGCATTTCCTTCAATTGTTGCTGGTTGCATGCAAGCATCGTCAAGCTTATCATCACTAAATCTTAAATATGAATATATATATATATATATATGTAAGTATTTATGTCAATCTGGCCCCAAAATCAAGAAAACACCTTTCGTACATCCGGGACCGAATCGACACCATTTAAACATTTTTACACATACAAAACCAAACCAATTTCAAACATTACAAACTGAACTTTGACAAGGCGCATACTTTGACTATAAAAAATGTAATTTCATATTCTGAAAATGAACAATTAGTACCTATAACAAATGAATGGTGCAACTGGCCGCTTTCGAGAAGAGCCATCGATAGTGTCAGACATTTGGATATGTTGTTTGCCAATTGTCTTCAATCTTTTCCTTTCCCTTTAAGAAAGAGCAAATCATACAAATTAGATTGAAAGGAAAATTACAGGGGTGGTGTACACATTTTGTCCGTTGTCTCATTTGATTCGATGCACTTTAAACTCTCTCAATTCTGACACTTTATTTTAAATTTCGTGGACAATTTTGGTCAAATTGCTAATGCCGTTTGTGATTTTCAGAACAAATATTGTAATGTCAATTGATTGAGATTAACTAAGTTCAGTAAAGTTATAAGTTCACTAAAAAAAAAGACACATGCCACGTATATGCATATTTTCTAATAAAAAAATGGTAAAGAGTTGTAATCAAATGGATGTAATTGAAAAAAAAAGTTCACAATTGACGATGCAAAGCAAGGCCATTCAAAATTTGTGCAAAACAAATTACACAAACACAAAAGTACAGGGGCTATTGTAACAATTTATCTTATAAAAAATTCAGGGTATTCTTTGGTGATGGATTTCATTTGTAAACAAGCATATGTACAAAACCAACTGGTAGCAAGTTTTCAAGGACAAAACTAACATTGTCAGTGCGATGTGACCAATAGCTATCAGATGCAATGATGACAATTCCTGCAAAGTATTCCGATCAATATTTACAAAAACACGAAGAAATATTTCAACATGTGGCTATTAACTTGAAAATTTTGCCTAAACACAAACAATAAAACGCATAATTTCCCAATAGATATATAGATTTTGAAACGGTCAAAAGAAAGGATACACATCAAAATTTTGCATTTAGTTCAGATAGCTTACAATTGAAATAATTATTTGTACAAGCAATAAATGCATAATTTCCCCAAAATTGAAGAGGAACCTTTTATGAAAACTTACACTTTTTGTGAAACCTTACCCCTTATTGTCAAAACTTATCACTCCTTGTTAAATTACTTACGCCTTGAACTGGCAACACTGCCATTTCCAACAGCTTTAAAAGGGTCAACGTTCATGTTAGATATTTTCTTCACTTTCTCAATTTTCTTCGTAACTTTTATTTTATTTGTTTGACTAAGTTGCTCCATTTTCTTTTTGACTTAGGGCACAAGGACCACACACACATACTTTTATGAAGGTCGGACTATAAAGGACAAGGAAGCAACTGAAATATTTCATGACGAGGTTAAACTATCTGGACATGATTCTGTTGTCACTAAAATTGGTGCTCATCCCAGGCAGATAAAACCCCATCAAGTTGAGGGCTTCAATTTCCTACTGAGTAACTTGGTTGTAGAGAATCCAGGTGGCTACATCCTGGCCAACACTCCAGGCTCTGAAAAACTTTCGTGATAATTACTTTTATGCAGAGTTTTCTGGCCAAGTATCCCTATGCTAGATCATTGGTAGTGCCACCAAGAGGCATTCTGGCTACATGAAAGAAAGAGTTCGTCACATGGCAAGTTAAAGACATTCCGCTATATGACTTATACTCTGTAAAAGCAGATAATTGAGCACAGCACATTCAGGTGCTCAAACAGTGGGCAGATCAGAAAAGAATACTTTTCCTGGGGTACAAGCAAGTTTCTTCAATTGTATGTGACAATGAAACCAACAAGACTGCCGCTGTATGCCAACAAATACTGCTAACATACCCATTGATTCTCATTCTGGATGAAGGTCATACTTTCGAAATGAGAATACTGAATGTCTTGAACTTGCTCAAGAAAGTTCAGACAAATTTCTTTGACGATAGCTTACCTTTCTTGAAATGTAACTATTATTCAATGTAAAGATGATAATTTCAAGAGAAAGGTAACTCCATTCAAGAGTTGCGTGCAATGACAAACAAGGTTCTTTATTTCTACGAAGGAGATTTTCATCATGAATTGCCTGGGCTTGTTGACTTTACTGTATTTCTTTACTTCAGCCCTACACATAAGCGTGAAGTTGAACCAAGAACTTTGTTAAGAAGTCCAAAATCAGCTAGGATGGGAGCACACTTTATATGCACCCACAGTTGAGATCTCTCCTAAAGAGTTCACCTACAGACACGTCAACCAGAGAAAGAAAGGGGCTTGATGATGCCCGGATGGACCACATCTTAGAGAAGTTGGATATTAGAGAAGGACTGAAGGCAAAGTTCTTCCTTAATCTGTTAGGCTTGTGCGAATTAGGTGGTGAGAAGGTATTGGTTTTCAGCCATTATCTCCAGCCACTTAAGTTCTTAGAAAAGCTAGCCATGAAAGTAAAGGGTTTGACTCTGGGAAAAGAATTGTTCGTAATCACCGGTGATTCCAGTTCTGAGATTAGAGAGTGGTCCATCGATTGTTTTAACACTTCCCGAGTTAGTCGACTCCTCTTTGGATCAGTAAAAGCATGTAGGGAAGGAATATCTCTTTACAAAATTTGAAAATCATCATCATTTCAACTCTTTCAATTGGGTTTCCTGTGTTTTAAGTTCAATACCGTCAACTATGGATGAACTTCAACACTGAAAGAAACAGTTGTTTCTAAATATAAGTTCCAGCAATATAAAGTCACCGAATACTACAAATTGAAAACAAAATTCAACCGAGTGTGGTAGCCATTGCTAAATCAAGATTACTCATTGTTTGTTTGTTTGTTTTTTTTTTTTTTTTGTTTTGTTTTTTTTTTTTTTTTTTGGTACTATAAAAAAAAGAATTGCTTTTCCCGTACCAAGATAACATAAATAAATTTTTTTTTTGTTATATATAACTTCACAATAGTTGGCCATGTAAATCCAGGACACAGTGATGCTTGTTGCTAACTACTATGAAACTTATGTTCAAGTTGCGGCACTGGTAGCAGAGGGAAGAGTTTCTATTCGAAAGGGAGAAAATACGAAAATCGAGTACAGAACAATTCTTATTGGGTTGATTTGGGGTAGCAAAGGGAAGAGTTCGTATTCGAATAGGAGAAAATACAAAAATGGAGTAGAGAACAGTTCCTATTGGGTCAATTTGGGGTTGGGTGTAAAGGTATATACGAATGAAAGAAGACAAACAGGGAGATAGAGAGACACAAAGACAGAGAAGAGAAAGTGAAATAGAGGACATACCTCTGGAGGAGACAAAGCAACGGTGGTGCTAAACCTCGCGGTGGTGCTCGTTTAACCCGTGTGGTTGTGCTCCAGCGACAAAATTTTTCTTAAAAAATGAATTTATGAATGCACTTATGAATCAATATTTGTGAATGATTTTTGTTCCCTAAACTGAAATAAATTAGCTTGTTCTTTCAATATGATTTTTGCCCTCAAATATTCTTCTTTGTAAAACCCTAGAGCTATGGGAAAATAGAGGAAGGGAAAGACAAAGAGAGAGACAAACAAACAAAGAGAAAGGTTCTGAAATGGACAGACAGAGATAGACTGAAGGAACTTGCACCTTTTGTGAACACTTACACCTTTTTTGAAAAATTTACACCTTTTGTGACACTTTACACATTTTGTTGAAACTTACACCTTTTGAGAAAATAAAACTTACACCTTTTGTGAAAATACTTACACATATTTTGAAAAACTTACACGTTTTCTGAAAGCTTACACCTTTTGTGAAATAATTTCTTTCATAAAATTTACACATTTGATTAAAATTTATACCTTTTGTAAAAACTTACACATTTTCGTGAAAATATTTACATCTTTTGTCAAAAGTTACACCTTTTATGAATTTTTTTTTTTAAAATTTACACCTTTTTTGAAAAAACATACACATTTTTTGAAAAGTTACACCTTTTGTGAAATAATTCTTTTATAAAATTTACACTTTTTGTTAAAACCTACACTTTTTCGTGAAAATATTTTCACATTTTGTCAAAAGTTACACCTTTAGAGAAATAATTTTTTTATGAAATTTACACATTTTGTTGGAACTTATACTTTTTATGAAAACAAGACTTACACATTTTGTGAAGTTAGTTACACTTTTTGTAAAATAATTTCTTTCATAAAATTTACACTTTTTGTTAAAACTTACACATTTTCTTGAAAAGACCTACACATTTTCTCAAAAGTTACACCTTTTATGAAATAATTTTTTTTTATAAAATTTAGACATTTTGTTGGAACTTACACCTTTTGTGAAAGCAAGACTTATACGTTTTGTGAAGTTACTTACACCTTTTGTGAAAAAACATATGCTTTTTTTTTTTTTTTCTGAAAAGTTACACCTTTTGTGAAAATAATTTCTTTCATAAAATTTGCACATTTTACCAAAACTTACACCTTTTCCTAAAACTTACACATTTTCGTGAAAAATACTTACACCTTTTATCAAAAGTTACACGTTTTGTGAAATAATTTTTTTTCATAAAATTTACACATTTTATTGGAACTTGCACTTTTTATGAAAAATAAGACTTATACGTTTTGTGAAGTTACTTACACCTTTTGTAAAAAAAACATACACCTTTTCTGAAAAGTTACACCTTTTGTGAAATAATTTATTTCATAAAATTTACACATTTTGTTAAAATTTACACATTTTCTCAAAAGTTACACCTTTTGTGAAATAATTTATTTCATAAAATTTACACATTTTGTTAAAACTTACACATTTTCTCAAAAGTTACTCCTTTTGTGAAATAATTTTTTTTCATAAAATTTACACATTTTGTTAGAACTTAAACCTTTTATAAAAACAAGACTTACAGGTTTTGTGAAGTTAGTTGCATATTTTGTGAAAAAACATATACCTTTCCTGAAAATTTACATCTTTTGTGAAATACTTTATTTCATAAAATTTATACATTTTCTTAAAACATACACTGTTTGTGAAAACCTACACCTTTTCGTGAAAATATTTATACCTTTTGTCAAAAGTTACACCTTGTGTGAAATAAATTTTTTCATAAAATTTACACCTTTTGTGAAAACAAGAGTTACACGTTTTGTAAAGTTACTTACATTTTTTGTGAAAAACATACACACTATTTCTGAAAAGTAATACCTTTTGTGAAATAATTTCTTCCATAAAATTTACACTTTTTGTTAAAACATACATATTTTCTGAAAACTTACACCTTTTTTTGAAAATCCTTAGACCTTTTCTCAAAAGTTATACCTTTTGTGAAATAATTTTTTTTATAAAATTTACACATTTTGTTGGAACTTACACATTTTCTGAAAACAAGAGTTACACGTTTGGTGAAGTTACTTACACCTTTTGTGAAAAAATATACACATTTTTTGAAAAGTTACACCTTTTGTGAAATAATTTATTTCATAAGATTTACACCTTTTGTTTAAACATACACCTTTTCTTAAAAATACTTACACCTTTTCTCAAAATTTACACCTGTTGTAAAATAAATTTTTTCATAAAATTTACACATTTTGTTGAAACTTACACCTTTTGTAAAACGACACTTACACCTTTTTTGAAGTAATTTACATCTTTTGTGAAAAAAGTTACACATTTTTTGAAAAGTTACACCTTTTGTGGAAAATATTTTTCATAAAATTTACACATTTTGTTAAAATTTACACATTTTCTGAAAACTTACACTATTTATCAAAAGTTACACTTTTTGTGAAATATTTTTTTTAATAGAATTTATACATTTTGTTGGAACTTATACATTTTTTGAAAACGATACTTACACCTTTTGTGAAGTAACTTACATCCTTTGTGAAAAAAAGTTACACCTTTTTTGAAAAGTGACACCCTTTGTGAAAAACTTTCTTTCATAAAATTTACACATTTTGTTAAAACTTACATATTTTCGTGAAAATACGTATACATTTTTGTTAAAAGTTATACCTTTTGTGAAATTTTTTTTCATAAAATTTACATATTTTGTTGGCACTTATACCTTTTGTGAAAACTAAACTTACACCTTTTGTGAAGTTGCTTACGCTTTTTGTGAAAAAACATACACATTTTCTAAAAAGTTACATATTTTATGAAATAATTTCTTTCATAAAATTTACACATTTTGTTCAAACTTACACTTTTTCGTGAAAATACTACTTTTTGTCAAAAGTTACACCTTTTGTGAAATATATTTTTTCATAAAATTTATACCTTTTGTTAGAACTTACACATTTTGTGAAAATAAAACTTACACCTTTTGTGAAATTACTTACGTCTTTTGTAAAAAAAACTTATACCTTTTCTGAAAAGTTACACATTTTGTTAAAACCTACACCTTTTGTGAAAACCTACACCTTTTCATGAAAATACTTACACCTTTCGTCAAAAGTTACACCTTTTATGAAATTTTTTTTTTTTTTTTTTTTTTTTATAAAATTTACATCTTTTGTTGGAACTTACACCTTTTGTGAAAATAAAACTTACACCTTCTTTGAAGTTACTTACATCTTTTGTGAAAAAATATATACCTTTTCTGAAAAGTTACACCTTTAGTGAAATAATTTCTTTCATAAAATTTATACATTTTCTTAAAACTTACACATTTTTTGAAAACTTACACTTTTTCGTGAAAATACTTATATCTTTTGTCAAAAGTTACGTCCTTTATGAAATTTTTTTTTTCCTAAAATTTACACATTTTGTTGAAACTTACATCTTTTGTGGAAACGAAACTAACAGCTTTTGTGAAGTTACTTATATCTTTTGTGAAACAATTTACACCATTTTCTGAAAAATTGCACATTTGGTAAAAAAATTTCTTTCATAAAAGTTACACCTTTTCGTGAAAATACTTGCACCTTTTGTCAAAAGTTACACTTTTTGTGAAATATTTTTTCATAAAATTTACACATTTTTATAGAACTTACACTTTTGTAAAAACAAAACTTACACTTTTTGTGAAGTTACTTACATCTTTTGTGAAAAAACTTACACTTTTTTGAAAAGTTACACCTTTTGTAAAAAATTTCTTTTATAAAATCTATACATTTTGTTAAAACCTACACCTTTTCGTGAAAAGATTTACACTTTTGTCAAAACTTACACATTTTGTGAAAAAATTTCTTTTATAAAATCTATTCTTTGCGTTTGGTTGTGTTTTGTAAATGCGATTTGAGAGTATAAGTTGTATTTTGAGTTTGTGTGTTGTAGAATTATTATTTGAGTGTAGAAAATTTGTGCAGTAAGAGTTTTGAAAATAGTTTTGGAAAAGAGCTTTGATTTGAGTGGGAAATTGTTGATGTGACATTTGATATGTAATACAAAAATTTACAACTCATAACTAAACATATAACTCAAAATTATTTTAAAGTACATAAAAAATTTAAAAAAATTTCAGAAAATATTTTTCCCAATTATATAAGTCAATTGAAAAAAAAAAAAAATTCAGAGGACATCCGGGTGGATATCCCCTAGGACATCCGGGCGGACGACCCATGGGACATCCAGGCAGTCTTCCCCGTTTGCAAAATTTTCACAAAACAATGACTGATGCACAGAGCTCTCTGCAGAGCTCGTGAAAATTGATTTCAAAACCATAACCAAATATCATACTCAAACACACGTGTAGAAAATTGATTACAAATCACAACCAAACAGAGCCTATACCTTTTGTTAAAACCTACACCTTATGTGAAAACTTACACATTTTCGTGAAAATATTTACACATTTTGTCAAAACTTACACCTTTTATGAAATAATTTTTTTCATAAAATTTACACATTTTGTTGAAACTTACACCTTTTGTGAAGTTACTTATACTTTTTGTGAACAAAACATACATATTTTCTGAAAAGTTACACTTTTTGTAAAATAATTTCTTTCACAAAACTTACACCTTTTGTGAAAATTTACACATTTTCGTGAACATATTTATACTTTTTGACAAAAGGTATAAATATTTTCACGAAAATGTGTAAGTTTTCAAAAAAGGTGTAAGCTTTAACAAAATGTGTAAATTTTATGACAGGAAATTTTTCACAAAATGTGTAACTTTTCAAAAATGATGTAAGTTTTTTCACAACAGATGTAAGTAACTTCACAAAATGTATAAGTTTCGTTTTCACAAAAAGTGTAAGTTCTAACAAAATGTATAAATTTTAGAAAAAAAATATTTCACCAAAGGTATAAGTTTTGAAAAAAGGTTTAAGTATTTTCACGAAAAGGTATAAGTTTTAACAAAAGTTGTAAATTTTATGAAAGAAATTTTTTCTCAAAATGTGTAATTTTTCAGAAATGGTATAAATTTTTTTACAAAAGATATAAGTAACTTAACAAAAGGTGTAAGTTTCATTTTTAGAAAAAGTGTAAGTTCTAATAAAATGTGTAAATTTTAGAAAAAAAATATATATTTCACAAAAAGGTGTAAGTTTTGACAAAGGTTTAAGTTTCGTTTTCAGAAAAAATGTAAGTTCTAACAAAAGGTGTACGTTTTGACAAAAAGTGTAAATATTTGCACGAAAATGTGTACGTTTTTAGAAAGGGAAGTGATTGAGACTCCCTCCAATCACCACCCCCACCACCCCCACACACACGTGGCGGGTAGTGATTGGAGGAGAAGGAAAAAAGAAAAAAGAAAAACTGACCAATCAGAGAGAGAGGGGGTCAAAGGGGGTGCCCCCTTGAGGGGGTCCAACTCATTTTCCTTTTAGAAAATGTGTAAATTTTACGAAAGAAATTATTTCACAAAAGGTGTAACTTTTTAGAAAATGTGTAAATTTTTCGAAAAAAATTATTTCACAAAAGGTATAACTTTTAATAAAAGATGTAAGTATTTTCATAAAAATGTGTAAATTTTCAGAAAAAGTATAAATTTTATGAAATGTGTAAATTTTATGAAAATTTTTTTTTCATAAAAGGTGTAACTTTTCAGAAAATGTGTAAGTTGCTTCACAAAATGTATAAGTTTAGTTTTATAGAAGGAGTAAGTTCCAACAAAATGTGTAAATTTTATTAAAAAAATTATTTCACAGAGGGTGTACCTTTTGAGAAAATGTGTAAGTATTCTCACAAAAAAATTATTAATTTTTAGAAAAGATGTAAGTTTTATCAAAATGTTTAAATTTTATTAAAGAAATTATATCACGAAAGGTGTAACTTTTTTAAAAATGTATAAGTTTTTTCACAAAAATATAAGTAACTTCATAAAAGATGTAAGTAATATGTGTAAGTTGTCAAAAGTTACACATTTTGTAAATAATTTCACAAAAGGTGGAAGTCATTTCACAAAAAAGTATAAGTTGTCACAAAAGGTGTAAGTAATTTCACAAAAGAGCATAAGTTTTCACAAAGGTGTAACTAATTTCACAAAAAAACATAAGTTTTCAGAAAATGTGTAATTAATTTCACAAAAAAACATAAATTTTCACAAAATGTGTAAATATTCACAAAATACGTAAGTTTTCACAAAAAGTGTAAGTATTCACAAAAGGTATTACGCCTTTTGTGAAAACTAATACATTTTATAAAATTATTTACCCTTTTTTATGACAAGTTACACCTTTAATCATGTAATATATTATTTTATTAATTTACACCTACTTAAGAGGTCATCATTGTGTAAGTTTCAAAAAAAGTTATTATGATTCAAAGTCAAGTTTGGCATGCACAAAAAAATCTATCTTTTTATCTTTTTTTCATTACATTATCTTTCTATTTTTTTATACATTTTTTTATAAAAGACAAAAAATACACTTACTTAGATCATCCCAAATAACCCCTCAATACATAAAACGTGTGAGTGTAATATATGAAAAGTGTAAGTGCCTTCCATATCACACCTAAGACCATCTCCAATGGTTTAGCAAATTTGATATTAAATTTAAATTTTGATGAAAATGGTACTATTCACAGCTCCAACCGTTCACCAAACGTGATACCAAATTGAGATTTCATCAAAAATTTCATCAGATTGAGGACGAAGTAATGAATTCACCAAAACACTGTTGCGGACCATTGGAGAGGAGGATTCGGTCGACCAACCGGTTGCTGAACCGGTCAAAAAAAGTTTAAAAAAAAAAAAAATTTGCCTAGCCGGTAGACCACCCGGTCGTCCCAAAAAAAATTCAGAAAGTTCAAAAAAAAAGTTCAAAAAATTCAAAAAAAAAATAAAAATAAAATTTGGCAAACCGGTCAATCGGCCGGTCGACCCACCGGTTGACCAACCGGTCGCCCCACTAAATTTGATGTAAATTTGATACAGTGTTGAAGTGGGTGATTTGAGATTTGGTGAAATGACACATTTTAGATTCAAATTTAATGAAAAATCAAATACAAAGATGCTCTAAGAAAGGTCATTATTATCATTAGAAGTTTTCTTAAGTGTGCAAGTGCACACCATGTGCCACTTAAACAAAAAATGTAAGTGTAAGGTGTAAGTATAAGTATAAGGTGTAAGTGTAAGGTGTAAGTGTAAGTGGGTTGCATATGGTGTGCAACCTCAAAAAAGGTATAAGTGTAAGGTTTAATTTTTTACAAAATGTATAAATGTAAGGTGTAAGTGTAAGGTATAAAATGTAAAGCGTAAGTTACACACCATAACTAAACCCTTATTATTATTATTTTTTCAACAATCTGTTGGCGCTAGTGGTTTCAAGCGTCTCCTAATTTCGTCAGTATACCCCTTTCCCTTTTCCAAGAAGGTTCCGGATTCTAATTCCCCCAACTCCAACCTCTCTATTTATTAAGGACGTCCGAGCTCAAACTTTAAACCTAATCCATCATCATCATCATCATCATCATCATGGGACAGTGGACGGCGACGAAACCTAGCCGGAGCGACGAAGTTTTAGACGCAGTCGAACAAAACAGAATCGCCAATCTCGTAAGAGCTCAGTTCGATTCAATAGCCCCAATGCGACCCACAAAACCCAATCGAAGCGAGTCCGATTCGCCACCACCACCACCAACCCCTCCTCCCTGCCAAAACATCCCACTTCCCGAATTCCAAAAGTTTCAATCTCTTCAATCTCAAGTCGGTCACAGCTTTTTCCCCAATTTTTTTTTTCTTTCTTGCCAAACAAGACATACTTGTTTCATATTCTAATATGTATGTATATGTTTACACAGGCCATATTTTCAGGTTCGTTCACTTCCCAGGACGAGTTTGTGGAGACCCAATACTACAAACAATTGGATTCAGTTGACAAACAACACCACAAGGTAATATACTCTGTTTTTCTCAGTCTTCCGTTTTTCATACTCAAATGTATGTTGAGGGTTGATTTGATTTTCTCATAATAATAATGTTGAGCAGACTGGAAGTGGGTTTATAAACGTGGGTAGAGAAGGAGGTGTGGATGGGTATGATCTGAAGTTGCAGAATGGCCATGATAATGGAGGACGCATCGAAGACGTGATGATGTTCAAAACCAATCCTGCAACCAATGATTGGATTCCCAGCATTGAAGACCATCAGGTGTGGTATTGAATCATCAGATCTATCAAGTTTTGAACAAAAATTCTGTTTTTTTATACCATTATTTTGTATTATCAGGCGATCTATGTGTCCTCTGCAAAGCCGAATCGGAGCGAGAGTGGTTAGATCGGAAGAGAGAGAAAGAAGGCAATTGTAATTGAATGAAACTTGAATGCTGTGTTATATTATTACTGTGTGCATTATGGGAAGGAGAGGAGATAATAATGATGGATAAGGATGAGTTCGATGGAAAGATTAAAGAATTTTTTTGTAAGTGGTTATCAATTTAATTTAATGGTATTGTTCTTATCTAAATTACTGTTTTGCTTTCTTTTCTCATTTGATAACATTATTTAATCGGATTGGTTTTCTTTTATTAAAAAAGATTAGGTTTTTTTTTTTTTTTTTTTTTTTTTTTTTTTTTTTTTAATTTGAGAGAATTTTAGAGGTTTATATAATTATCATAAATTCTATTTTGATTGTCTCATCATCTATTATAATTTTTTTATTTTATTATATTTATTTAAAAAAAATAAATGATAAATATATTTTTTTAAATAAATTATTTATTTTTTAAAGATAAAAATATAATAAAATAAAATAAAAAATTACAAATATCAATCAAGTTAATTTTATTTACTTAACCCACGCAACCCACCTAGCCCTTCCATTGGAAATCATGTCAGCCCAACACAGGAAACCCTTGCTGGATTTCCAAACTAGTCACCCCGGTGATCCATAGATAAGATGTGCAAGGCCGGTCTCTCTAGTGGTCAGGATCACTCATGACTAGATTTATCGTCTTCATGCCCCTCTTTCCATATGTAGATTATGATATAGATGTTTTTTATTGTACTAAAAAAACTATTCAATAGATAAAAGAGTATGGTCTCCCAAAGATCATCACCCCTAGTTTATGATGCATAAGATCATCTCTAACACTACATTAATCTTTCATAAGATTTAAATTTGATAAAAAAAAGGGCAAATGTTTAACTTTTAATTTTTTCATCAAACTCATTAAATGAGAGATAGAATCAAAATTTCTATCAAATGAGAGGAACTTTTAATTTTTCATTAAATTTAAATTGTATCCTAAATTTAATTGTTACCGTTAGGATGATTGCCCGAACGTCCTCCAAAACAACTGAAAATGTAAAAAAAATTAATGAAAATTTTAATTTTGACATTAGAGTAAACGATATTAAATTAATTTTTTTATGAAATTTAAAATTTGATAATTTTTTTTATTCAATATTGGAGAAACTCTAAGAAAACAACTTCATATCTCTAATGTGTAACACTTGACACAACTTCACCCCCTCTCGAGCATGGCACGACAGAAAAGCCAAAAACATGAGTGCTTTTATATCCATTGAACAAACGGGGGTTGTATTTGTACCAAAAATGACACCATGACATGAAGAAGAAAAATGGACTGCAAAAAAGAAAATCTAAAAGGATAGCATTGCTAACTTATTTAAAAATTCAACCTCATATATACCTATAAGACTATTACAATACTAAAAAGTTTAAAGCAAAAGAAAAATAGATGAAGTCGGAAGAAAGAAAAAATAACAATGTTCTTTTTTTTTCTTTTTTTTTTTTAGGTTCAACCACCCGGTATCCGACCCACTGGCCGACTAATCCGGATTCGGGGAGCAGTTCTGGATAAATAGGCTCAAGTCCCCTCCCAATTAGCGTTGCGGGGAATCGAACCGTAGTCCGTCCTTCCAAGCCGAGCTCCAATCACCACTCGGCCAACAACCAATTGGTAAATAACAATGTTCTATCTTAATGGTGCTACATATAAAAACATATGAAAAATAATATTTAAGCCCACTGTTTAGACTCAGATCCAATGATGTGTAAATGATATAATTGGTTGGTAACTAGAGAAAATATGAGAAAGAGTGCTATCTTTAATATTCTAATTGATTGTCACAATGCTGGATTTGAAAATTAAGTCTAAACATTATTGCATCTTCAGAGAATTTTGTTCATGATGTCACGTGCTTTACACATGGCTTCTAGTGGTTCGAGTTTGGGCATGGTTATTCCTTTGCCTTCTGTGAGATCAATAGCCTTCTCACTCACCCTCTCCCACTCAAAGCATTGAATCAATGACGCCAAACCCAAACCAACCACACGTTGGGCTAACCCAACCCCTGGACAGGATCTTCTTCCCATCCCAAAAGGCATCAACTTGTGTCCTTCTGCTTCTCCACCTTCAAACCTTTCGGGCTTAAAACTTGTAGGGTCATCCCACACTTGAGGGTCTCTATGAATGGCCCACGCATTGACCAACAAGATTGTATCGCGTGGCACATCGAATCCTTCAATTGTACAATCATTAGATGCCATGTGTGGTACCAATAGTGGTGTTGCAGGAAACAATCGAAAAGTTTCGGAGATGATAGCTTGAAGGTAATGCAACTTGGAGAGATCAGATTCATCGACCAGACGTTCTTGGCCCACTTGAATGTCCAACTCAGCTCTAGCCTTCTTCAACACCTTCGGATGGTTCATTAAAAGAGACATTGCCCATTCCATTGTCACTGCTGATGTGTCTGTGCCCGCAAGTATAATGACCTAGACGTTACAAATTTACAAATCAACAATAAAATATCAAAAGTCAATGCATTGTCGTATTTTGACATTTTTTTGCATATTATTTACAGTGCGACAAAAACCCTCATGGATAGCACAGTCATATTTTGTACGTATTATTGGGTGTTTGAGATTGATCTTTTTTAGTGAGTTTTTTTTTTTTAGTGATTTTTTTTAATTATCAAGAAACTTTAGGCTTTTAAGTTCTACTCAATTAGAGGAACCAAAAAAGTTAAATAAATAAATAATTTGAAAAAAGTCTACTGAAAATCAGAAGGAAAAAAAAAATAATAATTGACATTTTTAATTTTTTTTTTCTAACTTTTTAGATTCTTCTACACTAGACTGATAAAAAAATATATAATTAAAAAAATGTAATAAATTTGTAAAAAAAAAATATTAAAGAAAAAAATTGAAAAAAAATGTGACTATTTTTTAATTGGATGTCGAACAACCTCTTAGTACATACAACTTTTCTCAATACAGGTCAACTAAAAAGTAAAAATTCAAAATATTATTCTCAAAATTTTAGATAATTAATTTTTTTTTAACACATTTACATTATTTATATTTCATAAATTATAAACAAAATATGCATCACTTTCTATAGACTCTAAAAAATATAAAATAAAATAAATAATTTATAAATAATTTTTACAACAAGCAATGCCATTATATAATTGTAATGAAAATCTCCATCACAATCCATGGCTTCGTTTGGAAAGACTAATTTAACTTGACTTTATAACTAATTTATCTTGATTAAATTAATTTTGTTTGAAAAAAATTTGATTTTTTTTTTTTTTTGGTTTCGGTGTAATAATTGTAAGAGAAAAAGTGAAATAATTATGATTCGAATGTGATATATATTTTTTATTAATTTATTTAGCATATTTTATCTTTTTATACTTATTTAAGTAAAAAAAATTGTTAACAAACGACAATGTAATAATGCTTCTATAGTCACAGATATACATATATACTATTTGTATATGAATTGCGTGCATTATGATGTGCAGACCCTGTACCGATTAGTGGGGGCAGAAATTTTTTTTGTTTTTTTTACACAAATATGAAGAGTTACAAGTCACATTTACACCTTTATAACCTTTAAGCCCATGTTTTGTATTTATTTTTTATTTTTTATTTTTATTTTTATTTTTATTTTTTTAAATCTGTCTCCTTTGTTGAAATTTTCCCTAACTTATCCAACCAACAGTCATATTAAAGAAGTAAAAAGACGTTGAAAAGAAATTAATAATTAATATCATGATTTTTTTTTTTTATAACTATTATGTGATCTTCTTAAAAATCACCCTGACATGGTGGTTTAAGAATGAAATATTTTCGTTAATTTCTTCATATTTTATGAAAAAATGTGTACAAAAATAAAGAAAAAAATAGAATGATCAAATTATTTTTTAATTTTATACTAAAAAAAGTCTATTTCCAAACAAGGCCTCATTAACCTTAGAATATCTAGTATTAATACTAGAAAAAATTTCTAGAGTTAAAATTTCTATAATGTCAGCCTCATGTAAGTCTCGTACCCATGTGAGATATTTGATAAAACTTTTAGGATGGCTCCGTTTAGGAAGTTGAGATTTGGGTTTTTTTGGCTAAAATAGTCACAAAAAAACAAAATAGGCTTCTTAGTCCAATAAGACAAAACATAACATTTAACCCATAATTATTATATTCTTTCTCTCACAAAAAGTCAAAAAAATTAAAAAAGTCATTCCCAAACAAGGCTTTTTAACCACAGGCTAAAATAACTAAAAAACCAACCAACTTCCTAAATCAACCCAGTATATAGTATTAACTCTAGAAAAAATACACAACTAGAAAAAAAATACATTAACATTATGAGAGTCATGAGATTTGTTCAGATTTATAAATATGAACAGCTTATTTATTTTTATAAATAACAAATGTAAGAGTTAAAAGTTGGGAAATTTATAGATCAGTTTTCATTTTCAAAATAATTACTAACTCATGGAAAAATATATAATTTTAATTATTAAAAGAAGTAATTATTTAAAAATTCTATTTACAAATGTTATGGTAATTTAGGTCTTATTTATGATTTCTTGAACCAATAAGTGAGAATATTATCATTTTTTTTCAATTTTTAAAACTAAGAATATTATCAATTTTGCACAATAATATTCTAGATAATTATTTCACTATTTGATAGAAGAAAAAAAAAAAAACAAGGCATGAAATTAAACATTTTTGCCCTTCTACTTATTGATTTGATTCAACTATTCAATAAAATTGAGAATATTATAAGTTTTTTCTAGTTTTAGAATTGAGAATATTATCAGTTTTTTTTTTTTCATTTTTAAAGTTATTTTATTTTATTTTTTATATTATTTTTTCAATTTTGCACATCAATGTTCCATCATTATGCTCCTTTATAGATACAAAATTTTTAGTTTCGCAGAAAAAAAAAATTTCAATTTTTTCAAAAAAAAAAAAAAAAAACATTCACTCTGTTGGGCTTTGATTTCCAGAATTCCCTTTTCAGTTTTTTTTTTAATTATTATTTTTTGTATTTTTTTTTGTTTTCACTGATTTTTTTAACATTTTAAGCAATTTTTTTTAATTTTTAAACACACCTAACATAAATACATTTTTAAAAATTCACTAAGCCTTCGTTTGGAATGTTGATTGACTTTTTGGCTTTTTGACTATTTTAGCGGGGGCCAAAAAGCCTAGTTTAGGATAAGTTTTTTGACTTTTTTGACTTTTATGAGAGAAAAAATGAAATAATTATTATTTGAATATGATGTTTTTTCTTATTAGACTAAAAAACGTATTTTGTCTTTTTGTGGTTATTTTAGCCCAAGAAGATGATGCCAAACATAGCCTAAATACGAAAAATACAAAAATTCAGTATATTATTTTTTTATATTTTTGTGTATTTATTAATTTTTTAAAATATTTTTTCACAAATATTTTACTTTTTAGGAGGACAATTCTAACTATTAAAATTTTAATGGGATTTCAAGACTTAAAAAATTTTAGTTAGGACTTAGGCCTTGTTTGACAACATCACTTTTTAGCCTAAAAGTTAAAAAGTCATTAAAAAAATAAAAAAGCCAACAACCTATACAAAAAAGTCAAATATTTCATTTTTTTCCTTTATTTTTTGCAAATCTTTTCGTAAAAAATCAAAAAAGTCATCCCAAACATACTAATTTTTTTTACCTCATATTTTAGCCAAAAAAATTAAAAAGTTACTAAAATAGTATGTTCTCAAATGAGGCCTTAATGAAATATAAGTTCATAAATTAAAACTTGTGTTTAAATATCCCTTATTAAAATTTATAATTAATTTGTATTTTTTTATACAAATATACACTTAACTGTTAATTCTTCTTAAAAGTGTAGTGATTGAAATGAAATAATCATAATACTACTAACTTTTATATGAACCATTAAAAAATAATCAAAATTACATGTAATATATTTTAATTCTACAAAAATTAAAAATCAAAATATATTTATAACAATTACGTCATGCAACCGGTCGGGTCTGGATCCTTTGAAATAAAATTTTTTATACTGTTGTTATTTGGGCAAAAACTTTTTTAGTTGGTTTTTTTGGATTAAGACTTTTTTAGTAGGGGACAAAAAAAGTTTATTTGAGTTAATTTTTTAATTTTTGTAAGAGTAAAAATGAAATAATTATAATTTAGATGTGTCATTTTATCTTATTGACTAATTAAGCGTATTTTATCTTTTGTGTTTTTTTAGTCCCAAAAGCCTTAGCCAAATGAAACCTAAGAATTGTTGAGGATGATCTAAATAGTATATTTTTTTATTTTTTATGAAAAGATTTGTTAAAAAAAATTAGAAAGAGTTTGTGTTTGTAGAGTAGTTTTTGAAATAAAAAGTACGAAAACTTGTTTGATTGCCTTTTTTCAGAAATGGTTTTGAAAAATTATTTTGGGGATGGAGTTTTCAAAAAAGTGATTGATTTGATATGTATAAGAGAGAGAGAGAGAGAGAGTGATTTTGGAAAATAAGTAACCAAACAAAATTTTGAGATTTTTTTTAAAAAAATTTGTTTTGCTTGATTACTCTTGAAAATTTGTTTATAGAGAATTTTTCCTAAAAATTTTTCTGATAAACAAATCAAACAAGGCCATATGATTCAAAAAGATAAAAAGACAAATAAATACACTTTTTTTAGTGCATCACCAAACACCCTCTAATAATTTTAGAGTAAATATTTTGTGAGGTTAGATTCAAAAATTGAAAGACAAAGGCCATGTTTGGTTCTCTTTTGGGATTACAATTTCAGTCAAAAATTTTCAAAATTGTTTTGAAAATTAATAACTAAACACATAATTCAAAATTACTCAAAACTCAATCTAAAAAATTATTTTTTAACTTTTTATGAAAAAATTTGTAAAAAAAATAAAGAAATAATATAACTTAAAAAGTTAAAAAGATAAATAAATAAACTTTTTTAATGCACCATAAACACTCTAATAATTTTAGAGTGACATGCTGTGAGGTCATATTCAAAAATTGAAAGATAACGGCCATGTGTGGTTCTCTTTTGGAATCGCAATTCTAATAAAAAAAAATTTCAAAACTCTTCTCAAAATTAATAATCAAATACACAACTCAAAATTACTCAAAACTTAATCTAAAAATTATTTTCAAAACTCATAATCAAATACATAATTCAAAACTCAATTTAAAACTCAAAACTAAACTCTTTTCAAAACTTTATTTTAAAAGAAAAGATTTTAACAAATATTTTTTATTTTATTTTTTAAAATTATTTTTAGAATCATGATTTCAGTGTGAAGTCGTATTTTAAGTTATGAGTTTTGAATTAAGTTTTAAAAAGAGAAAATTTGTTTAGTTTTGAGTTTTGAAAAGAGTTTTAAATTGTATTATGAAATTTTTTGAATTTATTTTTTAAATATTTAAAAAATTATTAATTTTATTTTATTATGGTAAATATTTCATATTTTAAATATTTATTTATTTATTTTAAAATGTATTATATTTCATATAATTATGTGTTGTATTTTTTTTAAATATTTTAAACATATATTTTAAATATTAAAAAATTATTTTTTATTTTAAATATTTAATTTTTATTTTTTATTTTAAATATTTTATTTTATTTTGTTAATATATTTTTAAATATTTTAATTTTTTTATTATGTGTTTGGTTACAATTTGAGGGTAAAGTTTTGAGAGTAGTGTAGAGTTTCAAATTATGTGATCGGTTATAAGTTTTAAAAATAATTTTTGAATTGAATTTTGAGTTATGTATTTGGTTACGATTTGAGTGTGATTTTATATTTTGAGTTTAAAATATTAAAATCAAAAAAAATAAAAAAATTCAAAATAAAATAAAATATTTAATATAAAAAATTTGAAAATATTTAAATAAAAATTATATATTTAAAATAAAAATATTTCTTAAATATTTTTTAATGTTTGAAAAAAAAAGAAGAGAAATTTATCAATAAGTCCATATTTTGGACTTATAATTAATATAGTCTCATATTTTTTGTGTGATATATTTAATCATTTTGGATGTGTAATGACTCATTTGTCTGCTACATTAAGAATTTTTTAGTGTCGCATTATACCCGTCACGTTATCACGTTTGAAAAAAGTACACTAAAGAGTTTTCATTTTTTTGAAGTGTCACATGTCACGTTTAGAAAAAGTATATTATGGAGTTTTTAAATTTTTTAGAGTGTTACATCATATTCGACATGTTATCACATTTTAAAAAAAATACACCTTGAAATTTTTATTTTTTTAAGTGTCGCATCATATACCTGTCACATTGTCACATTTAAAAAAAGTACACTAATGAGTTTTTATTTTTATTTTTTAAGTGTCACATTAATATCTACCACATTGAAGTATCACATTATATTTGTCACATTAATAAAAAGGTATAGTAGTCTACTAAAACACTACCAAAATAAAAAAATAAGACCACATAGAAAGAAACTCCCCATTAATAAACTTAACCGATCAATAGAAAAAGCTTGGGACTAATTAGAATACTTATTTGTGATATGAGATTTATTAATAAATATTCCAAAAAAAAATTAAAAAATTTAAAATATAACTCAAAATTTAAAAAACTAAAAATTTAAAATAAAACTGAAAATTATTTTCAAACAATGGTGTTACATATACTAATTAATATACTAATTAGTGTACCAATACTCTTTTCAAAATTAAAAAATTAAAAAATTCTTTTCAAAATATTTTTAAAAATTTATAATTAAATAAATTTTCTTTTTTTAAAGCGTAACTCACAATTTTCCATTTAAATCACAATTTTATATTCAAATTATAAATCCAAATCAATTTTTATAAAATCAAATTTGAATCACTTAAAAAATCAATCAAAGAAAAATTAGTCTAGCAGACAGTGGAGTGGCCACTTACCAAGATAAGCCCTCTGATAATTGCATCCGTATAATATTCCGGCTGCGATTCTTGCAACCAGAGCGAATGATCGATCATCGAATTCCTACTCTTATCGCTTCTGTGTTCATCGATCAGACCTTGCAACAACGCGTCCATCCTCTTATGAATTCTTCCCAAATTCTTCTCAAAATTCCCATAATCAATCCACCTCAAAACCGGTAAGAAATCGTTAGGATTCGACGCACCGGCGTATTCGAATGTCTCGCTCACCAGATCCCGAAACTGCTTCGCCTCCTCGTGGTTCTCCAAATCCTCACCGTAGTATCTCTTTCCGGCGATCATTCTCATGATGATGTTAAAGCTCAGCTCCGAAAACTTCGATTTCAATTCGACTTTTGCGAAATCAGTCGACGAATTTCGATATAGATTTCGGAGGAGGAGCTTGATTTCGTCTTTTCGGACCGATAAGAAGGCGTTGAGTCGAGTCGTGGAGAAGATTTCGAGCGACATGAGGCGGCGGAGGTTGCGCCAGTGGTCGCCGTAGGGGGAGTCGACGACGTTGGTGTAGTTGTAGCCCATGTACTTGCCGCCGATGAGGCGGGGACGATTGGCTAACACGACGTCGTTCTTTGTGAAGCATTCCTCCACGGCGGAAGGCGACGAGACCACCACGACGAGGCGGGAGCCGAAGCGGAGGGAGAAGACGGAGCCGAGGTTTTGAGAGATTCGGTGGAAAGTTCGGTAGAGAGGTGGTTTGAGGAGGTGGAGATGACCTATGACCGGAAGAGCTGGTGGACTAGGCGGGAGGTTACGGCGGCGCTGAGATCTTAATTGTGAGAAGAACTTAAAAGCAATAATGAGAGTGAGAACGGAGAGAGATGCGTATGTTAGCAAGGTAGCTTCCATGTTTGGTTGAATAAATTTTGGCGGGTATTTCTCAACCTGGGCGTTTGGGTATATATACAAGGAAATTCCACCGAATGTATACCGAGTTATGATTTTTGTATTATTTGATTAGGATCTATTTGAGTTTTAGGGGTGACTAATTGAGATATTAGTTATAATTTTTTTTTAGTTATGGTGCAAAATTTTTTTATTATACTCTTTTTAGATGTTTAATTTTTTTTTTAATAATTATGACTCTTATATAATTAGTTACAACATTTATAATAATTAATCTCATCATAGCATTATCTATAGGTATGTTATACACAGAACTTGCATTTAGTTTTTTTTTTTTTTTCTTGAATCACACATTTTTTTATTTGTTAAAATTATAAAATGGGTAAATGATAGATCGGTGGGGATAAAAAATATAAATATTAAAACCATTAATAATTAAAATTATGTATATTTTTTACTTTTTTATAAATTATTTTTCCGATCCCACTTATCTGTAATTTCTTATAAAATTGACCAAATCAAAATAAAATCAAATAAAATAAAATATCACATTCAAATCAAAATTATTTCACTTTCAAATCAATTACAAAAACAAAAGTCAACTATCATATCAAATATAATTTTTTGGTTTTATTATATCCTATTTAAAATATTACTCATTAAAATTAAATAAATGTATTTTTTGATTTACGAAAAATGTACAAAAAAATAAAAATGTTATATGACAAAAAAGATAAATATATATATATATATGATTATATAACACACCTCAAACAAACTCTAAGGTCAAGTTTGGCAATTTCAGAAAAAGTTAAAAAGTCAAAAAGTTACACAAAAAGTTATCATTATTCATAAAAAAAATATATTAAAAAATTAATAAACAAATATTAATACAATCAAAAGTTGGCCGAAATGATTATTGACGTGATGAGAGGTACTAGTGACAGAGAAATTTTTTTTTTTATAGTAGAATGTTCATTAAATCTTAATAGTAAAGTTGGGTCCGTAGGGGCTCACCATAGGTCCTCGTTTTGATAATCTAAACTGTTCAATATGTAGAATTCGTCTATTATTATATGCCTGTAAAAAATTACATCTATCAAATATTACTAATTATATGATCAAATTAGTTTTGTTACAGTTAACAGTTAACAAAAAAAAATAACACGATTAGATAGTTATCGATATCTAATAAACGTGATTTTTTACAAGTATATAGTACTCGACGAGTTCTACACATTGAACGGTTCCGATTAGAAAAAGGAGACTCGTGATGGGGCCCCACGGACCAAACAACACCATCTAATCAATCACCGAGAATGAGACAATATTTCCTCAGCACTCACCCAGCCGACTCCCTCTCTCCATCCGTACGGCCTCCCACTCTATTTTCTCATACACACTTATTTATACAATTTTTTAATACACATTTTTTTCATAAAAAATCAAAAGTTAACCCAAACATTCATATTTTTTTTCTTAACTTTTTAATCAAAAAATAAAAAGTGTACTTATTTAGGACACTCCACACAACCCTTAAATCTAACTTAGGCCTATTTTGGAAAGTTGGTAATAATCAGTTTTTTGGTAAAAAGCTGCTTATAAGCAGTTTATAAGCAGCTTTTTTGTGAGAGAGGAAGTTGGTAATAATTTGAAAAGCAGATTATTACCAACTTTCCAAAAGAAGCCTTAAACCTATCATATTTGTGTAAAGAAAGCCCACAAACGAATTACAAAAGGGAAAATATTTGGAACTTTCACAAAGGAGTATTTGAATTTTTTTAAGAATTAAATCTGACAGTGATATGAATGATTATATTATTTTGAAATTCATGGGATTGTGTTTTGTGGTCTGTATCATCTATCATTACTGTTACAGAAGTGATCGCGTTATTATATTTCATTGACCAAAGCTTTTTCAATTTAGGAGTTTTCTTAGGTGTGCAATTCATAAAAAGTGTAAGTGGGTTGTACATCATGTGCCACTCACACAAAAGGTGTAAGTGTAAGGTGTAAGTGTAAGTGGAAGGTATAAATAAAATGTATAAGTTGCACACCATGTGCCACTTACACAAAATGTGTAAGTGCAAAATAAAATAGTTGTAAGTGTAAGGTATAAGTGAACATAAAAAAATGTAAGGTGTAAATTGCACACTATAACATTACCCTTCAATTTATTGTACTTCATCGACCAAAGCTGGCCTGTATCATCTATCATTATGTTACAAAAGTGATCACGTTACTGTATTTCATTGACCAAAGCTTTTTCAATTTATTGTATTTCATCGACCAAAGCTTTACTTTGTTCACATCTAGAAGGAATGCTGAGTTATGCTGTGACGTTGACGAGCCATTATTCAAGAAACCTTATTAGTTATTATCCACACAAAAAATAGCGAATTGCACTAGCAGGTTGTGATTTAAGACTTGTGTTATTTTAATTTTTGATTTTTTTTATTTGTAATAGATTTGATTTTAAATTTTAAATTTTATTTTAAATAAGAATAATAAAAAATATTTTTTTTGCAAACAGTGTATTTTATGTACAAGTCATCATATAACTTATTTTGTATTGGTTAACTTGTATGTTGTTTGAAATGTAACAGTCTTTTTTTTAATGAATAATGTTGGAACTTTTATAGTTATAAAGTACTGTTCGATTTGGTTTAGGGATGGCAATTTGAAACCGGCCCGACGGGGATCCCCGATCCCGACCCCGATTTAAGCGGGTTTTCCCCGAAAAATACCCCCGCGGGGACGGGGATGGTATTTAAAATTTAATCCCCGAACAAATTCGGGTAGGGGCGAGGATCGATCCTCCAACCCGGCCCGGCCAGGACAAATCCCCGATTGTCCTCGCCATCGAGTAATTGTAATATATATATATTATATTATTTGTTTAGGGTTGCTATATATATATATATATATATATGTATTATATCATTTGTTTGTTTAGTTTAGGTCCTCTCTCATCTCACTCAAATCACTCTCATCTCAGAGCCTCTCTCCCTCTCTCTCTCTCTCTTCACTCATATCCACTTCTCGTCTATCTCTCTCTCTCTCTAACCCTCAGCCGATCTCCCTCCTCTCACCCATTACCGCGATCTCCCTCCTCTCACCCATTACCGCGATCTCCCTCCTCTCACCCATTACCGCGATCTCCTCTCTTTCCTCTCAGCCGATTGGCCTCATTTTAGGGTTATAAACACACGACGGACACAGTGCCTCCCTCCACCGTGCTTAGTCCCTCTTCCTCACAGGCACAGTGCTCTCTTCACAGAGCCGTCTGCCGTTGATCCAAATAAATCGTCGATTCTGACCGATCTCCACCGTCTGCGATAAAGGTGCTCACCGATTTCAGTCCAAATCGTACTCTGATCTCCATTTTTCCCGACGAGAGAGAGAGCTTCGCGTCGTGATTTCAGTCCAAAATGTTGATTTGTTTTATATCTCTGTTTTATATCTCTGATTTCAGTCCAAAATGTCCAAAATGTTGATATATCTCTGTTTTATATTTTATATGTTGATGATTTCAGTCCAAATGTTATATGTTGTTTGATATGTTGTTGACATATCTCTGTTGATATATCTATGTTTGTTAGCTTAGATCAGATCTATCCATGCTTTCTTCCATCTCTGTTTTTTTTTTTAATCTGTCATCGGGGATTTTTGAGTTTGGGAAACCCGATCCCGTTAGAATCTTGAGGCGGGGATGATGGGTTCCGTCGGGATCGGCCGGACGGGAGTTTTGAATCTTGAGGATCGGGGCGGAGAGGCCGCCCGCCCCGCCCCGTTGCCATTCCTAGTTTGGTTTCTAGAATCTATTTTTAATTTTTTTTAAGAAATTAAAAATTAGATTGGTAAAAAAAAATTAAAAACACTTTATTTTTATATAATTTTACCTTTTGAGAGAGTAGAAATAATTTTTTAAAATATATATGTTATTATATTTATTTTCATTAAATTGGTTTATATTTTTTTAAAAGTCAAATATGGCGATAATTTTGATGTCATTGTTAAACCAATCCATTAAATCAAAAAATACAAAATTAAAAATATTTTATATTTAATAACCATTTATTATATGATAATTATCTAAAAATATCTATTAATAACAAATGCAATCCTTTATTATATGATAATCATCTAAAAATATCAACAAAAACAATTACCCATTACATGATCATCATCCAAACATATAATAAAAATAAATTTAATAAAAAAATAAAAATGTAAAAGATTTATCATTTTTATATAATTTTATTTTTGGTAGATAGAAATAATTTTTAAAATTTTAAAAATAAGTTTTTGACATTTATTTTTGTCAAACCATTTATATTTTATCAAATTGATGATTTTACTCTTGAAATAGAGTAATAATGTCTTTAATTATCTTTATTTATAACGAAATTCAAAATTTAAAATTAAATGTATCACAATTAAAAGATTAAAAAATAAAGTCCTATAAATCCTAAATTATAAAGACGGTTGGTGTGAGAACAAAAAAACAAAAAAAACCTTATTAGTGCTTCTTGGGTTTATAATGATCTCATGCTCAAACTTTCATGTTTATACTGTACGATGGGAAACTGAATTCTTGCATGTGAAGGATTGGGCTCTTCTAGCTTTGCTTCCAGAACCTCATTTTATACCCATTGAAACTTCTTTTATCTTGGTCAAAATGTTTTTTTTTTTTAATTATACAAAAGTTGATTACAGGAGATAATTGTCTTTGTCGATCCGTTACGATCATTATGTATATATCGATTGTGGGACATCACCCATGTGAGGGGGTGATGGCCAACTCACTTGCCAGCCAAAGGAATGTGAAGCATGTTGCTGCCAACGAACTTGCCATGTGAAGCATGTTAGGAAGCCAACAACGTGTCTGTTTGGCAGCACTTAACTTCAGCTTATTTTAGCTTTCAGCTTAATTTAAACTATTTTGATGTGTTTGGTTTAGCTTATAGCTTATAACTTAAGCTGTTTAGGCATAAATTATAAGCACTTTCCCACAGCTCTACCAAACAGGGCCAACAACAACCTTGTTGCATGTGAAGAAATGTGTTGGCACATGAGCTGGCCATGTGTTGGCCAGCAGCTCCTCTCCTCCATTGTATGGTCTATAATGGTGAGGTAGAGTGGTGAGCAAAATGAGAGAGTAAGAGAGCCAAGAGTGAGCAACTACCAAAGAGGTGTTAAGATGTGAGGCGGAGAGACCCGTCTCCCTCGGTGTGAGCGAGGGAGACGGGAGAGTGGGTGAGTGAGGAGAGTGTGAGCTTCTCCTCTATTTTAATCTTTTTGTAATCTCCAAATTGGTATAGTGAAAATCGGCTACTCTCCCGTGGACGTAGGCATTGAGGCCGAACCACGTTAAATATTGTGTCTCCTTGAGTGTGGGTGTGTTTTTTTCTGCTTGGTATAATTTTCGCAAAGGTCTTAGGGGGATCCCAGATCCCAACATCGATCTGTAATAGTCATTATGCCAATGTCCCAAGTCCTTTGTGGTCGTTTTGCTAAGTTTCTGATTAGTATTATTATATCCCAGAATGTAAGCAACTTTGAAAGGTTGATGAACTTTATAAATTCTAAATGTGCATATATGATAAATGCTTCGTTTCGGCGCAAGCGTTCTGTATGGAATTTTGTCTAAGTTTTAATACAGTTTTTGGAAATGTACTGCACTATGTCTTAAACTATGAAAGGGTTAAAGGTTTGAGGAACTTTATTTCTGATTACAAGTATTCGAAAAATACTTTGATCATGTTAAGAACAGTGTTTTGATTTTATAAGTTATGAACCTTATTCATTCAACCTCTTTACACAGACGTTATTCATAGGGTTCTAACTTATTGTTTTATACATGTATGTAAGTGATCAAGTGTAAGAGCGGACATAAGGGCGTCAACCTAAACTTTGTTTTGTCAAGCCAAATACCGTTCTTCACTATGAGGTTCCAAACTATCAAGCGTCAAGATTTTTTTGGATGGTTCAGAATTCACGCTTTTGAAATTGTGATCATGTGTAAAGATTAATCTTAAGACTTTTGTTAGGACTCACTACTACAAATATAGATAAAGATCACACTTTTTTGGTGTGATGTATGTTTTTTAATCACACCTTTTAAGTTTTACTAAAGTGTGGTCTTTGAAAATGGTCATTTTTAATCACACTTTTTAAGTGTCATTAAAAAATACTTTCATCACATCTTTTAAGTGTGATTAAAAACATTTAGATCACACTTTTTAAGTGTGATTAAAAATATTAGATCACACCTTTTAAGTGTAATTAAAAACTTTTAAATCACACTTTTTAAGTGTGATTAAAAACATTTAGATCACACCTTTTAAGTGTGATTAAAAACATTAGATCACACATTTTAAGTGTGATTAAAAACTTTAGATCACACTTTTTAAATGTGATTAAAAACATTAGATCACACCTTTTAAGTGCGATTAAAAACTTTAGATCTCACTTTTTAAGTGTGATTAAAAACATTAGATCACACCTTTTAAGTGTGATTAATAACTAATAAAACATGTAATAAAAAAATTGAAATATTTAAAGAATAATCAATATTATTTTTGTACGCGCATTTGAAGAATGTAATACACACTATATACTATATTTTGAATCACAACCATATATTGAATGAAATAACATCATATATTTCATAAATGAAAATTAAATGTTTAAAAGTATATACAAAGAAATTAATAAAAAAAAATTAACTGTGATTACATACATTAAAAAAAAAAAAAAAAAAACTTGAAAATTCTAAGTTCTTGAATTCTTTGACCATATTTTGCATCTCTCAAGAAATTTCGACTGAAAAATAAAAAACAAATTAATTTAAAAACCGCTAGAAGCATATGAATAAACTTACTAATTAATTTATAAACTTACATTTAGATCACACCAAAAATAATATAATTTATCCGGTTGTTAAACCGCCTCAATACTTTCCCCACGTACCACCAAAAATGACATAATTATTTTGATTCTCCACACAAATATCAAGAAACAAAGACCACAAAAAGACAATATGCAACAATGCAAGAAGGATCACATAAATGATAAAATGGAGTATTATATGGACAATCAAAATCATATGATATCAACATATAACCCACTAAAAACTATAAAACAAATAAGGATCAATAAAGCTTATTGGTCTTAAAAGCGAAACCACATAGCCCTAATAATTACAAATTGGTATGGGAGCAATCCAAGTAGAAGAAATAATAAGAGCCCAAAGACACTAAATTAAAAAGAAACAACTTGCATACAACCCCTTATCTAAACCTTCACTCCTAATTTAATAACTTGAGATGAAGCACATCTTTATAAGAATAGGATCACCACAGATAGATACTTAAAAGATTGTAATCACAAAAATACGAGAATTATATGATTTTCAACCATGACAAAATACTCTATTGAAATAGCAAATTCTCCACAATTAAAGTCTGTCCATGTAAGTGACAAACAATAACAGTGTCCTCACTATCCAAAGACTTCTCTCTGCATGTCAATGAAATCTATCACATACAACATATAAAAGCAATTTGCAAAAATTGGAGTAGGAGACTTGTAATTATCAATTCATTCAATTTGTATATCTTAACTCTCATATGAACCCAATTTTCTGTTTGACCATGGCATTATTCTTTGAAATCATATTTTTTTAAGCTGAAAAAGTAGCTCATACGGATCTCATCAACGATATCATATCTTAGATTCTGCACCATGCACCTCAAATACAACTTAGGCCCATTTGTGAAACCAACTTTGGAAGTATACCAATGTCAAGAATTAACAATTATCTTGCTATGTTTTAACAGTCTTAGGCCCTGCAACCTTGCCTTTCAGTGGGGGCAGGATGGTGATAAAATAGTATCCAAATTCACATAAAAATATGGTTGCTCTACTTAGAAAGTGTCTCTAGATTTATGATCAATAGTTGCCTTCTTACACAACTTGTGTTAATCCTCTAACCTCAATTGGAGACATCTACCATTTGTCACTAGTTATGAAATAATAGGTGACCCACAGAAACAGGGGAAGAATAATAACTTTTAATAAAGACAAAACAGAGGGAGATCCTGAATTTTTGTGCAAAAAAACTTATAAGGGATGAACTATGACAATGTTTAACTCAAGGAAATTGAAAAGGAAAAAAAACACTAGATTATTGATTTCATTAGCAAAAGAGAGGCTTAAGTAATTGAGCGAGTCATCACTACACATGTCCCAAACTTACTGTAAATGTATGTTGTTGTTTGGTAGCACCATAGCTTTCCTTAACAACTCTCCCAAAGAATCATTTGTTCCAATTAAATGACCCTACACACATAATTAGGCATGTATGTACGTAAATAAAAAGCAAGAGAATAAAGAGTGAGCATAAAAAGCAGGCTGAGAAAAAAGGTGATATTTTGACATTTATATTGTGCTACCAGTACTCATGTATGAAGTCATATGATGCACTAGAAAGGTGAAACACTTTAGCAGTTTAGTTGTTGCAACCTCCACCATCTTGTTCAACAAATCCAATGTTCAATAGGTATACCTATATATAGTGAGAGACAGACGGGGACAGAGAGAAAAATATGTCAGAATATGAGGAGTACATTGTGTGCATTCTCTGTGTGCATCCCAATTCCACCCATAAAAGACGTGCATCACATAAGCCTAGATGAGAGAGAAGTGTAACATTAATCTATGTAAAATAAGGTATACCTTTTATGAAGGAATAGCTTATCTCAAGTTGCCTAAATTTTACATGAATAAACAAATTCTGCAAAAAATAGGAGTAGCTTTAAAGCAAGTTGCGAAACATATCACTACCACACAGAATCTATTAATAGGATTCCTTTACCCTTCACAGAGGCTAGGGGAGAACATATAAAGACAAATCTCAAATGTGACCCTATACCAAGCTTATATGCCCTTACATTACCATACACTCCTTGCCTTTTTGCCCATAATTTAACACATCGCAGCAGTGATTTGAATACCTGGAATAGAACAATCCGAGAATATATGAGATCTACAAGAACTCTGAAAGCACCACCTAGCAAAAAAAAAATGAGAGCTGAAAGAAAATGATTATCATGTATATATTAATATCAAGGTGGCAGCAGTTTTGAAAACAAAACCCCACAGGAATTCATGGTTTGATGCCATAGAGAGCATGCTAATAAGAATTAGCTAAATTATTTCCTAATGCATGTGCAAAATTCAAGAAATAAAGACAAATTCTGCTCTGGCATTCAACCTTGAAAACCAACGAAACTACTTTGCACCTAGAACAAAAATAATTACCATAGGAACCCATAGATAGCATGCTTGATACCTCCATGTTTGGGAGAAGCCGAAGAATGCATTTGTTAGCATGAACTGCATAAACTTCCAAATTGGTTTCGTCAATGTTTCTTAGAAAGAAAGGGTTGAGTATGTCCACATTCTGCTGATCATAACATGGCAAGCCAAATCTCCAACAGGAAAAAAAAAAAAAAACACAGAAGAAGAACAAATAATGCACAGAGTTTATATAACGAGATTGTTGAAATACTAATTTCCAACATGCTGATGAAAAGAATGGGGGAATTTATTAAAATCAGCACCCAAAAAATAAAAATAAAAAGATCTCTTGACAGGTATAGTTTTAGATAGAGAAATCTACATACATGAGATCCTTGTGTATATTGCAAGGGCTTCTGCCAAATTGCAATATACCCCTCCTTCTTCACAAGATTCCAACAAAGGCGGCTTGTAAGATTAATCATCTCTGAAGATGAAGGAAGACAAACGATCAGTAAACTGAACTTCTTGTCTGATGTGTTGTACATGTTACTCCTATTTAGACCACCAATAAAATGCAATGGAAACACTTCATTTGGGTGCACTGGAAGATTGACCTTCATTAAACAAATTATGGGGCACCCAGATGAACTAACATATTACATGCTTTAGGACCTTTCCCTGCCATTTTATCTAAGTACCATAACCAGTTTGCAAATTTTTTGTTCTCCAAGCTGGGGTCGTTACCAAATTCAGATTCCTTAATTTTTTCTAAGTTATAAACAATTGCAGAAGTCACTCTGTAAGCAATTGGGATTCAACAGGGAGATCAAATGCAAACTAAGGTGCACAATTTTTCATATAAGGGTATAACAGAAAGATGTGCAAACATTCGAAACTCAAACTCCAAATTGCTTATCGACTCACTAAAGTGAAAATAACTGTTCATCTTATTTTATAAACAAATTCTGCTTAGTCATACCTTCCCACTGCTCTTCAAGGGCTAATTCATGCTTATAAACAGGCTGTGCTGCCCAAGCAAAGTATCCTCATGCACGTAGCATCCTGTTGACCTCGAGCAGCAAAATTCCATATTTGCCACAATGAAAGAAACAAACAGAGGCATGATAAGAATATGTCCCACAAATGAACATCAACAATTTTCCCATATAATATCTACTACTATTTCCAGATAACAGATTTCCAACAAAGATAAACAAACAGAGGCCTAATTAGTTGTTCACTAAATCATTTTCTACCCAACAAAGATAATAAATTAAATTATGAGAGAGAATAGCATACCATCACGATATATTAATTTTACTATCATCCAAGTGGTAAAGTTATAACTTAACAACCTCTGAAATCTGATCCAAATACTGATCTGCCCCGTGTATGAACTGCGTACCACCTCCAGGAAACTTGAATTTATCCTTATCTATGGAAATTCAATTTTGGCCCCCTTTATCTTCAACAAGACGGAAATAACATAAATAAAAAAGAGAGTCAAAAATTTATTCATCATATTCTCAGATTAAGAAACCTTAGTCTATTAACTGATTTTGTAAAAAAAAAAAAAAATCACGTAGTTCGAATTACCTTATATCATATGAGATGTTATTCAAGGAGATCAACGCCGAAGAGGAGATCGACACTGGAGCTGAGCCGCCAGAGAGTGATTCACGCCACTGTCTTCTTTATGCCGGAGGCTGATTCACGCCGAAAGTGAGAGATTGAGGATCAATCGATTAAGAGAACACAAGGTCTTGAAATCGATCGTGATTGCGTGACAGATTGAGATCGAAATCAAGAGACAAAAGATGAAAGAAGATTGAGATACAGAGATTGAAATGAGAGAGAGAGAGAGGGATCAAGCGGCGGATTCCTTCATTCACAGTCGCGAGAGAGAGAGAGAGAGAGAGAGAGAGAGAGAGATATTTGGTAGAAATTAGGGATTTTGGTTCTAAGAGATTGGGGATTTTGGGGGGCGTGGGAATGAAAAAAAAGGGGGGAACCGAGCGGCGGGATTGGGGAAAAATAATAATAATAATAATTTTCATCATAAATTAATATTTAAATAATAAAAAAATAAATAATAATTTTTATTTTCATCATAAATAAATATTTAATGAATGAAAAATTATTATTATTATTATTTATTCGGTAGAAGTAAGGATAATATTTTAATAAAAAATATTTTTCTATTAAGAGTGATGAGTGAGAGAGAGAGAGAAACAAACAGACAAAGAGAGAAAGAGATAGAGATAGAAAGAGAGACAGAAAAAGAGAGAGAAACAAGAGATGAGCGATACAAAAAAAGAGAGAAAGAGAGCGAAAAAAGAAGAACGATAGAGAGAATAGAAAAATAGAGATAGAGAGAAAAGAGATGAGCGATAGAGACAGAGAGAGAGAAAAGAGAGATGAGCGAGAGAGACGGAGAGAGCAAAGAGAATAGAGAGCAAAGAGATAAGAGAGATGAGCGAGAGAGACAGAGAGAGAAGACAAATGAGAGATAGAGAGAAGAAAGATGAATGAAAGACACACAGACAGATAGACAAACAGACAGAGAAAGAAGAGTGATGAGTGAAAGAGAGAAAGAGAAGAATGGTCACAAAGCTTTCATGACCCAGTCCTCCATTTTTTTCAATAACAACTACAACAAACCCTTCTTTTATTACTATTATCCAACAAAAACGACATAATCAATCTCTCTTTCTCTCTCTCTCTCTCAAGAATAATTCAAAATAGAGATCGAAGTCTGTGGCGAAAGTACAAATCTACCTCAAAAACTTAGCTGAGAATAGTCTCAAAAGACAATCACCATCCAAAAAAACAAAACCCATAAACAATCCGCCGGCAATAGTGGCGGGTGAGAGTGACAGGTGGTAGCGAGTGGGTGGTGGTGGTGGCGGGTGGGTGGCAGGTGGCTGGTGGTGGATGGTGGTGGTAGATGGGTGCTGAGTGCTGGTAGCGGGTAGGTGGCGGGCGGTGGATAATAGTGGCGGGTGACGGGTGGATGGCAAGTGGGTGCTGGGTGATGGTAGCTGGCAGGTGGGTGTTGGTGGCGGGTGGTGGTGGCAGGTAGGTGGTGAGTGGTGGTGGCAGGTGGTAGTGGGGGATGGGTGATGGGTGGTGGTGGCGGCAGGTGGGTGGTGGGTGGTGGGGGCAGGTGATAGTGGGGGATGGGTGGTGGGTGGTGGTGGCAGAAGAAGGCGGTGGAAAATGGTGGAGGGTGGTGGCTAGTGTTGGGTGGTAAAAAAAAAAAAAAAAAAACAACTAAAAACTCAAAATGGAAACACATTTTTTGAGTTTACATTTTTTAGCCAAATTTATAAACTGAGACTACTGATTTATAAATCAAAAATTTTCCAAACAAGTTTTTATTTGAGTTTTTAAAATTTTTGTAAATATAAGCTGGCCAGCGTGTTACCAAATGGCACCTTAGCAAACAGGCTTTAGATGGTAAAAATGTTGTAAAATTAACAAATAATTAAATAAGTTACCAACGTAAGAAATGACTTATCAAAAGATTTGTGGGCCATATATGGTTTGATTTTTAGAAAAAAAATTTAAAAATTAAAAATTAATTTGGTTAAGAAATAAAAACTAAAAAATAATTATCATTTAAGGGTAAAAAATAATTATCATTTTAACTTTTGGGCATGTTATATACATACGTATGGTTGTTTAAATTTAATTTGTAAAAAATTATTTCTAACCACTCGAAAGATACAAATTATATAAAAATGATAATTATTTTTTATTTTTTATTTTTTATTTCTTAACCAAATTAATTTTTAATTTTTAAATTTTTTTTTCTAAAAATCAAACTATACATAGCCTAAGAATCTTTTGATAAGTCATTTCTTATGTTGGTAACTTATTTAATTATTTGTTAATTTTACGACATTTTTACCATCTAAAGCTTTGTTTAACCATTTCGCTTTTCAATTTATATTTACAAAAATTTAAAAAATTGTCATAAAAACTTATTTGATAATTTTTTTGATTTATAAATGGTTGTCTCAGTTTGTAAATTTGAGGAAAAAAACGTAAATTCAAAAAATAAGTTTATGTTGGTTTTTTAACATAAATTTAAAAATTTTACTAACAAATTTTTTTTTCAATTAATTTTTTTTCCAATTAATTTTTTTTCAATGAATTTTTTTTCCAACTAATACTAACCGAGAGGGCAATTACCAATGCTAATTTAAACCTTAGGGGGAGGATTGTAATTTCTAAAATGTAAGGGGTGTCAATGTAATTTACCCAGTAAAAACAAAATTAGTATTTAAAAAAATTAAAATGCTAAGGGGGGAATCTGTAATGAAATTTTAAATCTCAGGGAGGGAGATGTAATTTCCAAAATGTGAAGGGGAAATTGTAATAAATATAAACCTTAGGGGGTGTCAGTGTAATTTACCCTATATATATACATAATCACACTTAATTAGAAAGTGACATAAAAAATAAATATTATCACACTCAATCAGATTAAGTGTGATTAAAAATTTGGGAATTGTATATTTTATATAAAAATCAATTTGAAATATTTTATACAATCACACCTATTTAGGAAGTGTGATTAAATATATATATATATAATCACACTTATTTAAAAAGTGTGATTAAAAAGTAGTAATGTATATATAATCACATTTTAATTACATTATGTGATTAAAAAATATATAAATAATCACACTTATTTAAAAAATGTGATTAAAAAGTAATAGTGTATATATAATCACACTTTAATTAGAATGTGTGATTAAAATATATATATATATATATATAATCACAATTATTTAAAAAGTGTGATTAAAAAGTAGTAGTGTATATATAATCACACTTTAATTAGAAAGTGTGATTAAAAAATATATAAATAATCACACTTTAATTAGAATGTGTGATTAAAAAATATATATATAATCACACTTGTTTAAAAAGTGTGATTAAAAAGTAGTAGTGTATATATAATCACACTTTAATTAGAAGGTGTGATTGAAAAATATATAAATAATCACACTTTAATTAGAATGTGTGATTAAAAAATATATATATAATCACACTTGTTTAAAAAGTGTGATTAAAAAGTAATAGTGTATATATAATCACACTTTAATTAGAAAGTGTGATTAAAAAATATATAGATAATCACACTTTAATTAGAATGTGTGATTAAAAAATATATATATATATAATCACACTTGTTTAAAAAGTGTGATTAAAAAGTAGTAGTGTATATATAATCACACTTTAATTAGAAGGTGTGATTGAAAAATATATAAATAATCACACTTTAATTAGAATGTGTGATTAAAAAAAATATATATAATCACACTTGTTTAAAAAGTGTGATTAAAAAATAGTAGTGTATATATAATCACACTTTAATTAGAAGGTGTGATTAAAAAAATATATATATAATCACACTTAATTGAAAAGTGACATAAAAAATAAATATTATCACACTCAATCAAATTAAGTGTGATTAAAATATCAATCTAATTTTTTTTATCACACTTTCAATAAAAGTGAGATCTTTTTTTTTGTCAAAGTGTGATCTTTAACTATTTTTGTAGTAGTGACTGGTTTTATTTTGTTAACGGGATTTAAGCACTAAGTCATGTTTATGTTTTGTATACCAAGCTTGACATGGACTTATGTATATATATTCATATACTAATTTGTTTTATTCCATTTAAGTCTGCACAACTCATTGGACGTTATATTTATTAATTATTAGCTTCTGCAACCCCTATTATTGTATTACTGTTAAGCAAGCATTTGGTAATATCAAATTACTGGCCGGTCATGATGTTAAACCTATAGAGGCAGGTTTGGATCGTGACAATAATTCTTTCATGTGAATTGGGAGAATTAATCATAAAATTGAACATAGTAGGGCTAGGCTTCCATTTAGCCCGTGATCGAATTGGAGGGTATTGTTGGGCCCAGAGGGTCCACTACGGGTTCCGTTTCGATAATCCGAACCATTAAATATGTAGAACTTGTCGATTACTATATACCTGTAAAATATTAGGTTGATTGGATATCGATAGTTATTTCATCGAAATTTAATTTTATTATATTTAAATATTTTATCAGATTTTTATCAACCATTTATTTATGCCATTATAAAACGTAATTTTTTTTAATATCAACTCATTCGATGATCCCTTTCCAATGGCATAAAATAATTTAAATATTATTTTTCAAAAATTATTTTTAATTTAAAAATTACAATAAAATATTTAAATATAATAAAATTAAATTTCTTACAAAATAAAAGTATCTGGATAAAAAAAGGTAAGAAGAAAATTTAGAATGGTATTCTTATTTGATCTAAAAATAATTCTAGATGACCAATAAATTATTACCTATAACCCTTATTTTTTTTTAAATAAAAAAGATATTTCACAAACCATCACTTTTATTAAAAAAAAATAACATTTATTTCTATTTGTTTTAGCAAAAGTCACTTTTTAACAATTTGAGTCAAAAAATTTTCATTTTTTCATTTTAGTTTGTTTAATTGACAAGATTAAAAAAAAAATTAACAGAATCCACCAAGTTTCGCAAGTGCTAAAAAAGTCAGATGAACAATAAGAAAAATGTTTGAGACCCACCAAAAAAATCCATAATTTATCCGTAATGATGTGGTATCATATGTATCAACTCTTAAATTGTTACATACTAATGAAATGGGGCCCAACTCCCTTGCCACATCATTATGGATGTGAATCTATAACATTTCTGGAATAATAAATTATCACGTTTAACTCTCATTTTCTTTTTTTATTATGTAAAAAAATAAGTTTTACTAACTATCACTTTTAATAGGAAAAAAAAATGTCTATTTGTATTTGATTTTAGCAAAAGTCCCTTCTTAACTATTTAAGCCCAAAAAAACATATATTTTTATTTTAATTTGTTTAATTGACAAATGAGATTAAAAAAAAAATTAATAGAATCCATTATGTTTGACAATTGTTAAAAAAGTCATTTATTTTCTTAATATTTTTGTCTTTTGTAAAAAAAAAAGTATTTTTATTAAAAAAAATTTATTGTTTAAATCCTTGTAGTTTAGAAGGATATTAAAACAAAAATTAATAAAATTTAAAACCAAAAATGACAAAAAATAAAAATATAAATTTTTAATAGTGATTAATAATTTGAATACGTGTATTTAATAACATATTATGTTTAGACCGATAATATTATGGCACATCATTATGACATATGTGAATATTGATCTCATTCTAATTATAGTAACATAATTTAAAAAAGAATTTAAATTTAAAATTTTATTTTATAATTTAATAAAAGATGCATAAATTAATAAATGCATATTGATCTTATTCTGGTAACATAATTAAAGGAAAAATCTAAATATAAAATTTAATTTTAAAAATATAAAATTAATTTATAAACCAATCATATTGTGACTCATATTGACAAAAATTAAATAAAAAAATAAAAAGAATTGCAATTTTCATTTTAATAAGATGACAATTTTTTACAATTATAATAGTATATAGATTTTGTATGATGTTTTAAAACTCTCATAATATCTCTTTTTAAAAGCATTCTTTGTAAAATATATACATAATCTTAACGTCACTCTAATTGCTCCTTAATGCAAACATTATGAGGTAATTATGATAATTTTAAAATTTTATTTAAAACTTATAAATTATGAGATAGATCATTATAATTTTAAATTTATATTGTGCCAATTTTAAATTTAAATTAATAGCTACTTTCCATATTTAATGACCCTCAAATTTAAATTTGAAAATATATTTTTTTATAGATTTGATGTACTTCCCATTTGAAAGTTATAAATTAAGGGATATTAATTTTAATTTTAATTTTAATTTTAATTTTAATTTTAATTTTTTGCTTGAATAAGAGCTAACCAATAATTTTAAAATTTTTAAAAATTAAAAACATAATGAGATTTGGATTGAGAATTTTGGAGCTCTTAGAGGCCTTATGAGTTAAAACCCTATTTTCCTTACATAATATATAGATAGATATTGGGCTAAAGACAAACTATCCAGCAAGAAATAAAGATGAAGTACAGTTCAATTGGTATAATCATATAATATTGATGATATAGTTTAATGTAAAATGAATTTTTGTTTAGGTTAATTAATCTAACTATATAATAAAATGATGTGAATATATGTATTCAGTGAGTATGTGTATATAACTGAAAAAGATCTGGAAAATAAAAGTGAAAATTAACCTTTTGGCATGTCATTCAAATTCAAAACAAGATGTTATGTCATTTTGAATTTTGAATTTTTTGAATTTAAAATATAATATCTAAAATTTTATTTCGGAGACATCTAAATGTAAAGAATTTTTTTTAAGAAACAAAGAAAAAAATAAATAAATATGCACTCTATTTATGTATCAAAAATTGTTTTTTATCATAAAAATATTTCACCAAACTTTTTTTTTCTCTTATGTAACTTTTTATATGAAATCGTATGTCTCATTATTTTAAAAATATTATTAATCTCATATGTATGAAATATAATAAGTGAATATAAACAATAGGTGAGATAAAACGTGAAATACATTAATAAATAATATTTTTCCAACATTAGTAGAGGGGGTGTTTGGGATGGGAAGTTTGGACTAAAATAGTCAATAACGGATTAAAAAAAAAATTACTAAAATAGTTAATAAGACAAAATATTACATCTTATATATCAATCAATCATATTTTTTTTTTCATATCAATTTATTTAACTATAAAAAAAATTCACAAATCATCTAAAGCATAGCTTTTTTTCATCTCATAAATAGCAAAAAAATTAAAAAGTCAACTAAAATAACAAAGTTCAAGGGACTAAAAATTTACGGCAGTGCTACGGCCTCGACAAATCGAGGCTCAAATGCCTCAAATTGTTTGTTTGTTTTTCTTTTTTTTTTTTAATTTTTTTAGTAGGGTGGTTATGTGTAGCGATGTGCCAAAAAACTAGCCATTCCAGATCAATTCAGTATGTGTAGTTTGATAAGATGAGTGAGTTGGGTTGGACTAGTTAGATGATAAAATTGACTAAGTTGCTAGTTAAAATTTGTTAATTCTATATAGTTTTGTACGAGTCCCTACTATATTTTTATTTCAATGAAAAAAAGTTTTAACCAATAGCCTAACTGATTAGTCAATTTTGTCACCCAACCAGTCCAACCCAACCCACTCACTTTATCAAACCACACAGGCTGAGTTGGTACGGGATGGCTAATTTTTTGGCACAACCCTACACATAACCACCCTTTCAAAAAAAAAAAAAAAAAAAAAACCAAATCAACACAGCCCACCAAATAAATAAAAAAAATACAAAAAAAAAAAAATGACAACCAAATCAACACAGTCCAACAAATAAAAAATAATAAAATAATAATTCAAGACATTTGAGCCTCAATTTGTCGAGGCCTCAATCATTTTCCAAAAATTTAATAGGGATGGTTGTTATCCAAATCATTGTTTTGCTTCCTTTTCTCATTTGATAACATTATTTAATTGGATTGGTTTTCTTTTATTAAAAAAGATTAGGTTTTTCCTTTTTTTAATTCAAATTTTAATTTGAGAGAATTTGAAGAGTTTATGAAATTATCATAAAACTTATTTTGATGATTTGATCATCTATTATAATCTTTATTTTATTATATTTGTTTTTAAAAAATAAATAATAAATATATTTTTAAAAATAAATTATTTATTGTACAGGGAGCAAATATCCGATGCTGTCCGTAATCCTCATCTCCAAGCTTTACTTCGCTTCGATTAACCTGCGATCACAACGATGGTGAGCTACTCAGCGATATATTGCTAGAAAACCCATCCGACGATCAAGTTAGCACACTTCTAGAGAGAGATAAGAGGAGACAAAGTGGTAGTTAAGCTCTCAATAGTCCATGCTCTTGTATGGAGGTGCAGCCTTGTTTATATAGTTTCTGCGCGCACTTTTGCTCCCATTTCTCTAGGGACGCGTGGACGTGCTCCCCTCTCACATTTCCCCACATGTCAGCGCTAAAACAGCTAAATACCACCTAACGAAACTGTCAAACCGATTTAATGCATATGGACCGCAGAACCTCATTCCTGTAGTACCGTGATGCCATGTAGTACATCCAACCGAACTATATTTAGCGCGGCATCACGACTAACTGATACAACCATTCTACTTGAGTGGTTTCCTTGATAACTTCACCGCTGCTCTAGCCGAGCTCCTTAGTTCTGACCGTTCTCCTACCCAGTCGATTTGATCTGCGAAAGACTAAACCCGTCTAACTCGTAGGAGTGCATACGTTTAACCGGGCTATCGGTCTAAGGTCACGTCGGCTAGATCGGACAATGTTCAATTGACTGAGCAAGGAAGTCACTCCAACTAGAAAGGACTCGTCGGAGTGCATGCATGAACTTAGCTCGGCCCAACTCAACTTGGCCCGACTTAGCTTGGCCAAATGAGCTCGACCCAATGCCAAATTAAGAAATCTCCCTCGCATTTATTTTTTTAAAGATAAAAATATAAAAAAATATTTAAAAAAATTACGAATATCAATCAAGTTAATTTTACTTACTCAACCCACGCAATCCACTTAGACCTTCCATTGGAAATCATGTCAACTTAACACAGGAAACCCTATTGGATTTCCAAACTAGTCACCCAAGTAACCCATAGATAAGATGAGCAAGGCGGGTCTCTCAAGTGGTTAGGATCATGAATTTTGCACTATTTATCGTCTTCATACCCCCTCCCTTATATGTAGATTATGATATTGATGCTTTCTAATGTAGTCAAAAAAATATCCAATAGATAAGATTATGGTCTCCCAAAGATCCATCACCCCTAGTTTATGATGTATAAGACCATCTACCATCTCTAACACTGTATCTAATATTTCATTAAATTTAAATTTGATAAAATGGCCAAGGTTTGACTCCAACTTTTCATCAAACTCAAATCAAATGAGAGATGAATCAAAAATTTCATCAAATGAAGGGAATTTTTCATTTTTCATTAATTTTAAATAGTTGTTGTTAGACCAAACATCCTCCTGGATGTCTACCCAAAAACAACTTTGACAACTTTTTTTGATTATGTGCAGACGAACTCCCAATGTCTTTCGGGACAACTGGAGATGTGAAAAAATTTGATGAAATTTCTTGTTTTAGCATTGAAGTGAACAATATCAAATCAAACTTTTCATCAAATTTGACATTTAATGAAATTTTTTATTCAACATTGGAGGTACTCTAAGAAACACAACTTGATATCTCATATGTGTAACACTTGACACAACTTCATTCCCTCATCAAGCATGACACAACACAAAAGCCAAAACAAGAGTGCTTTTATATCCATTGAACAAACAAGGGTTGTATTTGTACCAAAAATGACACCATGACATGATGAAGAAAAATGGACTTCAAAAGGATAACATTACTATTGCTAACTTGTTTAAAAATTCAACCTCATATATACTCGTAAGACTACTACAATACTAACACGTTCAAAGCAAAAGAAAAATAGATGAAGCCAAAAAAAAAGAAAAAAAAAAAAAAAGAAAAGAAAAAAAAAAGTACAATGTTCTATCTTAATGGTGCTACAACATAGAAAAACATATTAAACTTATGAAAAATAATATTTAAGCCCACCGTTCACACTCATTTTATAGACATAATGATGTCTAAGTGATATGATTAGTTATGACTAGAGAAAATATGAGATAGAGTGTTACATTTTATATCCTAATTGATTGTCACATTACTAAACTTGAAAATTAGGTCTAATTTTTGGTCTTAAATAGCAATCTTACAAATTGATCAAACATTATTGTAGCTTCAGAGAACTTTGTTCATGATGTCACGTGCTTTACACATGACTTCTAGTGGTTCGAGTTTGGGCATGGTTAGTCCTTTGCCTTCTGTGAGATCAACAGCCTTTTCACTCACCCTTTTCCATTCAAAGCATTGAATCAATGACGCTAAGCTCAAACCCACCACACGTTGGGCTAACCCAGCCCCTGGACAGGATCTCCTTCCCATCCCAAAAGGCATCAACTTGTGTCCTTCCGCTTCTCCGCCTTCAAACCTTTCGGGCTTAAAACTTGTAGGGTCATTCCATACTTGAGGGTTTCTATGAATGGCCCACGCATTGACCAACAAGATTGTATCGCGTGGCACATCGAAACCTCCAATTGTACAATCATTAGATGCCATGTGTGGTATCAACAGTGGTGCTGCGGGAAACAATCGAAAAGTTTCAGAAATGATAGCTTGAAGGTAATTCAACTTGGAGAGATCAGGTTCATCGACCAGGCATTCTTGGCCAACTTGAATGTCCAACTCAGCTCTGGCCTTCTTCAACACCTCTGGATGGTTTACTAAAAGAGACATTGCCCATTCCATTGTTACTGCTGATGTGTCCGTGCCCGCAAGTATTATGACCTAGACATTATAAATTTACAAATTAACAATAAAATATCAAAAACCAATGCATTGTTGTATTTTGATATTTTTTGCGTATTATTGACAGTGCGACAAAAACCCTTCATGGATAGCATTGTTATGTTGTTATACCTATTATTGGGTGTTTGAGATTGATTTTTTTTAGAGGGTTTTTTTTTTTTTTTTTTTAAAGAAACTTTAGGCTTTTAAGTTCTACCCAATTAGACGAACCAAAAAAGTAAAATAAATAAATAATTTGAAAAAAGTCTACTAAAAAAAAAAAAAAAAAAGTGTAAAAATAATTGACATTTTTCATTTTTTTGAAAACCTTTTAGATTCTTCTACACCAGATGGACCGGAAAAAAAAAAAAAAAAATTTGTCATAAATTTTTTTAAAAAAAAATTAAAGAAAAATTGAAAAAAATGTGACTATTTTTTAATTGGATGTCAAACAACCTCTTAGAATATACAACTTTTCTGAAGAAAGGTCATAATTAAAAAATTCAAAATATTATTCTCAAAATTGTTAGATAATTAATTTTTTTTAACACATTTGCATTATTTATATTTCATAAACTACAAACAAAATATGCACTATCACTTTCATATACTCTAAAAATTAAAAAATAAATAAATAAATAAGCTATAAATAATTTCTACACCAAGCATTGCCATTATATAATTGTAATGAAAATCCCCGTAACAATCCATGATTTTGTTTGGGAAGAACAAATTTAACCTGACTTTTTAACTAATTTACCCTGGTTAAATTAACTCCGTTTGAGAAGTACTTTGGCTTTTTTTTTTTTGTTTAAATGTGATAATTATAAGAGAAAAAATAAAATAATTATAATTTAAATATAATATTTTATCTTATTCACTTATTTAGTCTATTTAATCTTTTTATACTTATTTAAATAAAAACATTGTTGTCAAACGATAACGTAATAATGCTTTTAGGCCCCGTTTGTTTGGGGTTATAGCAAGGGGATTAGGATTACTAATACCTTGGGACTAGTATATGGGGTGTTTGTTTTGAGAGATAGTCTTGGGACTACTAATACCTTAGGACTAACTAATACCTTGGTATTACTAATACCGTGTTTGTTTTGAGAGAGGGGGAGGGTACTACTAATACCTTGGTATTACTAATACCCTTGGGGAGGGGATTCATAGTGAGGAGGTAGAGATGGTATTAGAAAAATAGTGAGAGGATTAGAAATTTTTTTTATTTTTTTTATTTTTTATATATTGGAAATTTTTTTTAAAAATATTAATGTTTAATTTTTATATTTTTTTTATTTGTTTTATTACTTTATATAAAAATAATTTAACAATTCCTCACTATAAATCCCCTCACTAACAATTCCCTCACTATCAATCTCCCCATTCTATTTCTGAAAACAAACGATCATTACTAAAAATCCCCTCACTATTAATTCCCTCACTATCAATCCCTTCCATTCTATCTCTGAAAACAAACGAAGCCCTATAGTCATAGATATACATGTCTATAGTCATAGACAATACATATGGCGGACCCCGGGGGGGGGGGGGGGGTGTTCGTGCCCCTGGGTTTTGGTTTTTGAAATATATATATTTTTAAATATAAAAAAAATATTTTAAATAAAAAAATTATAAAATATTATTTAAAGTAAAATATCAATCACATTTTAAAAATTATGAGAATAATAATTTTTATTTTTTATTGAAAATAAAGATATTACGATAAGTCATATTATTATCTATAAAAATTTTAATATTAACATACAATTATAATTAATTTCAATGAAAATATAAAATTTATTGAATTGTTAATTACATTTGACATTTGGAGTTTATCCTCTATGTTTTTCTTTACTATTGATTGGTGATATCATATACTAATGATGACGTAGTATTATTATTATATTGAATTTTTCCTAAAATTTTGTATAAAAAATTACTTTATCATTATATAATTTATTTTAAAATTTATAGACATGACTTTTTTTTAATATTTTATATTATCCATGATATACTAATTACAAATAATATATCTATATCTTATCCATATATTTTTGTAATTTTTTTTTTTATTTGTCTCACTGCATTGAAATTCTCCAAACTTATCCAACAAATAGTCCATAAGTAAAAAGACGTTCAAAAGAAATTAATAATTAAAAAATATTATAAATATTAATAATTAATATCATAATTTTTTTTTTATAACTATTATGTGATATTCTTTTAAAAATCACCTGACATGGTGGTTTGAGAATGGAATATTTTAGTTAATTTTTTTTAAATTTTTTATAAAAAAATGTGTGAAAAAAATAAAAACGGTAGACTGATCAAATGTTTTTTTACTTTTTAATTAAAATAATCTATTTCTAAACAAGGCCTAATTAGCCTTAGGAAAAATTAATTCACATTTTTTTACATTTAATACAAATTTTGATAAATCATTTAAGATTTCTAGTATTAACTCTAGAAAAAAATACACACGACTAGAAAAAAGTACATTAAAATTATCAGACTCATGAAATTTGTTCAGATTTATAAACATGAACATCTTATTTATTTTTATCAATATGAACAAATGTAGGAGTTAAAAGTTGGGAAATTTATAGATCAATTTTTCTTTTCAAAATAATTACTAACTCATGGAAAAAAATATAATTTTAATTATTAAAATTCATTACTAATTTTAATTTTAATTTTATTTTAATTTTATTTTTTTTGTGTGTGTATACAAATACACACTAAACTGTTAATTCTCCTTAGAAGTTTAGTGATTGAAATTAAATAATCATGACAACAAACTTTTATATGAATCATTTAAAAAATTCAAAATTACATGTAACATATTTTAATTCTACAAAAATGAAGAATCAAAATATATTTATAACATTGGCCATGTTTTTATTTATTTTTTATTATTATTTTTAACTAAAGTTACAAAAAAAAAATTATCAATAAGATAAAATATCACATCAAATCCATAATTATTTTAATTTTTTTTCACAAATATCACATCTAACTAAAAAAATCTAACAATATTTCCAAAAATAAATATTTTAGTCGATTTTTGGCTGCGTAAGGCTAAAAAACCTCATTTGAGATAAATTTTTTGATTTTTTTAATTTTTGTAAAAAAAAAAAAAAAATTTATAGTTTGGATGCGACATTTATCTTATTGAGTTAAGAAATTTATTTTATCTTTTTGTAATTATTTTAACCAAAAAATCTCATTTTAGTTTATGTCAAATGAAAGTTAAAATAATTAATTTTTCAAACGAGCCATTATTACGTCATGCCAGCAGTCGAGTCTTGATCCTTTGAAATAATTTTTTTTATACTAATAATTTTAAAGTAAATATTTTGTGAGGCTAATTCTTTTTTAGTAATTTTTTTTGATTTTTGAACTAAAACAATTGCGTGACAAATGAGGCCTCAATCACTTCAAAAAATCAATCAAAGAAAAATTACTCTAGTGTGGCCACTTACCAAGATAAGCCCTCTGATGATTGCATCCGTATAATATGCAGGCTGCGATTCTTGCAACGACAGCAAATGATCGATCATCGAATTCCTACTCTTATCGTTTCTGTGTTCATCGATCAGATCTTGCAACAACGCGTCCATCCTCTTATGAATTCTCCCCAAATTCTTCTCAAAATTCCCATAATCAATCCACCTCAAAACCGGTAAGAAATCGTTAGGATTCGACGCACCGCCGTATTCGAATGTCTCGCTCACCAGATCCCTAAACTGCTTCGCCTCCTCGTAGTTCTCCAATTCCTCACCGTAGTATCGCTTTCCGGCGATCATTCTCATGATGATGTTGAAGCTCAGCTCCGAAAACTTTGATTTCAATTCGACTTTTGCGAAATCAGTCGACGAATTTCGATACAGATTTCGGAGGAGGATCTTGATTTCGTCTTTTCGGACCGATAAGAAGGCGTTGAGTCGAGTTGTGGAGAAGATTTCGAGCGACATGAGGCGGCGGAGGTTGCGCCAGTGGTCGCCGTAGGGGGAGGCGACGACGCTGGTGTAGTTGTAGCCGATGTACTTGCCGCCGAGGAGCGGGGGACGATTGGCTAACACCACGTCGTTCTTTGTGAAGCATTCCTCCACGGCGGAAGGCGACGAGACCACCACGACGAGGCGGGAGCCGAAGCGGAGGGAGAAGACGGAGCCGAGGTTTTGAGAGATTCGGTGGAAATTTCGGTGAACAGGTGGTTTGAGGAGGTGGAGATGACCTATGACCGGAAGAGCTGGTGGACTAGGTGGGAGGTTACGGCGGCGCTGAGATCTTAATTGTGAGAGGAACTTGAAAGCAATAATGAGAGTGAGAACGGAAAGAGACGCGTATGTTAGGAAGGTAGCTTCCATGTTTGGTTGTACAAATTTTGGTGGGTATTTCTCAACTTGGGTGTTTGGGTATATATGTAGGGAAATTCCACTGAATGTATCCATTTTTTTATTAGAGCTCGTTTCGCCTTCGTTAATATAATCAATTTTTTTTTGTGTTGAGATTGTTTTAATTTGATTTTTTTAGTTTCGTGTGATTTTTTTTTAGAGGTTGTTGTGATTTTTACAAGAAAAAAGTATAATGATTATAAATAAAAGGTATATTTGATTGGATAGATTAGAGTATGAGATTGAGATTATTAATCCGTAAGTCTAATTATTTTATGTTTGTTTTAACATTTTTGTTTAGGATTATTAATCGAACAAAATTGTAGAATTATTAGTAGAGTAATGTTAGAGATCTTAAATATTCTACCAAAAATTTTACCAAATGTCTCACATGGGTGTGGGATCCATACAATGTGGGGATCCATACAATGTGGGTCCCACACCCATGTGAGACATTTGGTAAAATTTTTGGTAGAATTTTTGGGACCTCTAACATTTTTGTTATTAGTAATGGGGTAGAGGTGGAATTATTAATTCCATGGATAATTTATCCTATTAATCTAATTGGATAGTGAATATCATATTAATTTGATAAGATTATTAATACCTCACTATTAGTCTGGTAAATCAAACATAACTAAAAAATAATATTTTATCTTATTAATTTTAATAATTTATTTTATTTTTTTTAATTATTTAATCCCAACATAAATGTCAAATCGAAACTTATTAGTGATGATTACTTGAGAAATTAGTTATAATTTTTTTTTTTCAATTACGGTGCAATATTTTTTTGTTATACTTTTTTTTAGATGTTTAATTCTTTTTCAATTACGACTCTTTCAATTATAATAACAATGATACCATATGTATCAATTAGTATAGTAATTAGTAGATCAATATATATTATAATATTATTACTGATTCCACCTATTATACAAATATAAATTATAAATATTTAAAATTTTTAAAATTTTGTCATATCATCTATTAATATATTAATTGTATACTAATTAAAACATATAATATTATTCTTATAATAATCAACATCACCATTGCATTATCTATATCGGGTGTGTTTGTTTGGACGGACTGGATAAGGGGGGATTGTAATCTATCGGACTGTTAGTCCCGGGATACATTGTCCCGGGACTATTTGATTGGATTGGATTTGTATCCTATGTTTGTTTAGTCATGGGATTAGATGTTTGTATTGGATTATTTTTAGTAAATCCAATGTTTGGTTAGATGGACTGGATAAGAATAAATGTTCAAAAGATTATTTTACCCTTATAATCTATAATTTATAATTTAACAATACTAAAAAAATTTAATTTATAAGGCCACAATTTTTAATTTATTATTTTCAATTAAATTAAATTTATAATTTATAATGTATATTTTTATTTAATATATAATTTTAAATAACGACAATAAAAAAATAATTTTATTTAATATATAAATTAAATTTTCAGCAACACTAAAAAAATTTAATTTATAAGGCCATAATTTATAATTTATTATTTTTAAATAAATTTAATTTATAATTTATATTTTTTATTTTTTATTTAATATATAATTTTAAATTAACAATACTAAAAAAAATTATTTAATATGTAAATTTAATTTTTTAACAACACTAAAAAAATTTAATTTATAAGGCCATAATTTATAATTTATTATTTTTAATTAAATTTAATTTATAATTTATAATTTAATTTTTTATTTAATAAATAGTTTTAAATTAACAACACTAAAAAAATAATTTATAAATGTTCGAAAGACTATTTTACCCTTTTCTAATTGTTTACTAAGTAATAGTATGGAGGGCAAAATGGACATTTCACAAAATAATCCCATGGGATACCAATCCCATGGTTTCTATCCCACACCCCCATGGGATAGGATAGTCCCACATTTGTGGAACTAATAGTCCGGGGGGACTATTAGTCCGGAACAAAATTTTTCAAACAAACAATGGACTATTAATCCGATGGGACTAATAGTCCAATCCCACCCTCTTATCCCTCAAAACAAACATGCTCTATGTATATTATGCCTCCGTTTGGCAAGAATTTTTTTGGACTTTTTTAACTATTTTAGTCACAAAAGACAAAATAGACTTTTTTAGCCACAAAAAATAAAACATCACATCCAATCCATAATCATTACACTCCTCTCTCACAAAAAAAGTCAAAAAGTCAAAAAGTCCTTCCCAAACCAAACTTTTAAGCCCAGGCTAAAATAGCCAAAAAAGTTAAAAAGTCAAAAAGTCAACCCACTTCCCAAACGGAGGCTATATATAAAACTTGCATTTTATTATTATTTTTTTTAAATCACACATTTTATTATTAGTTAAAATTATAAAATGGGAAATGATAGTTTGGTGGGGATAAAAAAATATTATTTGCAAAAAAAATATGAACATCAGAAATATTAATAATTAAAATTTTATATGATTTTTTTTTTATCTTTTTATAAATTATTTTTTTGATCCCACTTATCTGTAATTTCTTATAAAATTGACCAATTTATTACATTTCAAATATGAAGGTGGGGTCACACGTGTTAAACGATGCGGGACATATGGCCGTACTGAATAATTTCTTTCACTTTATATATATATATATATATTATTTTATAAAATCACACTTGAGACAAACGCTGCACAGCTCCTTTGACTTTTCATGATGGTTGAGTTGTATGTTGTGTGAAAAATTATATTTTTAATATTTTTTTAATAAATAATGATAATTTTTTAATTTTTTTGAATAATTTTATAATTTTTTGACTTTTTTTTAAAGTTATCAAACTTGACCTAAATAATTTAAAAATATTATATAATTTTATTTTGAAAATGCCCAAACCCCCACCACTCCCACTAATTTTTAATTGATTCAATATTTTTTTATTTTTTAATCTTATTCTCATAACAAAACATGTGGAGCTTGGGGTGCTGGGTTCACCCTGGTGGAGGTCCCCCTTGCTGATTTTATTTATGTAATACTCCAACTCATTTACTTAGTAAAAAAATTGTTGATGAACATGTTAATTTATTTTTTTAGATAAATTATAAACACACTTTATGAAATTTGTTTAAAAAACAAATTATCCTTTATAATTCTTGAAATTATATCCTCCCTTAAAATTTTCAATTTTCACAACAAATAATCTTTTTTATTAATAAATCATTAATTTAATTAATAATTTTTAATTATATCAAAAATTTATTTTAATTACAATTTTATAATTTTATAGAAGAGTAGTTAGAAATTTTATTTTTTAATTAATTTTGTTAAATAAAAATTCTAATAATAAAATATTTATAACTTTTCAAACCACAAAAAATAATTCATATTTATAATTTATCCTTATTTTTATTAACTAGTTATGTTCAAATCATTACGTTCACTTGATGTATGCTTTTATTATCATCAAATTTTGATGAATAATTCTATAAATATTAAATTCTTATTAAATTTTTTAATAAGGTCTCGTTTGGCATATCAAAATTTGGTTAAAATAGTGAAGAAAAATAAAAAAGACTAAAATAGTTAATAAAACAAAATATTACATTCAAATCATAATTATTTTACTTTTTTTTCTTATAATTATCAAATCAATTATAATAAAAAAAAATTCAACTATCCCACTAAATATAAATTTTTGGTTTTATTATATCCTAATTAAAATATTAGTCAATAAAATCTAACTTGAACCTACTTTGTTTAAAGAAAGCCCACAAACGAATTACAAAAGTGATCACGTTGGAAATCGTTTTCAATTTATCGTGTTTCATTGACCAAAGCTTTATTTTGTTCGTATTTAAAAAGAATGCTGAGGTGGTGGGGGCAACAGTGACTGTTGTGTTTTTGGTACAGCAGTAATTGTTGTGTCTTATTTTATGGTACATTATGAATTTATTTTTATAATTTGAATCGTTCATATTGTAAGATTTGTTGAGTACATCGTGCTTACTAAAAATCATATTAATCGGATACCAATAACTGTATGATTGATAACGAAAAAAATAAACAAGAAGTTTTTCTTTTGAAAAATAGTATGTGAGAGGGTAATTTATATACAATTGGGCCGAGCTAGGTATTGGGCCTTAGGGCCCAAATGAAAAGGGCCGAGTAGAAAGGCCATGTAGGTTACTCCGGTTTGGAGAAGTAACTTTGAAGATAGACTGGTCACACAGCCGTGGTGGTTAGCCCGGTCTCGGAGGGACTTAGTTCTACTCCAGTTGAGTGGAGTAGCACGAAGGTTTCGGTCTTCGATAGTTACTTCGGTTATAGCATGTGAGAAACCGAAGTAAGCTGTGGTTCTAAAGATAGCTCGGCTTTAACTCCCTTATGGATAGCTCGGTCTTAGTTTGGGAAAGCCGAGGTAAGGGAGAGTAAAGTGAGGGCCGAATTAATAGTTACTTCGGTCCTGAAGTAGTCCGGCCATAAGAAGAACCATCTCACTTGGTTTAAGCAGTGAGGGGGGTGTTGGAGGATAAGCATTGTCTTCCAGGAGTATGAATCCAAGGAGGACTCTACGCAATGAGGAGTAATCCTAGAAGGACTCTGCACATAGAGGAATAAGAGTCCTACCAGGATTGTGCCACGCGAAACCTATATAAGCTCACTAATATCACATTTGGAGAGGTAATGCAACTTTCGCTCCCTGAATACATAGAGCTTTTGCCTTCTTGTCTTGCTTACTGACTTAGGCATCGGAGAGGTTTCAAGACACACCACGGCCATTTCACGTTTGTGTTCTGAGTAGTAGAGAACGACGACGCGTCTGAGAACGCAGACTTGATCAACATGATTATACGAGAATGTGTATTTCTTTCCCGTACAATTGGCGCCGTCTGTGGGAACTCAGACAAGAACAACCTCTTGATCAAGCTCTCTCTTGAACCTCAATGGCAAACAATGAAGAATTACCTCAATCCGCCGTCGACGGACTGACTCCAGATGGGGGTGCAAGGCGCGAAGGCCAACCAGTGGTCACTCCCATGGCGAACCTGGAGCAACGACAAACCCCCAGGAGGGATGCCAGGGGTAGAAGGAGGAATAACAGCCCTCATCCCTCTCGTTCACAAAGCCCAGAAAGACAAAGGCGCAGGGTTGATCCTCAAATTCTGGAGGATCGCGTCAGAGAACAAGACGAATTAATACGGCAGATGGCGGCAGACATGGAATCCTTAAAGCGCCAGATGAAGGGTAAAGAAGTGGCGATAGGAGAGGGGCGCAACAACAAGACGCCCCCTCGCCACTCAGAGGGTCGTAGTAGGAATTCTACACCCTCTTAACCAGAGAATAGAAGCCTCAGGACAGGCGACACGCGATCCGTATCTTCCAGGACTCTTCACTCCAGGTCTGAGAGGACGAGGTCTGAGAGGTCATACACTGAGGGAAGTACCTATTGGCCCTCACACACGCACCAGACGAGGTCTAGACAGACAGAATTACCCAGATCGTCCGACCTACGATCCATGCTAGAAGAGAAAGCAAGATGGAAGGAGGACGCCAGGGCGCGCGATCCACGCAGGGTTCCTGCCTTGCAGCGGTTGGCTCCTCGGACGCATGGAAGCGTCGAGGTTGGAATGCCAATGCTGCGCCCGGCATATGAACTAGCGGACAAGGCATTGGCGAGGCTGCAGACCTCACTATTCGTCCCAGCAATAGAGAACGCGCCCCTTCCGTCAGGCTTCGTACAGCCTAAATTCACAACGTATGAAGGGAAGACGGACCCCTACTCGCACTTAAGCCACTTTCGCCAGGTCATGGCTGTATACCGGCGGAATGAGGCCTTGATGTGCATCTTATTTCCTTCAAGCCTTGGGGACCTTGGCTTGACTTGGTTTGAAAAACTACCAGAGGGCAGCATAGCCTCCTGGGCGCAACTGGCAGAGGCGTTTGTAACGCGATTCAGAACAAACACAAAAACCCCGGTGGAGATCGACCAGTTACTCTCCATCGACATGGGCGATAAGGAGACCCTGAGGTCGTACAACAGTCGCTACTGGGAGACATTCAACCAGATTGGTGACTGCCCAACCAATCTCGCCATTGCGCAATATAAAAGAGGCCTTCCAGTCGGGAACAGACTGAGGGACTCTATCACCATGACGCCACCCCTCACCATGGAGGCCCTGATGGAGAGAGTGCATCAGCACATCAGGGTGGAAGAGGATGGCGCTCGTGCCAAAGCAAAAACTGGCGCGACCACAACACCAGAGAAGAAGACCTCAGCAAAGGTCAATGCGGTTGATCGCCAAAACCGAAACGGACAAGGCAGGCGAGACAACGGCGAGGACCAGGACAAGAGATGGTTAAGAGTCCGCACCGCCATAACCACGGTATTCAAGAAGCCGATCTACCGTATACTTAGTGAGATTCGAGACGAGCCTTTCGTCAAGTGGCCAGCCAAGCTAGGCGAGGCCCAAAAGGACTATGATGACAGATCCAGATGCACCTTCCACAAAGAAAAGGGGCACCGCACTGAGAATTGCACGCCGTTGAGGCAGCATCTGGAAGAATTGGTGGCAGCAGGCCACCTGGACAAATACATAAAGGGAGGGGCGCAGCCAGCCCCCCAAGACCACAACAACCCCAATGGGATGCCAATCGACGCCCCGCCCAAGGCGTCATCAACGTAATACATGGAGTCTTTGAACCTGAGCGTGTATGCGAGCTCAGAGGTTCAATTAAAAAAGCTGAGCACTTAAGGGATGTGCTAAGTGCCCAACCGGTCGTTAAGAAGGGGAAGACAGAGGCCACAAATGTCATGTCTTTTTCGGATAAAGACTTGACGAGGATTTATTGCCCACACAACGACGCCTTGGTCATCACTCTCTGAGTCAAGGACTTTGACGTCAAGCGGATCCTGATTGACCAAGGTAGTTCGTGTGAAATCATGTACTATGAAACCTTCAAGCAACTGAAGCTTCAAGACAAGGACTTAGCCCCTGCCGTATCACCTTTGATTGGATTCAACTCTATGCCAGAGTGGCCAGTCGGCAAAATCATTCTCCCGGTCAGAGCAGGGAGTGTGACAAAGCAAGTGGAGTTTTGGGTGTTGAAGGTCCCCTCCACCTACAACATTATCTTGGGCAGAACATGGCTGCACGCCATGCGCTCGGTGGCGTCCTCCTACCACCAGGTGATGCGGTTTCCTAACGACACCGGAGTGATAGAGGAAGTTTATGGCGATCAGATCATGTTAAAGCAGTGCTTTGTGACGGTGAACGGCAACCGTGCTGCTAAAGGATATGTTCATTCGATAGAAGAACCAGAGAGTAATGAACTATTCGCGGATGTTGGCAAAGCGGCCAGTCAGAAAGTAGTGGAGGACTTGGTTGAAGTCAGGATAGACGAGAAGAACCCGGATAAGCTCTTCTTACTTGGTTCGTCGTTGTCCAGCACCGAAAGATTGGAAGTCTTAGAATTCCTGACCTCCAACATCGAAGTGTTCGCCTGGACCCCATACGACATGCCAGGCATTGATCCCAACTTCATTTGCCACCGACTCAATGTCCACCCTTCTGCTAGGCCAGTCATTCAGCGCACTCGCAGATCGGCACTCCATCACGAGGAAATAGTGGCAGAGGAGGTAGGAAACCTGCTGGAAGCAGGGGCAATCAAAGAGGTGCACTACCCAAAATGGATCTCCAACACCATCGTAGTGCCAAAGAAGAATGGCAAGTGGCGTGTCTGCGTCGATTACAAGGCGGTCAACAAAGCATGCCCGAAGGACAGCTTCCCCCTACCAAGGATAGATCAATTGGTGGACCTAACAGCTAGGCACAGCAGGCTTAGCTTCCTTGACGCATACAAAGGCTACCATCAGATAGCCATGCACGAACCGGATCAGGAAGTAACATCCTTCACCACTCCAAGAGGACTATACTGCTATAAGGTCATGCCCTTTGGCCTAAAGAACGCAGGGGCGACATTCCAGAGAATGGTCACAAAGATGTTCGAGCCATTGTTAGGCAGAACAATGGAGGCTTACATCGACGACATGGTGGTCAAAATCAAGGATGCGGATGACCATCTAAAGGACCTAGATGAGATGTTCCAGATCCTGAAGAAACACAAGCTGCGCCTAAACTTCCAAGTGCGCATTCGGGGTAGGATCTGGCAAGTTTCTGGGTTTCCTGGTGACCAACCGGGGTATTGAGGCAGACCCCTCCCAAATCAAAGCAATTCAGGAGTTAGAAAGGCCTAACTTCGATTGAAAGAAGTCAAAGACCTCACGTGGCAAAGAAAGATTTAATCGATTCATCGGTAGACCGATCTTGAAGGCCCATTCTTTCAGTCATTAAAAGCTAAGTTTGAGTGGGACGAAGAATGCGACCGGGCTCTGGAGAGTTTGAAGGAATACATGTCTTCTCCACCACAACTTGTCACCCCAATACCTGGAGAAGAACTCTTCCTCTACTTGGCAGTCTCTCAGCACGCGGTAAGTGCAGTGTTGGTTCGAGCAGAGGGAATCCAGCATCTTCCAATCTATTATGTCAACAAGACGTTACTGGGCGCCGAAACAAGGTACTTGCCACTGGAGAAACTGGCATTGGCCTTGATGATGGCTTCAAGGAAATTGTCGCATTACTTTCACGCCCACACCATAGTTGTTCTCACAGCATTTCCACTCAAGGCTTTATTCGAAAGGGCGAACTTTTCTGGGCGAATTCTGAAGTGGGCAGTAGAATTGGGACAATATGACATCAAGTTTCAACCCAGAACCGCAATAAAGACCCAATCTTTGGCAGACTTCGTCGCGGAGTTCACCCCTGGAAGCCATCAAGTCTGCCCAATCAACCTGACTGACACAACCGAACTAGGGATGGAGATTGACGCCGGAATAGCACAACCCCTAGTGCAGGTTACTCAGCCAGGGCCCAAGGCAGACCAGAGTAGAGAAGGTCAAGAGGGAGCAGACCTTGCTACACCAAGTCAAAATTCACCAACAACTAATGACTTGGTCCCAGCAGAAGACAAGGGGCAGATTGCAACCATGGATCATGAAGAAAACTCCAGCGACATTCCAGACCCCACAACATCATCCGATCCCTCCATATGCTGGAAGTTGTTTGTAGGGGAGATGTAGAAGCTCTTTGTGGATGGAGCATCCAACCGACATGGCGCAGGACTGGGCATAGTCCTCATCTCTCCAGACGGCCTGGTTGTAGAGCAAGCTATCAACCTCGGCTTCCCAAAGATCAAACAACGGCAGTAGTATGAGGCGCTTCCGCAGACTCAAGTCTATATGAAGGCCACCGAACTAATGGTCTCTGACGACTCACAGTTGGTGGTAAATCAAATTTCTGGCGATTACGAAGCAAAGGATGAAAAGATGGCTAAGTACCAAGACTTAGTCAGAAAAGAGATCAAGAAATTTGAAGTAGTGAGAATAGAACAGATCGGCAGGGAGGAGAACAACAGAGCAGACGAACTAGCAGGCTTCGCCTCAATGGCGGATACCTCCATCCCTCATCCACTATTGATTGACTACCTGCCTAGACCAAGTATTGAAGACCCAGAAGCTGAAGAGGTATGTTGTACGGAGTTAGGCCCTTCTTGGATGGATCCCATTATATTGTTCCTGAAAGACGGCACTTTACCGGAAGAAAAGAAGGAAGCCAACAGAATAAGAGCAAAGGCGCAACGATTTTGGCTCTCTCCATCCTTGGCATTGTACAAGAAGTCGTTTTCAGGACCTTACTTAAAATGTGTTCACCCTAGCAAGGTAGAAGCGTTCCTGTTCAAAATACATGAAGGGATATGCGGCAGCCATCAAGGAGGAAGATCACTGGCATACCGAGCTATTTCACAAGGATACTGGTGGCCCTACATGCAGGCGGATTCAGAAAAGTATGTCAAAAAATGTGAAAAGTATCAGAAGTTTGCGCACCAAATACACCAACCTGCCAGAGAACTCCTACCTTTGACTAGTCCATGGCCTTTCGCAATGTGGGGCTTAGACATAGTAGGTCCACTTCCAACAAAGACCAGTAGAAGTTCTTTCTTGCGGCAACAGACTACTTCACAAAGTGGGTGGAAGCTGAAGCCTTGGCGTCAATCAAGGAAAAAGATGTGAAGAAGTTTGTTTGGCAGAACATCATTACTCGCTTTGGCATACCAAAAGCACTGATTTCAGACAACGACACTCAGTTTGACGGTAAAATTTCAGAGGCTTTTGCGAAGAATACAAGATAGAGTTCTACAATTCTACACCGGCGTATCCCCAAGCAAACGGTCAAGCCGAGGCGTCAAACAAGGTAGTTTTGGACGGATTGAAGAAAATGTTGGAGAAAGCCAAAGGTAAGTGGGCAGAAGAGCTCCCTCACGTTTTATGGGCTTACCGCACCACACCTCGACGGTCAACAGGAGAAACACCATTCTCCTTAGCATATGGCATGGAAGCGGTCATCCCATTAGAAGTCGGACTCCCTACAATTCGGAGCGAAAATTTTGATCCAGACTTAAACGGCGAAGCTATAACATTGGAACTTGACCTTGCGGAAGAAAGAAGAGACAGAGCATTGGTTCACATTGCCTCCTACCAACAAGAACTATCTAGGAAGTATAACAAGACGGTGCATCCAAGGCAATTCAAGATCAGCGATTGGGTACTTCGCAAAGTTATGGGCAACACATTGGTCCCAGGAGATGGCAAGTTAGGGCCTAACTAGGAAGGTCCTTACAAGGTGGTCGGATTAGCAGGCAAAGAGGCATACCACTTGGAAGATGAGGACGGCAAAGCAATTCTTAGGCCATGGAACACTGCCAATCTTAAGTTATTTTACTTTTAGTTTTTCCTCTCTTTAAGTATGTGTAATTTTTTACTTCATCAATAAAACAAATCAATTCTTTTTTAGCATGTTTGTTTTTAGTAGAGAGTAACTTTTGTAAGTTAGTAGCATTGTAAGCATAGTTGGCTGGATTAAACCAACACCCCTCCTAAGCCCAGGATAAGGATCCAGGCTGCAGGACGTTTGGTCGGAATAACCAAACACTATATTCTAGGTTGGCTGGAAAAACCAACTTAAAGGTTGGCCGGATTAAACCAACACCCCTCCTAAGCCCAGGATAAGGATCCAGGCTGTAGGACGTTTGGTCGGAATAACCAAACACTATATTCTAGGTTGGCTGGAAAAACCAACTTAGAGGTTGGCTGGATTAAACCAACACTCTGTGCTCTTCAGTCGAAGTAAGTGTATGGCTGAAGAGTGGTTGGCTGGATTAAACCAACTCTTTGAACTCTTCAGCCGAAGTAAGTGTATGGCTGAAGAGTGGTTGGCTGGATTAAACCAACTCTTCGTACTCTTCAGCCGAAGTAAGTGTATGGCTGAAGAGTGGTTGGCTGGATTAAACCAACTCTTTGTACTCTTCACCGGTAAGTGTATGGTCAAGAGTGGTTGGTCGATTAAGCCAACTCTTTGAACTCTTCACCAGTAAGTGTATGGTCAAGAGTGGTTGGTCGATTAAACCAACTCTTCGTACTCTTCAAAGAAGTAAGTGAATGGTCAAGAGTGGTTGGTCGATTAAACCAACTCTTCGTACTCTTCAAAGTAAGTGTATGGTCAAGAGTGGTTGGTCGATTAAACCAACTCTTCGTACTCTTCACCAAGTAAGTGTATGGTCGATTAAACCAACTCTTTGTACTCTTCACCAAGTAAGTTATATTGGTCAAGAGTGGTTATCGGATTAAACCAACACTTTTATACTCTTCACCAAGTAAGTTATATCTACCAAGAGTGGTTGGCTGGATTAAACCAACACTTTGTACTCTTCAGCCGAAGTAAGTTATATCGGCTAAAGAGTAGGTTGGCTAGTAAGATAGAAAGCTAAACCGGGACCATAGTTGTGCAAATAAGTTTATGGAAAATTCATTGCAAATGCAAGCATACATACGCAAAACCGGAATAAGAGCTGAAGAAAATTTTTCATTAAAAAACAGAGAAGTACAATTTGGGGGGCTCCAGCCCGATTACAAAGTTCAAAAAGAAAAGAAAGAAAAAATCAACCAAGAAGTGCATCGATTCGCATCAAATTGCATCAAGATTCGCGAGTCCGGTCGAGGGGAGCACATTTGAAGTGGGAGTTCGGTGTCACTGAACTTCGGTATACCGCATTTCAAGAGTTTGATCTTCAATAACTGCTCGCAGACGAATCGCTTTATCATTCTCATTGCTTCGTTGGCAACCGGAGTATGAGATGGCTCTCATCTTCTTCATCATCATCGTCATCATCATCACCGACCTCAAGAAAGGCTTTTTGGAGATCGGCAAGATATTGTGAGAGTGAAGTCGAATGGAGTACGGTGGAGCGTTAGAGACCTCGGTGTCAGCGCATAACCGAAGCTTCCACCGCACCCTCCACCACATTTAAAAAGAGATCTTTGGTCTGCATTGCACGGGGTGTAGGCGTCTTTGGCTTCCTTGAAGCCCCGCTTCGGCCTTTCACCTCCCCTTCAACCGGGTTTATCTCGGCGTCTTTTTTCTTCTCGATGGCGATAAGATACGTAGGTATCTATCTTTTGCCTCGATGGCCACTTTTTCTTCTCTACTAATCGAATTGGCGATCTCGGTTAGCCGACCGTTCTCTTCCCGAAGCTCGGCAAGTTGTTTCTTCGCCTCCTCCAGTTCGACCGTTTTTAGTTCGGCCTCAGCCATGGCCTCCCTGGTACTCCTCCTTAGCTCCATGACCCTCCCGTGAGTGACTTGGTTTTTCTGGATGGCCTGCAAAGGAGAAGTAACGTTAGCCGGACTCCAAGTTGAAAAAAAAAAAAAAAAAATCTTACATGGAGAGGAATACTGCTTACAAGGATCATGGACTTAGTGGAGGACCGGATTGACTTTAGCTCGGTGTTGAGCTGTTTGTAGTGGTGCTCCATGTCTTTGGGGAGGCACACACTCTTGGCCAAATTGAAAGCCATCAGATGGTCCTTCTCTGAGACCACCGAATCAGACGCGGTGATGTCTCGGTCATTGAAGGTGAGTACAGGAGTCCACTTGGGGGAAGCAGTTCGGTCGGTGGGTTCCGGTTGGAGGCTCGGTTGAGGGCTTGGTGGAGGACTTGTTGGCAGGACGGTCTCGTCTTCATCAGCAAGACGTGGCTCGGTTTGGCTAGTCCGGGCACGTTTGCTTGGTCGTGATGAAGATGGCCGTTGAGATGGGAGTGCCACCACGGTCTCGGTGGTACGGCCGATTTCCTGTACTTCGGTGGGGTTCGTCGCGGTGAGCAGGGCCTTCAATTTGTTTTTCTTCGCCATTTCCTGTTCGGCTGTGAGTGGCACTAGGTTTATCTCGGGCAAGGTGGGGTCCGGTTCCGGTGCTTCCTCCAGAAGGAAATCAGTCACCCTCGCTTTTCGGCGACCGGTGTATCTGTAGGTCGGCTCGAAATTGAGGAGTTTAGCCCAGCTTCTCCCCTTTACTCTTAGTGCGGCGCGTAGAAGACCGATGTTGGGGTGGCCATAGTTTGAAAGGAGATGGGCTTTATCTGCAAAGAAAAAATAAGTGTTAGTTCGGTCCAAGACCAGAAAGCCGAAGTAAAGGAAAAAGAAAAAAAAAATGTGAAATGTAACCGAAGTATGTATACCGGGCATTCCATTTTTCCAATTTATTCTTCGGCCAGGAATTTGGGCTTCAAGGTCTTCGTAATTCCCAGAGATCCAGAAGAAGTCATCATCGTTTAGGTCTTTGTCCGGTGTGTGTTTTATTATTTTCTCTCGGCCACGGCGTACTCTCAAATAGTAACACCAGCCTTCGTTTTTTGATCCTATGAAGTATTGGTGTAGTATCTCGGCCAAACCTAGGTTTAGACCGGTTTGGTGGTTCAGTGCGGCTATATCCATGATTATTCGGTATGTGTTAGTGGACAGCTGGGTGGGGCATAGTCTGGTTTGTCTTAAGAATTCGCATATTAGTGGTTGGACTGGGAATCTGAGTCCGATTTCTATTATGGATTGGAGGGTAAAGGGGACAAAGCCTTCGTTGTCCCATGGATCTACATCTGGTTCGGCTAGGGTGAGGTTTACATCGGTTGGTATATTGTAATCCTTTCTGAATTCGCTAAGTCACTGGGTTTCTACCAAAAATCTGTACTTTCCCATTTATTGAATAACTTATAAATAAATTAGTTTGGCTGAGAATTTGTGCTCGGGAGCTCGGTTGAGCGCGCAGAGGAGGTACCTGGGCAACCTAAGTCTGCAAAGTGGAAAAACAAGGTGTTAAGCACAGATCATCTACCGTGCTATAAAAACAAAACAAGGAAATGAAGCCTTACTTCGGCCGAGTGGGAGTGCTACAGGATCTACTTCGATTTCTACAAGTTGCTTGTTATGTCGGCTCGGCAGTATTATTGGTTATCTCGGTTCTACTTATGGTTTTTGTTACTCCGGTTAAACATCAAGGGGCAGTTTTCTGAGTCCGGTTTGGGAACTCAGAAAACTGGCTTAGCCCGAAGCCTTAGCTCGGTCAAGGGCCAAGATTCCTAGTCCGGTTTTATTTCGGCTAGTATGAATTAGATGGTGACTAATTAAAACTACTGGGATATGCACAAGTGCCAGTCCGGTTCCAGTTTTCCTATATCTGTATAAACATAAACGGTATCCTAGTTCGGTTGCTTCGTAATTTCGGATCAAAATAAGTGTCCTACTGGATTTCATGTGTATTCAAAGTGTTCTATGGCTAAAGCTTTTCTAGAAAGAACACAGGTGGAAAAAAGATGTTTTGCACAAACACACAAAACAGACCACTATAAAACATATAAAAACAGAAAACAAAGGAAAACAAGAACAGATTCGTGTGTTTACTTGGTAGAGAAGCAGAGGAACTAGATTGAAGCCAACAGCAGCAAAAACGCGAGTTTCAGAGGTACGGGGTTGAAGAACAGTGAAGGAGCAAGAACAAGATTGGGGAAGCTCAGAATAAAGAGAAAGAGTGAATAGTAAGGCAAGTGATTTTTGAGAAAACAAAGAGGGTTTGTTTTGTGTAAGTGGAAGGAGGGAAAAAACGTGGGACTGTTCAAATTTTTCGGAGTACGAGGGCGGCGCAACAGCTGTGAATGGCCAATAGGGGCTTGCCACGTGTCATTGGAATGTGGAACGCCATTGTCGTGGATGAAGAGACGTTTAACCGGACGTGCTTAGCTCGGCTTAAGCTTAGCTCGGCTAGAGAAGCTAAAAAGGTTTTCAGCTCGGCCGGAGTAGCTAAAGGATTGTAGCTCGGCTGGATAAGCTAAAACTTTAGTTCGGTTCGTAGACAGGTAATCCCTATCATGCTGTGCGGATGGAATTAAAGGGCAATTGAGAGGGTAATTTATATACAATTGGGCCGAGCTGGGTATTGGGCCTTAGGGCCCAAATGAAAAGGGCCGAGTAGAAAGGCCATGTAGGTTACTCCGGTTTGGAGAAGTAACTTTGAAGATAGACCGGTCACACAGCCGTGGTGGTTAGCTCGGTCTCGGAGGGACTTAGTTCTACTCCGGTTGAGTGGAGTAGCACGAAGGTTTCGGTCTTCGATAGTTACTTCGGTTATAGCATGTGAGAAACCGAAGTAAGCTGTGGTTCTAAAGATAGCTCGGCTTTAACTCCCTTATGGATATCTCGATCTTAGTTTGGGAAAGCCGAGGTAAGGGAGAGTAAAGTGAGGGCCGAATTAATAGTTACTTCGGTCCTGAAGTAGTCCGGCCATAAGAAGAACCATCTCACTTGGTTTAAGCAGTGAGGGGGGTGTTGGAGGATAAGCATTGTCTTCCAGGAGTATGAATCCAAGGAGGACTCTACGCAAGGAGGAGTAATCCTAGAAGGACTCTGCACATGGAGGAATAAGAGTCCTACCAGGATTGTGCCACGCGAAACCTATATAAGCTCACTAATATCACATTTGGAGAGGTAATGCAACTTTCGCTCCCTGAATACATAGAGCTTTTGCCTTCTTGTCTTGCTTACTGACTTAGGCATCGGAGAGGTTTTCGGCACACACCCGCCGGCCAGCTCACGTTTGTGTTTACAGGTAGTAGAACGACGACGTACAGAGGAACGCAGACTTGATCAACAGGATTATACGAGAAGGTGTATTTCTTTCCCGTACAGTATGAAAATATGCAATTCGATCATATAGTTATTGATATCCGATTAATATGATTTTTGATAGGCTTGAAGTACTCAACAAATCATACAAAATGAACGGTTCAAATCATAAAAATAAGCCTATAATACATTTCAAAATAAGACACAACAGTCACTGCTGTGCCAAAGGCACAGCAGTGACCCCAAGCGCGACGTTTTGATGAGCCATCATTCAAGCAACTTTATTAGTTTTTATCCACACAAAAAACAGCGAATTACACCAGCAATGCTGTCATTTGGAAGTTGTATCATTTTAATTATTGACTTTTTAATTATAATATATTTGATTTTAATTTTTAATTTTTTTTAAATAAGTACAATTAAAAATATTTTCTTTGTAAACAGTCTATTTTAAAGACAATTCGTCATATAATTTATTTTGTATTGGTCAACTTGTATATTGTTTGAAATACAATGTTTTTTTTTTTAATGAATAATGTTGGAACTTTTGTAGTTATAAAGTAATGTTAGGTTTGGTTTTCAGAATCTATTTAAATTTTTTTTTTAAAAATTAAAAATTAAATTGGTAAAAAAATTAAAAACACTTCATTTTTATATAATTTTATCTTAGGGCACTTATAGGCGGGTCTTATTGATCAGACTTATTTATCTATAAGTCCTATTTCTTTTTTCAACTATCAATATCCCAAAAATGCCCTCACTTTATCTCATTCAACACTCAACCACAACATTACTATTATCATTTCCCATTGAGAGCAATTACCTCTGATCACCGGCGACAACCTCCGACCTCCAGCGATGATTTTCGACGACCACCTTCCGGCCATTTTCTAACAAAAGTAATGTTTATCTCCACTATTACCTACTATAATTTGGTAGCAATAACACAGAGAGAGAGAGAGAGAGAGAGAGAGAGAGAGAGAGAGAGAGAGAAGAAAAAAAATTATCAAAAACAAAAAAATGTTCACAATCAGTTTTCACCACCATAGATCAATACAAGATCAAGAAAATAATCAAAGACACATTCAGTGATAATTTTCACTAAACATTTCAGTGATAAATTTATCGCTACGTGATTTTAAAAAAAAATTACATACGCCAAATCTGATCAATTCACTCAGTCACACTCATTACTCACAAGACAGCTCTTTTTGTACACATACATAATAAAATAAACTGATAAATTTATCACTGATAAAGAAACATGCAGTAGATCTACTTTGAAAATAAAGAGAGACAAAGAGAATAGATAAGGAACGAGATCTTAAAAAAGTCTTAATCTCATTGGCAACCATGTATAATACCAGGTTGGAGCTAAAGATAGTAGATCTGCATTGAAAATATCTAGATCTGAAGCCATTGACGAAGTTTGTCATCACAATAGATTGGTGATGGAGGATTGTGGCAACGACAGTGATGTCGATGGCAAGCAATGAGGAAGGATTATAGTGGTGTGGGGGGAATGATGATGGTAGCGACAGAGGAGGACAAGGACAGTGGTTAAGGCGAGGACCATTGATGACAACCGAGGAGAACATTGGTTGAGGCGAGCAATGGTTGCCAACGGTGGATGGTGGCGGTAGGTGTGGTGATAGTGGCAGTGTGTGGTGATGTTGTAGAGAGATGATAGATGAGAGAGAGAGAGAGAGAGAGAGAGTTCTTTGCAAAATATTATGGAAAGAAGAAAAGAAAAGACATTTAATGAGGGTAATATAGACAATTGAGGAGTTATTGGTGTATTTAAAAAATCAACAGGACTTATGAGTAATTAATTTCATTTAATAAGATTGACTGATAAATATCCTTTTTATCTTTTCAGAGAATAGAAATAATTTTTTAATATATACATATATTTTTTTTATATTTATTTTCATTAAATTAGTTTATATTTTTTCAAAAATCAAACATGGCAATAATCATTATTAAACCAATTAATTAAATCAAAAAATCCAAAACTAAAAATATTTCATATATTAAACGTAACAATTACACATTAAAAACTTAATAACCATTTATTACATGATAATCATTCAAAAATATCTATAAATAACAAATACAACCACCCTCTATTACATGATAATCATCTAAAAATATCAACAAAAATAATCACTTATTATATGATCATCATCCAAACACATAATAAAAATTAAATTAGTAAAAAAAAAAATGTAACAAATTTATCATTTTTATATAATTTTATCTTTGGTGGGTAGAAATAATTTTTAAAAATTTAAAAATAAATTTTTGACATTTATTTTTATCAAACCATTTATGTTTTACCAATTTGATGATTTTGCCCTTAAAATGGAGTAACGATGTCTTTAATTATCCTTATTTAGAGTGAGATTTAAAATTCTTGATCAAATGTAACATAATTGAAAAGTTAGAAAATAAAGTGATATAAATCCTAAATTATAAGTACTGTCAGTATATTCACCTAAAAAAAAACCTTATTAGTGCTTCATGAGTTGATAATAATCCCATGCTCAAACTCTTATATTTAGTACGACGGGAAACTAAATTCTTGCATGTCAAGGATTAGGCTCTTCTAGTATTACTTCCATAACATTATTCTATACCCATTAAAACTTCTTTTTCGTTGGTCAAAATGTTTTTTTTTTTTTTTTAAATTATACAAAAAATGATTCCAGGAGATACTTCTCTCATGTGAGTTGGGAGAACTAATCATAAAATTAGACATAATCTTATCACATGCGTGTATTGTGGGTGTAGATTTTCGATCATACAACCAAAAAGGGAACTCAGCTGGAGAGCACTGATAGAATAGATTAAGCCCAACAACCTGCACAAAAAGATGAGAATCTAGCGGTGGTTTGTCCACCTGAGGGCACTCCGACGATCAAATCAGTAATCAATATCACTCAAAGATAACAAACTGTGTTTAAACTCACAAGAAAGAACTTACTTTAGACCCACGAGAGTGCCTTGCTTTTATAACTAGCAGTGACCCGCTCCCCTTAGAAGCCTCACTTCAATGGACTCAGGCTCCATGCTTATCATGAACCTTCATTTAGATAGAGATAAACTCTTCTTGAGCTATATCTCTATCCAAATTGAGATCCTTCTCTATTCTAGGACTCTTGTCCTTTCTTTGCTTATCTCGGATTTCCGTATCTCTGCAAATAACCTTGGCCTAGTTGAAATCACCTCGACAACATGACCATGCCACATGGCACATCGACTGATACTCCGGCATCACCTTAACCACGTGTTGTCACTCATAAAATACTTCCCCACAACTGCCTCCTAGGTTCTATTATATCAGCATCCTGAGGTAATGGAACCTACATCATTTGTCCATATAGTATGTCAGCTAAAATTCACTCTTCTCTCCGATCGAGATCATGACTAGTCGACTTCACATAACCAGGACTTAACTGTCCACTTTACCAGGGATCAAGAATCAAGAATCAATCTCTTTAAGCATCTCAACCGAAATCACTCATTTAGCTGAGGTTATTGCTTCATTTAATCAAGAAGTTCAAAAGCTTTAGTTGTACATGAGCTGTTACGCACAGTCTTTCCAACCGTTTCATAAGCGTGTCCTTTTCTCATTGCTTCATACCTGACACACGCTGTCAGGGCTCGTCATTCCTGCCCACGCCGCCTAACAGGCACGTCATCCAAGGCATCTTATCATGTTTTGTCACTTTTTTGTATATTTGACAAAACTCTTCCCTTCTCTCTCCATCTTTTCACTTTCATTTTTGCATTTCCCTCTCTGTGCTCAAATTTCTCTTTTTAAATTTTCCCTCTTTGAACCACCATGTTCAAGCTCTCAAGCTCTACAACTACTCTGTCCATTACCGACGGCAAAGCGCTTTCTGCCTTGTTTCATTTGTCATTATCGTCTGACTCCGGTAAATCTTCACATTGATATCCTCAATCTTAGCCTCAATCAGTGAGTTCACTATCTCTTTCACTCCCCAGTCGTCTATTGTTCTATTTCATGAATTTGCCATATGTATATGTTACATCCGTTGCCATTGAATCTGTTTTCATTATTGTACTCTGTTTCTATTTTCATGCTCTGGTCATCATTTTCTCGTTCTTGAATCTATGTTGTGCTTTGAAGTTCATTATTGGAATGTCAATTTGTGTTTGCTTGTAAGTCTTACACATTTACCTTTCACACACTCACTCAATGTGTTGTGGAATTGTAATTTGTCCAAGCTCTTGGATTGTTTCTTTTTATCACTGTATGTTGTTGCTTTCCGGACTCTGAATCATGCTCTTTTGTCTATTTTCTTGGTGTTTTTTTCCAAATTCTTGCCTTCGAATATTGTTTATTTGCATAGATTTCTAGGTTTGGGCTTTGATTTTAGGAATCCTTATTATTTAGGAAAACTAAAACAAAACCCTCATCTTTGATCTTCAAAGAACCCTCACCCCAATACACACTAGGGTTTAGCCGAGGTTCTCAAATCTTTACCAACTACTTCACCAAGAATCTGTTTGTTCAAGCCTTTATTGCCAGGGTAATGGGCATGTTTAGGTGGAGAGTAGACACCCCGGCCAAACTAAAATACTTCAAGCAAGAGTTCTCCATCCCAGCCGACGTCCAGATCAGGTTGGCTGGCAAGGAGAACTCTATCATGCTAGATAAGTACTCCATGCCTTTCCCTATTGTTGCTTTTATCGAGTGTGGACTTCGGCTTCCCTTAGACGTCCTTTTTACAGAAATCCTTCATTACTACAAGCTTAACCTTATGTAGCCAGCCATCAACTCATATAGGTGGTGTTTGGGAACCTAGGTTCCAAATTTTTTTCTCATTTTTTCCACTAAAAGACAAACCTTTTACAAAACAAAAAAAAAAACACATCTAAACAAAATATCACATCCAACTCCATAATCATTTCACTTTTTCTCTCACAAACATCACATCCAACCACATAAAAATCCAACTATCTTCCCAAACACCAAAAACATTTTATCTAATAAAAACCTACAACTAAAAAAACCTACATAAAAACTCACTTCCCAAACACCATCATTGGGTTATTAATGGCATAATCGAATTAGCACGCCGAAAAAAAACTAGGATCACATTAGCCGATATCCAATTCTGTTACACCATATGTGGCCTTAAATTTGAAAAATACTACACATATTACCTCAAGCCCAGATCCACTACTTACAAACTTATAGCCGATCTCCCAGACTCCAACAAGAGCGCTAGAGATGACTACTTGATCGTCTTGGGTAACTGGGAGTTTGCGCCTGATGACGATCTCTATCTCTTTCTTCTGCGCCGGTCAGTGTTTAGAAAAGATGAGGGTAAGAACTGAGTCACCCCATAACTCATCTTTATTAAGACTTGCCAATTCATCTATCTATACTAATGTTTGTTGCTCTTGCTTGCAGTCCTTCCTTAGCCATCAAAAGACTTTCGCCAGACCTTCTTCCCAAGCCCAGGTCTCAAGAAACTATTGGATCTTCCCATCCAAAAACGCAAAGCCCCCATTCTATTGAACTATATTCCTACCTATAAGTCTGCTCTGCCGACGCTCCTTGCTGAAGCAAGACCCCTCTATCTACAATAACTCCACCAATTGCCTCATCTCCGAGGCCAGACCAGGCCTCATCCTCAGATCTAGTAGAGCAGCCATCCACCTCTGTTCCTTAACTAATCCGGACATCTCAGTGCCGACGCTGACATTGTGTACCACCAAACGCTCCAACCAGTAGAACTCGAAGCCGCAAACACCGAGAATCTGTGGTGTCGGCTTACGATCCTGCTAATCCCCTAATTGCCCTTCCTGTGATTCATTTTGGTACTAAAGTTACCATCGCTGCGACTACCGATGACATGGGTCACAGTAAAGCTGTCATTGAAGACCTCCTGGCCGACTTGCCAGGAGTCGTCACAGTTCAATCTTCTTCTTTATCCCAATCCAAAACCAAAAAGAGTTAAGAAAGCTAAGGCAAAGACCACAGTAACCCAAATCCTAACAAACTTAGAGGACATAGTGCCGATTAATCGGTCGAAGAAGCCGAGGTCTAATGGTGCAACGAGCCCAGGATTTTTCAAAGCCGATGAGCACTGGACTCCTGCCATTATGATTGGAGATCGACCGATGAGAGCTAGCAAAAGTCCCATTGACAATGTCGAGGTCGGCACCGCTCTCTCCATAGTCGTGCTCCTACCAACTGATTTGAACCGTATGACCGAAATCAATGAATATGAAAACTTTGCATTAATGATGCAACATTCTGTCCTAGTAAGTCTTTAACATTTGTGATTTTTTCATTTTGGTTTTCTTCCCTTAAGTAATTCTGACTTGTTTGTTTCTTTGTTTCTAGGCCATCCAGCATGCTTACTCCTTTGTAATGAAAGCCAATGATATCTAGAAGGAGCTGGTTTGCAATACCCAAGAAGCTGCTGGCTTCCTTGCTTCTTTAAACAATGCTGAGGCCAAGATCAAGTTGCTGTTGGACCAAGACAAGGCTTCCAAACTTGCGCAAGATTAGGCCGAAAAAAGGGCTACAGCAGCCGAAGTTGTGGCCGAGATACTTAAGTTCGAGATCAAGGACGCCGAGGTCAAAACCGCTAAAGCCAAAGTTGAGCTCCAGGAGGCCCTAGCTACCAAAGAGGCCGAGATCAAGGCGGCCGATGAGAAGGCGTTCTCAGATGGGCAAGTCGTCGTCCGTGATGCATATAAAGGCCAAGTCAATCAGGCTTGTAACCAAGGTTATTACCGCAGCTGGACGATGGCGCTGAACAAGCTAATTGTCCCAATGGACTCCGACCTCTGAGATATCAACCAACTCTCCGTGCCTTTCCCTCCTTCTCCCAAGGACTCTGAGGACGAAGCCGAAAACAAGGACGCCGAGGCTGATGATGCTGATGAAGAGGAGGCTACTACTGGGGCCAAGTCTCCCACTCTGAATAAGCAAGTCCTAGACTTAACTCATGAAGAAGAGGACAAGGTCTCCAAGAGTGCCTCACCTAAGAAGACATCATCTAAAGCCGAGGCTAGTAGAGCCGAGAAAAGCCTAGATAAGACCTTGTTGGAAATTGATGTCGAGATAGTGGCAGAGAAGGAAACATTAATGCCAACTGAGGCCAACACAATGCTAACTGCTGAGGTTGAGTGATTACAAATCAATGTCAATGTTTCCAACACCTAGGATTTTTTCTTACTTGTACTTTTTCTTTCACTTTGAACAGTTGTAATCTTTTTGTGTTTGAACAATGTTAGTTTCATTTTGGCCGACGTGCCCACTGCCTTGTTACTTGAACGAGTTTCTTCTTTGCCAGGCCGAAGTGCTTTTTTGTCTACACTTGAACAAGTTTTCTTTAAATGAATGTCTTCTTTTCTTCTAATTATTGAATATGTGCTTGTTTCTTTAAGTTTTCACTGTCTTTGTATGCTTCCATACCTAGAATATTTTTGCACTTCTCTTAAGTACAGCTTCACTTGTATGCTCACTTCAGGTTGGAATACCTCGGACAGTTATCATCTCGGATAAAAACCTTTACTGTTTTCCTCGGCCAACACTTAAAACTTAAAAAATATTTTTACAAGTGCTGTTTCTTTACTTAAAATTTCTTTAAAGCACTATCTCCTTACTTGTACTTACTGGCTTTATTCAATGCCTTACTCTTTTAGCCTTTCCAAGTTTTGACAAACTGTTCGGTTATCTCGGGTAACAAATACCTCAGGCATCCCCTCATCTGGGTACCTCGGCTGACTCCTACTTGCAAATTTTCCTAAAATTTCAACAAGTGTCAAGCCTATTTCTCATTCTTGCCCCCTAATGTGAACCTATGTACCACTTATGTTCACATTAAGCACGCATCACTATTTTTTGCTTAAGTAAGATTCAAACAAATCTTAACCGAGGTTTTCTACCTTGGTGCCTTCTGTTAATCTAACCAGTGCAAACTTAGTTCAACTCTGCTGTCATGGCAAGTCCAAGTTACTTATCATGTTTCTTTCGAAAACATCGCTAACTTAGTTCAACTCTATCGTATGACAAGTGTAATTCAACTATACCATATGATAAGTCTAAGTTATTCATCATGTTTCATTCAGAAACATCGCCAACTTAGTTCAACTCTATTGTATGGCAAGTATAATTCAACTCTACTAAATGATAAGTCTAAGTTATTCGTCATGTTTTATTTGGAAACATCGTCATAAGACTATTCAGTCATATCGCACAAATTCATAAAAGTAAAATCAAACTGGCATTTTATTAAAACCGTGGCTAATAAAATCATGACATAAATCTCAAAAAATAAAAACTAATGATAAAAAAAAACTTCAGATTGCAAGTGTTCCACGGTCTTGGCAACTCCTTTCCATCACTGTCTTCCAACCGATATGCTTTATTGCCGACAACCGAGATGATTTTGTAAGGCCCTTCCCAGTTTGGGCTAAGCTTGCCCTCCATGTGATCCTTCTTATTACTGACAACTTTCCTCAAGACGATGTCCCCAACCTTGAACTCCCTTGGGTTAACCTGTTTGTTCTATGCCCAAGAAGCTGCTGCTAGTATGGCCCCAGCCGAATTGCTGCTTTCTCCTTTCTTTCTTCCAAGAGGTCCAGATCTCGAGCCAGGAATGCCTCATTGGTCCCATTCTCCACTCCCTGGGTTCTGATTCCAAGGATGCTGACCTCCAATAGGATAACTATTTCAGTGCCATAAGCCATGGCAAAAAGAGACTCCCCAGTTGATCTTCTCAGTGTAGTCCGATATGCCCATAGAACATTGGGTAATTCTTCCACTCACTTTTCCTTGGCTGCTTCCAATCTCTTTTTAATCCCATCCAAGATGGTCTTATTAGATGCTTTTGCCTGACCATTGCTCTGAGGGAAGCTTGGAGTGGAGTAATAATTTTTAATTTTGTATTTTGCACACAAACTCTTAATCAGCTTATTGTCAAACTGAGTGCCATTGTCTGCTATAATGGCCCTTGGGATCTCAAATCTGGTTATTATGTTCTTCCAGGTGAATTTCTTCACATCGATATCTCAAATCTTTGCAAGGGGTTCAGCCTCTACCAATTTTGTAAAGTAGTTTGTGGCTACTAACAAGAACTTTCTTTATCCAGTTGCTTGTGGCAGTGGTCCTACTAGGTCCATGCCCTACTCAACAAACGGCCAAGGACTGGACACTAGGTTCAGATCTGCTACTGGCTGATGTATCAAAGGCGTAAACCTTTGACACTTCTCACATTTTATGGCATAGGTTTCAGCATTCTTTTGCATGTATGGCCACCAGTATCACTGGGAGATGGCTCTATGGACAAGTGACCTGCACCCTGCACGGCTTCTACAAACTCCTTTATGAATCTCATATAAAAAGTCCTCTACTTGAGAGGGATGCACACACCGGAGTAGAGGTCCAGTGAAGGATCTTTGGTATAGATGGACTTTTGTTAGTAGGCAGAACCTGGCTGACTTTAACCTGGTCTTGTGCACCTCTTTTCAGTGATCTGGCAACTTGTCATCCCTAAGGAACATTACTATGGCATCCATCCAGCTTAGATCTATTTCTATGTACATTGCCTGATATTTTGTTATGAGACGCTCTACACTTGGTCCTATCAAGTAATCAACCATGATTGTCCTTGGTTCCCCTGACTTTATTGTGCTGGCCAGGTTAGCCAAGGCATTAGCGTGATTGTTGTCATCTCGGTTAACCTACTGTAGCCGAAAATCCTAGAACAATGCTAGTAGTCTGATAACCTCTTTGACATAGACTATCATCCTTTCATCTCAGGTTGCATACTCGCCCGTTGCTTGATTAATAATAAGCTGGGAGTCATAGAAGACTACCACCTCATTGGCTTCCATAGCTGCTGCTAGTTTCAGTCCTGCAATTAGCGTCTCATACTCCACCTCGTTGTTTGAGGCCTTGAACCCTAAATGAATAGATTGCTCAATCATTCGCCCATTTGGAGATATTGACGGTTTGAACTTCCGTCAACAAACAGGCGGAATGAGTCACCAATGTAAATGTCACAGGGTTTTAGTTTCTCTTCATTCTTTTGTGCTGCTGGTGTAGGGTTCTTAGGTCCCAATTGGGTTTTCTCTGGTTTGCTCGGACAACCCAATCCGCGGCTCATCGAAGTCCGACGTGGGATGGCACCTGGGGTGAACTCGACCACAAAGTTGGCCAAAACTTGGCTCTTGATCGCTGTTCTAAGCCTGAATTCCAAGTCATATTGGCTCAGCACCACTGCTCATTTGGCTATTCTACTTGTTAGATCTCCATGTTGCAACAGGGAAAGACCACAATCTTGTGGGCTTGGAAGTAATTATTCAATTTTTTGGAAGCCATCACCAGGGCTAATGTCAGTTTCTTCAGGGACAAGTACCTGGTTTCTGCATTTGCTAGGATTTTACTCACATAGTATACCACCATTTGTTCTTCCTTCTTTTCTGAGATTACTACCGCACTTACTGCATGTTCTAAAACTGTCAAGTATAAGAACAATTCTTCTCCAGGTATTGAATTTGACAAAACTGGAGCTGTTGTCAAGTACTTTTTCAAGTCGGCCAAGGCGACTTCGTAGTCTTCTATCCATATTATCTAAACTTCGGCTAATGAACCTGTTCAGGGCTGCTGCCTTACCGGTCAAAAGCTGGACCTAATTGGTTGACGTCGAGCTTTCTAAGTCAAAGATGGCCTTGATTTGATCTGGGCTTGCCTCAATGCCTCTTCTGCTGACCAAGTATCCCAGGAACTTACCAGATCCGACTCCAAATGCACATTTCGAAGCATTGAGTTTGAGCTGATATGTTTTTAGGATGTCAAAAACTGCCTTCAAGTAGACCAGATGATTCCCAGGTTCTTTAGTTTTCACGACCATGTCATCAATGTACATTTCTACTATCTTACCAATTAGATGTCTAAATATCCTAGTCACTAATCTCTGGTAGGTTACTCTTGTATTTTTTAACCCGAAAGGCATCACTCTATAGCAGTACAGCCTTTTTGGGGTGATGAATGTAGTCTTCTCCTTGTTAGGAGGTGTAGACACCCCATTTTTGACCGACCTTAAGACTCAGACATCATCGATTGAGCGCTCGGTGATATTGCGTGTTGTTCTCGTTTCGAGCTTCGGAGTTTTGGCTAGGAGCCTTACCTCTGGGTCTCCGAACTCTTTGTCCTTCGGCTCGGTTTGCGGACCAAGCCTTGTTTCCCTTCCCAGAGGGAGGGAGAGGTCTCGTAAACCATCTCTCTGTGGTCGTAGACTACTTTTCGTGGTCGTAGGCCACTTTTCCCGTTTGGAGACTAGTTTCCGATTTTTGGAGCCGTCGGCCGTGCGCCTCGGCTCGGGACTGCTTAACATCCTCCATTTGGCACGGTTTTTGGAACACACCTTGTTTCCTCTGTCTAGAGGAACATTGTGGCCCGGGAGACCACTTTTGTGATCGCACGCCACTTTTGGTGCTCAACAGCCAGTTTTCAAGGCACCTGGCCGCACGCTTTGCCTCCCTAACTCTCGTTTTGCATCCGTGTTGGTTCATTTTTGGCATGAACCTTGTTTTCCTTGTTTGGGAGGTGGTAAAATGGTGGGAGACCACCTTTTCTCCTTGGGGACCACTTTTCTCCCCGTCAACCGATTTTTTGGTCAGGAAACTGGTTTTCTGGGTCTTTAGGCCACATTTTCTAGTCTCCCACCACACTACTAGCTTTCTTTCAGTATGGAGACCACCAATTACCCCTGGAGATCACTTTTTTTTTCTGGGAGACCACTTTGGGTGGTCGGTCGACCACTAAAAGTAGCTGGCTGACCACCTTTTCTGGTCGGCCCCTTTTCTCCTATTTTGTTTGTTTGAGTGGGTGCCAGCTGGAAGGCACAGACTATATCCTCCATACACGTGTATGGAGGATCTTGAGCCTTGTTTTTAGCTTCTTGAAGAAGCTTTGGCCTTGTTTGTCTATAAAAGAGGCTCCTCCCACTCCTTGAACCAGGTTCAGAATTTCTCTAAGGCAAAATAATACATATCTCTCTATATCTCTATATTTTGGCTCATAAGGTGCATTGTTCTTAACCCTTTTACACTACACCTCATAGCCATACACTTCCACCATTGATTTGAGGTTCTTGGAGGGTTGTTTTCAGAGGTTAAAGAGCTGGTTTTTGGTCCCAAAGTTTGCTGGTTTTGCTGAGCTTCAAGGGTAATCACTTTTCCCTCTTTTAAGCATTATTTTGATCCTTCTCTTAGCCTCATTTTCATGCTTATTTGAGATTTGTTGTCAACTGAAAAAAGGTTCATATTTCAGTGATTTTCATGTTTGTTTAAGGCTCTTTTGGTGTTGGGGGTCATCTACCCTCTTGCATGCTCTATTTTAGCCTTGCTTTGAGCCATGCCATGAGACCTTTACATTGAGCTTTGCTTGGCCCTTTAGCCACTGAAATCCAACGATTTTCAGTGGTTGGCATATGGTTTTGAGGACCAAAATCAGAGAGGGGTGACCCTCTCTCTTTTGGCCTTATTTGCTTGCATTTTTGGCTTTCCAAGGGAGCATATATTTTCACACTTCCTAGCCATGGTTCAGGCCCTTTTTGGTGACTTTTAGGACTTGCCTAGACTCTGTCTATAGCTGGTTTGGTCACCTTTTTTTTGCCTCTTGCATGTGTAGAACAATCCCTTACATAGCCTATCAAAGTAACACCTCATTCTTGCATGTATTGGTCATGTTTCAGTGGGTTTTTGGCCATCATTTGGCATGCCATGATTCTGTTTTTGGCTGGTTTGGTAGCCTCTCATATGCTTCACATGTCTGTAGTGTAAATCATGTTCACTAGCTTATAATGCATGCTGTTTTGGCCCTCTATGCTAGCATATTTTGGCCATGCTCCAAACTGATTTTGTTCATATTTTGGGCTGCCTTAGCTATGTTTTGAGTTCCCTTGGTCGAATGATGCTTGCCATGTATGGTTGTAGTGTAATAGCCTTGCTTAGCCTTGAGTTTTGAATCCCCTTGCATGCTTAACTTGAGGTGTTTGCATGTTTTAGCATCATTAAGCATGATATTTCAGAGTTTATTTCTTGGCCATATTCTCATGTTTGTCACTCTTTCAATGTGTTTGAGATTTGCATCATTATACCCCATTTATGAGCCTTTGCATTGAGCTTCATTCTTATGCCTTTCAAACCACCATTTTTGGCTCATTTTGCCACTGTTTTGGGCATGCTTAAGGTCCGTTTGGAGTTGGTTTTGTCATTTGAGCATCGCCTTGTATGCCTGTAGTGTAATGTGCTTCACTAGCTCCAGTACTTGAGCCTTTCAACATGCATTGTGTGAGTTGTTTGCATGATTCAGAGCCATTTTTTATGTCATTTCAGAGCTGGGACATGTGTCATTGTATGCCATATTTCATCATTTCAATGCTTTTGTAGAGTTACATTTTGTGCCCTTGGGCTTAGGTCCTTGCATTGTGTATACTAGCATGAGTTTTGGAGTCTTGTTTTCATCATGTTTGGCCACTGATTTGGGTGTGGCTGAGGCCCATTCATTTTGGTTTAAGTCCATTTTTGCATTGAGTATGCCATTGTATTCCATAGCATTGAGTATGCCACATTGTCGAATGATTGATCATTGCATTGTGCATGCCTTGTTCATCTCATTGTGTATGTTAGTTCTTAGGTGCATTGTGTATGCTAAGTACCACGTGCATTGAGTATGCCATTATTAGTTCATAGCATTGTGTATGCTAGTTGCATGTTTGCATGTCATCCTTTGCATGTTTGCATCACTTAGTTGCATAACATTTAGGTTGCATATTTAAAGTTGCATTGTATATGCCATTGTTTGTTGCATTGTGTTCAGAATAGGAGTTAGTCTGAACACGGAAAACGAGGGACGTTTCGTACTCAAAGTGACGAAACGTGCCTCGATTCCCTATCGCTGACACTCTTGACTACCCATGACGGAGTTATTGGCTTTAGGTGCTTGTATGTGCATTCATTTCACATTGAGTCGTGCAATTTGACTCCTCGGCCATCATGCATCGAGATGAGTGATTGGTGGCCCAAGGGTCGAGGACTACACTCCCTAGAGCTTATGCAATGATGGGGAGAGTGGCCATGCACACATGTGTTGCAAATACCTTGTCATGCCTCTCTCTTTCCCTTTGTTGTAGAAAAACATAATCCAGGAGAAGAAATTGGTCGGCCGACTAGGTTTTCTGGCAGGCTGACCACCTTCTTTGGTTTTCACCACAAAAGGTGGTCGGTAGTTGGTCTCCCATGCCCATAAGCTGGTCGGCAGCCTTCCCATAGTTTCCCGGGGTAGAGTTTCATCTCTCTGGAGCTTTGTGCAAATTTCTGAAATCAATTGCAAACAAAGGCAAGCCGAGGCATGGCGATGGATTTCCCGACAAGGCGACTCGAGCATGCATGCATCCTTTATCATTCAAGGCAGAGCTGAGGTAGTCCACATTCATGTAGTTTGCATACTAGTTTAATTGCTTACTTAGTTAGTTTGTTAATTAATTAGAGTTGTGTAATAATTAGCTGTAATTTATTATTTATTTTGGTTGTGTAATAACTAGCTCAATTAGATTAGCTTAGATTAGTTAGTTGGTGTTGTATTATTTATTCGGACCCTCAGTCGAGAGGGCCAACTGTTGTAATAAGTGTGCGTGTGTGTGATGCATGTCTTCCAACTCCCATTTCTTTCTCCCATTTATTTACTAGCTTATGATGGTTAGTTTTAGGGCATGTTTCAATTAGTATCCTTATGCTCGCATGTTCGCATTCATTCATCTGTCTTGCATGCACCAGGCTCGGCGCATCATACTAACTGCATTGTATTTCAATTCTGAGTTGAGTACATGTTATCTGCAGCATTTCATATGCCATTTTAGAATAGCCGAGCTTATCTTAGTTGCATTTTGCATGTGTTGCATTAGCCATCTTAACATGAACTAGGATCATGCATTGATTACTAACTAGTTTCTGTTTTGGCTTGGAGTACTCGATGAGTGTTTATGCTTTAGCATCCTTGCATGTGTGTGAGTGACTGCCATAATAGCATGCTTGCCATGAGGCTATTTGCTTATGTGATATAACTGCCTGAATGCCTGTGGGTGAAGGTTGGGTTACTTAAATTGGGACAATTCATTGATTGTGAGTTTTAAGCCCATTTGAGAGTGGCAAATCACCATGTTTTCTAAGCCCACTTGAGGGTGGCAAAATTCGTATTTTAGCCTACTTGCGAGTAGCAAACCGTTTTCAAAACGAATATGCAATGCTTTGTTCCAACTTAGGTAATCCAGTCTATACTTGTATGTTGTGCGTATCACATAGTAATTCTAGGTTAATAACTAGAATAAGAGCACATATGTTTTCAAAAACAAGATACCATGTTTAGTAGTGGCTGATCTTTGATCGGGCAAGCGGGAGTGCTCATTGCATGACCTTCCCCAATCGTACCCAAGTTCTCGAGCCGAGGCAACTTTGGTGATGACGGACACGTGGCCATAGGCACGAGTCAAGGTTTCCTAAATTCCCCCAAAATAAAATATTTAGGTGGCGACTCTGTATCTGGTAAAGCAGTCCATGTTTGGCACTTCTTTCTAAAAATCAATTTTTCAAAACAATTTGCCGGATTTGGACTCTTTGGTGATTTATTGATCTTGCATTGCACTTTGCGGGATTAGATTCAGAACCGAAACATTTGAGTCCGAACTGTAGAATGAACAAAACGGGATTTTCTTGGGACATTCGGGGACGTCTACAAGGGGATACATTGCTATCAGGTGGTTTTCGCTATAAGCGTCCATGAAGCTTATCCTCCTATGCCCTGAAGTGGCATCCACCAGCTGATCAATTTTAGGCCGAGGGAAGCTGTTTTTGGGACAAGCCATATTCAGGCTGGTGAAGTCCACGCAGACCTTCCACTTACCATTTTTCTTTTTCACAACTATTGTGTTAGATAGCCAGGTTGGGTAGTGTCACGACCCAAACCCGCCCCTATGGGTTTAGTACCAGAATCGCCAAGAATCCGAGATTACCAAGGCCCGCTAACTGTAATACAAAGAAAACAGAGGGGCATGGCGGAAGCCAATACAGTAATAAAACAATGTCCAATGAGTTGTGACAGTCTGTATGCAAAAAGACTTTTTCATACATTTGTACGGGCAGTGACAAAACAGTATGTACATTATATACAGCCATTCAGAGCAGGGACTAAAACCCTATTAACATAGTATAGTACAGTCTATACAGTATTACAAAATGGTACAGAGACAAACGGGGAAATAAAAACACCCTTAAGCCATAGCTTAGCAGGCTCGGAACCTCGCATTGAGGCATAGTGGTTAGCTTGACAAAACTGGAGTTTACCCCCGACGCTTCTAGCATTGGTCCGGTGCCTGTACACCTACATATATATATGAGCAGTGAGCTAAAGCCCAGTGAATAACTTAAAGCGTAAAGGGGTTTAGAATGAATGTCCTTACAGTAATAAAACAGTTCATTAAATCAGTATATCAGTTGTTCAAGACAAGAAAAATATATGGTACATCCATTAGCATAACAAACAAATGAGGTCTTAAAAGACCGAACAGTAAATGATGGCCATCAATCAGTAAACAGTAATGGTTCCAACGAGGGAACCGACAGAGATCTCTAGAATAAAGAATACCAAGAATAGTAATTGCTAAGGATGCCACAATACAGTTCAGAATATAGAACATACATTCATTCAGTTAACAATATCAGTTCAGAAAGCAATACAGTTCAGTTGTTCAGAAGATAATCATTTTGAACATATCTTTACGCAGTTGTTACTCACAGAGTTTTGGGTTACAGTAAGCTATAGCACGTCCCCAGTCACCAACCCTACACAGTACACAGGTTGAACACACACTAAGCTATACAGTTGGGAAAGATGATAACTTAGTCCCTAATTTGCCTTGGTGTGTTCTACATCTATATCCTCAATAAGATGCCTTAAATATGCCTTAAATATGCCCTAGGAATGCCTAGGATGGAAAGAGGATGTAAAGATGCAATTAGAAAACATTTTCAGAATTTTCAGTGAAACAGAGTCCCGCTCGAGCAGGTTTTTCGCCGAGCGACATGCAGACATTGCTTCCGCCGAGCGTCACTTCCCACGCTCAAGCGGACATGCAAACAGTCAAAAGTGTTGGATGCTCAAAAATCACGCCGACGGCTCGATAGCCGCCGGCGAAGACACAAGGCCCCGAAAGCGCCAATTACCACTTCGGCGGTGATCAGAACAAAAGGTAAGGTATCGATGCTCGAATTTCGCCGAAGCGCTACCTTTCCCGCTCGAACGGGAGTGCAAAATCTAGAAAACCCAGATTACATCCTCAAGCCAAAAACCAAGTTTAAATGCACTAAATTTCGATCCTCTTGGGCTAAAAACTGGAAAACACTTGTAAACACATGACATAACATGATTCAAAGCTTAATTTAAGAAATCAAGGCCCAAGGGTGTTTAATTCAAATTCAATTTCAAACCAATTTTCATGAACATGAAGAACAAGCAAACATGCATGAATTTAAACCGTTTTAAAGCTTCAATGCTTGCTCAAATGAGCTCAAATCTTGCAAAAACATGATGACAACATGAACTATAACAATATTTTGAACATGCATGTGAGGAATTATGAACTACAACCTCAAAACTTATCGATGTGCACATGCATGCAACAATTGAGTTCTAATTTAACACTATTGAACCAATTCAAGCCTTAGATCACTAAAGACCCATTAATCATGCAAGAATAAACTCAAATACACAATGAGGGAGGTCAATGATCTACCTTAAGTCTTGAATTCAAGTGTAGAAGCCCAAATATGTAAGAATCCCCTTCAATTCCACCAAGTTCACAAGCCAATACTCTAGATGAAAACAATCTTCTTGTTTCTCTCTCTCTAAATTCGGCTAGAGCTCTCAAAATGGGCTGAACAAATATTGTATAATGCAAGACTAAGTCCTGGACAACGTATGGTGTAGTGGCCCACTAGATGGCAAAATGGTAAATATGTCGAACTATGTGATTTAGCTTATTTTAATATAATTTAATCATACCAAATCAGTTTTCAATTAAAGATATCATAAAATCATATAAAATCTAAGGATCATGGAATATCAATCAATTTTAGATTCGGCCGCCGATAAGGCCTTCAATTCGTAATCTAAACATAAAAACATGAACAGATAATCAGATAGGTAACAGATAGAAATGCAATTAAATAGATATACTTAATCGATTCCGTTCCAGATTTCAGTCAATCAGTTCGGTAATTTAGTCAGTTCAATTACCAATCATAATCAGTCTCGGTTCGACAGTAATCGGTATTTAATCAATATTTTATCGGTAAATAGGGTGAGGGTTGTTGCAGTCTCCCCTCCTTAAAAAGAGTTTAGTCCTCTAAACTCGAGTTACCTTTATTCTGGAAGAAAGCAGGATTCAGTGAGAACAGTTCATGATATCTTTTAGCTATGTCATCTTCCCTTTCCCAAGTGGCATACACGCTACCGTGGTTTTGCTAGTCAACTTTCACTAACGGGATCTCTTTATTTCTCAACTTCTTGATCCGTCTATTTAGAATCTGTATAGGCCGTTCCTCGTAAGTGTAGTCATCACTCAGCACTACACGAGTCAGCTCAATCACATGGAAAGGATCCCGAAGGTAGTCCCTCAACATCGAAATGTGAAAGACGTTATGCATATGCTCCATTTCAGGAGGAAGCGCAACTTGATACGCCACCGGATTGATTTTCTCAATAATCTCATACGGTCCGACATATCTTGGCGCTAACTTGCCTTTGACTCCAAAACAAGTCTGGCCTTTCATCGGTGTCACTTTCACAAAAACGTGATCACCCACTTCATATTCCCTGTCTCACCTTCTGACATCTGCATAACTTTTTTGTCGGCTCTGTGCAGTTTTCAGTCTCTGTTGTATCAATTTCACTTTCTCGGTCGTTTCATAAACAATCTCGGGCCCAAGCAAAGGCCCATCTCCGACTTCTGCCCAGCAAATCGGAGATCTACATTTTCTGCCATACAATGCCTCAAAAGGCGCCATACCAATGCTTGAATGATAACTGTTGTTGTAGGCGAATTCAGCCAATGGCAAATGGCTTTCCCAGTTTCCCTGAAAATCAAAGACACACATTCTCAATAAATCCTCTAGAGTCTTGATGGTCCTTTCTGATTGACCATCTGTCTGAGGATGATAGGTACTACTCAGTCTCAGTTCAGTACCCAATGCAGTCTGTAGGCTTTGCCAGAATCTCGATGTAAACTTCGAATCCCTGTCAGAAACAATAGACACAGGCACTCCATGCAGTCTAACAATTTCATCAATATAGAGTATAGCCAATTTGTTTGCATTATAAATTGTCTTGACAGGTAAGAAGTGTGCAGATTTAGTCAGTCTATCAACAATAACCCAAATAGAGTCCATACCTTTTCTGGAGCAAGGTAATCCAACGATAAAATCCATCGTGATATGTTCCTATTTCCACTCCGGTATGGGTAAGGGTAGCAATAAGCCTGCGGATCGTTAATGTTCAGCTTTGACTTGTTGTCAATGAAGACATTTTGATACAAAATCAGCAATCTCTTTCTTTATTCCCGGTCACCAGAAATTCAGTTTCAAATCTTGGTACATTTTCGTATTCCCCAGATGGATAGAAAATTATGAGTTGTGGCCCTCTTGCAGAACTCTTCTTTTCAATTCAGTATCATTCGGTACACACAGTCTTTCTTGAAATTTCAGTACATTGTTTTCAAATTTGAACCCCGGTCACGGTTTAGATTCCCTCTCTTCGATGATCTTTTTCAAGAAGTCATCCTGTTGCTATTTCTCTTTAATTTCCTCAATCAATGCCGGTTGAGCAGCAATAGCAGCCATTGTGCCACCTTGTTCTCTCAAAACAACTTCAATTTTAGATTTTTCAAGATCACTAAGCAACTCTTTCTGTCTAGTGAGCAAACAGGCTAAGTTCCCAATCGATTTCCGACTCAATGCATCAGCAACGGTGTTGGCTTTTCCCAGATAATACAGAATCTATAGGTCATAATCTTTAATCAGTTCTAGCCATCTCCGCTGTCTCATGTTTAGTTCTTTCTGTGTGAAGAAATATTTCAGACTTTTGTGGTCGGTATAAACTTCGCATGTCGCCCCATACAGATAGTGACGCCAGATTTTCAGCGCAAATACTACTGCAGCAAGTTCCAGATCATGGGTCGGATAGTTCTTTTCATGCGGCCTCAGTTGTTGGGAAGCATAAGCAATTACTCTCCCATTTTGCATTAAAACACATCCCAAACCCTTATGAGAAGCATCACTAAATACAGTATAACCATCCGTACCTGAAGGTAAGGTAAGAACAGGTGCAGTCACAAGTCGAGTTTTCAACTCTTGAAATGCTGATTCCCTTTGGTCAGTCCAGTCAAATGATGTCCCCTTCTGAGTTAACTAAGTCAACGGTAAGGCAATTTTGGAGAAGTCTTTGACAAATCTTCTGTAATATCCAGCCAAACCCAAAAAGTTTCGAACTTCTGTCACATTTGTTGGTCTAGACCAGTTCACTACAGCTTCAATTTTCTGTGGATCAACTGAAATCCCATTTTTGCTAATAACATGTCCCAAAAACATAACATGGTCAAGCCAAAATTCACATTTAGACAGTTTAGCATAAAGTTTTTGTTCTCTTAGGGTCTGTAGGGTAAGTCTCAGATGATGTTCGTGTTCTTCTCTAGTCTTAGAATAAATCAGAATGTCATCAATGAATACAACAATAAACTCATCAACGTATGGTTTAAAGATCCTGTTCATGAGGTCCATAAATGCAGCAGGTGCATTGGTAACTCCGAAAGGCATAACTAAAAATTCATAATGTCCATACCTCGTTCGAAAAGCAGTTTTATCAATGTCTTCTGGTTTAACTTTCAGTTGGTGATATCCAGATCTGAGATCGATCTTAGAAAACACTTGAGCACCCTGTAACTGATCAAATAAGTCATCAATACGAGGCAATGGGTATTTATTTTTCACAGTTACCTTGTTCAGTTCGCAGTAATTAATGCATAGTCTCAGTGAGCCATCTTTCTTCTTCACAAACAAGATGGGTACGCCCCACGGTGAAGTACTAGGCCTGATAAACTTCTTGTCTAGAAGTTCTTGCAGTTGCACTTTTAATTCTTTCAATTCAGTTGGAGCCATTCGGTAAGGAGCTTTCGATACAGGCTGCGTTCCCAGAATCACATCAATGGTGAATTCAATCTCCCTGTCAATCAAATCCTCTGGCAGATTATCTAGAAAAACATCTGGGAATTCTCTGACTATGGGAATACTGTTCACATTAGCATTATCATCAGTAGACACAGTCAATACAGAACACAGATATCCTTTACACCCCTTTCTAATCAAATTTAATGGCTTTCACAGAAGAAATCAAATACGGAGGAGGTACTACTCCAACCCCATTAAACACAAACTCGGGTAAACTAGGTGGACGAAAAACAACTTGCTTTGTCACACAGTCAATGGTAGCATGATATTTTTGTAATCAGTCCATCCCCAATATTAAATCAAAATGATCAATGTTCAATAGCAGTAAGTCAATAAACAGATGTATATCCCCAACAATAATCTCACAAGCAGGATACATATATGCACATGTCATGGATCCCCCAATAGATGATGATACAGCTAACAGATAATTCATGGGTTCTAAGGGTCTATTCAATTTCCGTGAGAAAGCATACGATACATATGAATGTATAGACCCCGCATCAATCAGTACATATGCATTTTGAGTACAAATAGAGAGGGTACCTGACACAACGGTCTCAATATTTTGTATGTCTTCCGGTACTAGGGCGAACACTCGGCCCTGCCTCATAGGCTCTTTCCCGATAGCTTTGGGGTTTGGTTTCGGTGCTATAGTTAATACTGCTGTGCTTGGTGCAACTTTACTATTGGCCTGTGGAGTAGAGGGGCAGTCTTTACCCATGTGGCCCACCTTGCCACACCCGTAACAGGCTCCAGTTATTTTGTAACAAACCCCTTTGTGCTTCCTGCCACATTCAGAACAGGGTGGAATGAAACCACTCCCTTAGCTGGGGCTAGTTGTTGACCCCGTATTCTGTTTCTTATTCAATGGGTTATGCTTGCCTTTCTTGAATTTGAAACCCTGCCTTTTACCACGCCATTCAGACGCTGGTGATTCAGATTGTTTCACTGCTTCGATGTTCGATTCAGCCATCAATGCTCAGTCAAGAACACCTATATAGATCGGTAGCTTTAGAACGCTTATTCTGTCCAGTATTGCAACATTAAGGCTGCCTTCAAATTTTCTGGCCTTCTTGTAGTCAGTGTCCACCATATGTGGTGCATATCTAGCAAGCTCGGTGAACTTTGTTTCATGTTCAGAAACGGACATGGTGCCCTGACTCAGTTGTTCAAATTCCGTTACTTTCCTGTCCCTGACACACTGGGGGAAGTATTTTTCAAAGAAGGACTCCTTAAACTGAGCCCAAGTCACTACAGTGTTGGTGTCACGGACCAGCATCCACCACCTTCTGGCCTCTTCTTGCAAGGTGAAGGTAGCTAACAGTACTTTATTTACTTCCGAACACGGTAACACTTCAATAGATTTTCAGTCTCAAGAACCCATGCTTCAGCTTTTAGCAGTTCAAGGCCTCCTTGAAAGGATGGCGGTTTCATTTTGCTGAACTTCTGGGTGAGAGCAATTATGTCCCCATCATTAACATTTACATTCGGTTCCGGCTATACCGGAGGGGGATGTGGGGGCTGTTGATTCTGTTGTTGCTCTAATCTTGCAGTTATCAGTTCCATCATTCTTTCCATTCTTGCCTCAGTAAATGAGGACTCAGATTCATTCGCATTATCCATTTCACTATAAGTAGTTATAACAATTATAAGCATAAACAGTTGCATACTGAAACAGTTTAACACATTAGCATATATCCAGTCATGTCATAACCACACACTTTTCATGCTCATGAAATGCCCTAATCACCTTCCTAGGACATCCTATAGCCCATTTGGACACGTGTGTGCGGTATAACTCGTGGTAAGTATCGCTCTGATACCACTCTGTCACGACCCAAACCCGCCCCTATGGGTTTAATATCAGAATCGTCAAGAATCCGAGATTACCAAGGCCCGCTAACTGTAATACAAGAAACAGTAGTAGTACAGGGGCATGGCGGAAACCAATACAGTAATAAAACAATGTCCAATGAGCTGTGACAGTCTGTATGCAAAAAGACTTTTCATACATTTGTACGGGCAGTGACAAAACAGTATGTACATTATATACAGCCATTCAGAGTAGGGACTAAAACCCTATTAACACAAGACAAAGTCTATACAAAGATACAAAACGTGCAGACAGAGACGGGAAATAAAAACACCCCTAAGCCATAGCTTGGTAGGCTCGGAATCTCGCAGTGAGGCACAGTGGTTGGCTTGACAAAACTGGAGTTTACCCCCGACGCTTCTAACATTGGTCCGGTGCCTGTTCACCTACATATATATGTGAGCAGTGAGCTAAAGCCCAGTGAATAACATAAAGCGTAAAGGGGTTTAGAATGAATGTCCTTATAGTAATAAAATAGTTCATTGAATCAGTATATCAGTTGTTCAGTACAGTAAACAGTCATATGTGGTACATCCATTAGCATAACAGTAAACAGTAGGTCTTAAAAGACCGAACAGTAAATGATGGCCATCAATCAGTAAACAGTAATGGTTCCAACGAGGGAACCGACAGAGATCTCTGTAACAGTAACAGTCAGTAACAGTAGTTGCTAAGGATGCCACAATACAGTTCAGAATATAGAACATACATTCATTCAGTTAACAATATCAGTTCAGAAAGCAGTACAGTTCAGTTGTTCAGAAGATAATCATTTTGAACATATCTTTACACAGTTGTTACTCACAGAGTTCTGGGCTACAGTAAGCTAGAGCGCGTCCCCAGTCACCAACCCTACACAGTACACAGGTTGAACACACACTAAGCTATACAGTTGGGAAAGATGATAACTTAGTCCCTAATTTGCCTCGGTGTGTTCTACATCTATATCCTCAATAAGATGCCTTAAATGTGCTCTAGGAATGCCTAGGATGGAAAGAGGATGTAAAGATGCACTTAGAAAACATTTTCAGAATTTTCAGTGAAACAGAGTCCCGCTCGAGCACAGGTTTCCCCGCTCGAGCGGACATGCAGACAACGGTTCTCGCTCGAGCGTCACTTCCCACGCTTGAGTAGACATGCAAACAGTCAAAAGTGCTGGATGCTCAAAAATCACGCTCAATTGGGTGCTCAATAGCCGCTCGAGCGCAAGACACAAGGCCCCACTCGAGCGCCAATTACCCCGCTCGAGCGGACTGTAAAATAGTGCAAGGTACTAGATTCTCGAATTCCCCGCTCGAGCACTACCTTCCTCGCTCAAGCGGAAGTGCAAAATCTAGAAAACCCAGATTGCACCCTCAAGCCAAAAACCAAGTTTAAATGCACTAAATTTCAATCCTCTTGGGCTAAAAACTAGAAAACACTTGAAATTCAAACTCAATTTCAAACCAATTTTCATGAACATGAAGAACAAGCAAACATGCATGAATTTAAACCGTTTTAAAGCTTCAATGCTTGCTCAAATGAGCTCAAATCTTGCAAAAACATGATGACAACATGAACTATAACAATATTTTGAACATGCATGTGAGGAATTATGAACTACAACCTCAAAACTTATCGATGTGCACATGCATGCAACAATTGAGTTCTAATTTAACACTATTGAACCAATTCAAGCCTTAGATCACTAAAGACCCATTAATCATGCAAGAATAAACTCAAATACACAATGAGGGAGGTCGATGATCTACCTTAAGTCTTGAATTCAAGTGTAGAAACCCAAATATGTAAGAATCCCCTTCAATTCCACCAAGTTCACAAGCCAATACTCTAGATGAAAACAATCTTCTTGTTTCTCTCTCTCTAAATTTGGCTAGAGCTCTCAAAATGGGCTGAACAAATATTGTATAATGCAAGACTAAGTCTTGGACAATGTATGGTGTAGTGGCCCACTAGATGGCAAAATGGTAAATATGTCGAACTATGTGATTTAGCTTATTTTAATATGATTTAATCATACCAAATCAGTTTTCAATTAAATATATCATAAAATCATATAAAATCTAAGGATCATGGAATATCAATCAATTTCAGATTCGACCGCTATAAGGCCTTCAATTCGCAATCTAAACATAAAAACATGAACAGATAATTAGACAGGTAACAGATAGAAATGCAATTAAACAGATATACTTAATCGATTCCGTTCCAGATTTCAGTCATTCAATTCGGTAATTCAGTCAGTTCAATTGCCAGTCATAATCAGTCTCAGTTCGACAGTAATCGGTATTTAATCAGTATTTTATCGGTAAACAGGGTGAGGGTTGTTACAGGTAGTTCACCTCCTGAATGGCTTTGGCTTCCAACAGCTTGTCCACTTCCTCCTCTACTGCCTCCATATGTTACAATATCGGCCTTCTTGCCTGCTAGATGACAGGTTTTGCCGATCTGTCTATATTGAGCCTATGGCAGGTGACCTTGGGGATGATGCCTGGCATCTCATAGAGTGTCCAGGCAAACACTTCTATGTTTGCTCGCAAAAAAGACTCTAATTCCATCTCCTCCTTCACGGCTAAGCCTGAGCCAAGAAGGAAGAAGCGCTTTCCATCACCTTTCTGAACCAGAATCCTCTTCAGAGCCTTCTTACTCTTGTTGGCTAGTTCTTTGCCAACATCATCTAAGACCTCAATGTCATCATCTTCAATTTTAACTGTTTCTGCTTCTCACACATTACAAGTGTACTTCATTGCTGCTATGGAGTAATTTTTTGCCAACACCTGATCCCCTTTAACCTCCTTAATTCCATGCTCTGTTGGGAATCGTAACAACTGGTGCAGCATTGAGGGAATAGCCCTCATTGCGTGCAATCACGGTCTTCCCAAGATAACATTGTAAGGGGAGGAGGTGTCAATTACTATAAACTATGTGTTTACTTTCTTCGTGCCTGCCTGCACCTTCAAATTCGTGGCTCCTAAAGGCCGCGTCGGCGTTCCGTTGAATCTAACCATCAAGTTGTTGGATTGTTCCAGATCATCTTGGTGAAGGCCGAGCTCCTTGTAACATCTGACATACATGATGTCACAAAAACTGTCTTGATCAACCAGTATGTGCCTCACTTGGCACTCCCCAATCTTCAGCGTTATCACCAGGGCATCGTTGTGTGGATCTTGCACCAAATTTAGGTTTGCCTCAGTAAAAGAAACCATTGGGTCCTGGTACTCATTTGTCCTAGGCTTCTTTTGCTGGACCTGATACACATGTTGCAGGTGCTTTACCCTCTGAGTTTCTTTATGTACATCATTCTCATTGACACTTGAGTGAATCACATTGATCACTTGAGGTCCCTTTGCTTGCTACGGTGGCGGTGGTGGAGGCGATGCTATCGGTGCTTGGGGTAGCCTTACTAACTCTTCCCTCATTCTGGTCTCATATACTAGTTCTCTCAGGTGACCTGTCTGACCAAATCCTCCAAGTGTGTCTTCAGAGTCCTACATCCTTGAATCAAGTGCCCATCCTCATTGTTGTAAAAACAATGCTTCCCAAGGTTCCTTCCCATGAACTCACCAGGGATCTTGTCTGGCGCTTTGTAATACGATTGGTTCCTAATCCTTTCCAGAACTTTGTAGACCAGAATTCTGAATACAGTGGTGGCTGCCTATACAGCCCTCAACCCTGTTTTCTGCTTGTTAAAGCCAGTGTTACCTCGGATTTGCTTCGACGAGCCGTTTCTCTTCTCCTGCTTTGGTGCATTCGCTAAATGTGTGTCTTTCTTTGCTTTGACAAACTTCTCAATTCGTGCCATAAGCTCCTCCATACTCTTTGGTAGAGTTTTTGAAATTGACTTTCGAAGCGGGCATTCATCCTCCAAGCCGTTTTTGAAAGATATGACTGCCAACTCCTAGTTGCATAGCGGTATTTGGTTGAATACCTCATAAGACCGTTGGGCATAAGCCCTGAGGCTTTCACCCTCACTAATATTCAAAGCCAGCAGGGTGTCTACCCTTAGTGGCTGCAACTTGTTTGTTACAAACCTGGCCACAGGAGATACTTCTCTCATGTGAGTTGGGAGAACTAATCATAAAATTAGACATAATCTTATCACATGCGTGTATGATCTCCTATACTCACATATGAGGATTGTATCTGACAATCCATTACACAATTTGAAGCTCTTATAGAGCACGGCACAACACAAAGCCATTGCACTAGGCTCCAAACACATGAGTGCTTTATATTCATTGAACAAAGAATAAAATTGGATTATGAAAAAGGAAAATGTAGAAGTATGCACAAGACTATTACAATACCATAGAAAATTGGATTATGAAAAAGAAAAAATGTAGGTGGATAGCTTTCCTATTGTTAACTTATTTGAAAGTTCAATTTCGCGTAAGGCTACTACAATATCATAAAGTTTAAAGCAAAAGTAAGTTAAACGAAATCAAAAAGAAAAGTACAATGTACTATCTAATATGGTGCTAAAACACTTGACAACTTACTGAAAATATTTTACAAAATTGGTCAAATATCATTTGCAACTGCACAGAGAACCTTATTCCTCGAGTTTGGGCATGGTTAACCCTTTCCCTTCTATGAGATCAATTGCCTTTTCACTAACCCTCTCCCACTCAAAGCACTAAATCATGACCCCAAACCGAAACCCACAACACGTTGTGCCAATCCAACTCCCGGACAGGCTCTCCTTCTCATCCCAAAAATATAGTTCAATTGGTATAATCATATAACATGGGGCTAAAGACAAACTATCCAGTAAGAAACAAACATGAAGTACAGTTCAATTGGTATAATCATATAATATTGATGATATAGTTTAATGTAAAATGAATTTGTGCTTAGGTTAATTAATCTAACTATATAATAAAATGATGTGAATATATGTATTCAGTAAGTATGTATATGTGTATATAAGAAACCATGCTGTTAAACTGAAAAAGAAGATCCGGAAAAGAATAGTGAAAAGAGAATGCATGAGACCCCATCCGACCAAGAGTCATTGCGAATAATTGGAAACCGAGGAATGGAGGGAAAAAAAAAAAAAGTTTTTCTTTTTTTTTTTTTTTTTTTGATTTTCGGCCAGTGGGGGCGCGCCACGTCACTGGGGGCGCGACCCCCACTGGGGGTCCATAGCACGGTTGTAGTGAAAATTAACCTTTATATGGATAACCAACTTTGTGGATAATCAAACTTTAATTCATTCAAGTAATGTATGTCTCATAAAATTTAATGTAATGTATGTCTCATAAAGAGAAGTTGTACCAAAACTCTTAACACAAAATTTTAAAATTAAAAAAAAAATTACATATATATATATAGTTATAAACAATCTTTATAAGGTTTTGGCATGTCATTCAAATTCAAAATAAAATGTTATGTCATTTTGAATTTTTAATTCTTTTGAATTTAAAATATAGACGATAACTAAAATTTTATTTGGGAGACATCTAAATGTAAAAATATTTTTTTAAGAAACAAAACAAATAAAATATGCACTCTATTTATGTATCAAAAATTGTTATTTATCATAAAAATATTTCACCAAACTTTTTATCTCTTATGTAACTTTTTATATGAAATCGTATGTCTCATTATTTTAAAAATATTATTAATCTCATATGTATGAAATATATTAAGTGAATGTAAACAATAGGTGAGATAAAACTTGAAATATATTAATAAATAATATTTCTCCAACATTATTATTGGGGGTGTGTGGGATAAGAAGTTTGGACTAAAATAGTCAATACGGATAAAATATATATATATATATTAAAATAGTTAATAAGACAAAATGTTATATCTTATATATTAACTAATCACTTTTTCTTTCATAACAATTTATTTAACTACAAAAAATTCACAAATCATCTAAAACATAACTGTTTTTCATCTCATAAATTGCAAAAAAAAACTAAAAAATCAACTAAAATAACAAAGTTCAAGGGGATTAAAAATTTAATCGGGATTGTTCTGTTGGAAAAAATGGTTTTATATAGGCATATTTTTTAGCCCAAATTTGAGTGGCCCCAAACGTTGTTTGGGGTGGGTCCGTAGAGATGAAGACAGAACGTCAAAGCCATTTATGAGTGAATGGGAAGTTGACGTCGCTTTCGAGTCTAATATTAATTTTTTTTTTATAGATAAAATTCATTTGAATTTTTTCAATTTAAAAAAAATTATTGAGGAAATTTAACTTAATTCTAAATTCAAATTTTAGATTCCTAAGTGGTTTCCTAAAGTTTGTAATTGTGGAAATTTAATTCAATTCTTAATTTAAATTTTAAGTTCCTAAAAAGTTTCCTAAAATTTGTACCTCTTTATTTTAATATATATATATATATATTTGAAATAGTTTACATAAGTAAACGAGCCTACTGTTCCGTTGTTTAACCAACGGAATTGTTTTTTCAAATTTGTTTCAAAGGGCTAACGGTCAAATCAAGGGTGCATTTGTTTAATTCTTTAGTGCACCGGTTGATTGCGGATTGGTACCTGTTCGGCTCTAGAAATTTGCCTATAAATACTTTATATTCCAGTTTTAGGGGACTAATTTTTCGATCCAAAAATCATGATAGTGCCTTTGTCATCCAAATTTCCTTTTTATCAGATTATTTCTACATTTTAGATTTAGGAATAAATATTCAGAGAGTATAGAACACAGGTTTAATTCGCCGAACAAATTGTTTGGAGTACTACTACAATTTGTGAAGATCATTGTATCCTGGGAGATAGACGCCACTCAACCGTAAGTACCATAGCGGGGCGAATCTGTCTTAAGGATAGAGTGTCACACACTCGACTTGGTCTTAATTTTATTTTGGTTCAATAAATAAATTCGGTATGTTATTTATTTATTTTGTTTGAATTTATTTCAAGTTATTTTATTTACACAGAAGATTGTTCCAACATGTTCTTATCCAAATCATTGATTTGCTTCATTTTCTCATTTGATAACATTATTTAATTGGATTGGTTTTCTTTTATTTAAAACGATTAGGTTTTTCTTTCTTTTTTTTTTTAATTCAAATTTTAATTTAAGAGAATTTGAAGAGTTTATGGAATTATCATAAATTCTATTTTGATGATCTGATTATTTATTATAATCTTTTTATTTTATTATAAAAAATAAAAAATAAATATATTTAAAAAAATAAATAATTTATTTTTTAAAAATAAAAATATAAAAAAATAAAAAAAATTACGAATATCAATGAAGTTAATTTTACATACTTAGCCCACGCAACCCACTTAGACCTTCCATTGGAAATCATGTCAGGCTAACGCAGGAAACCCTATTGGATTTCCAAACTAGTCACCCAGGTAACGCAGAGTTAAGATGAGCAAGGCCGGTCTCTCAAGTGGTTCAGATCATGTATTTTGCATAATGCGCTCATGACTAGATTTGTCGTCTTCATACCTCCTCCCTCATATGTAGATTATGATACTGATGCTTTCTAATGTACTCACAAAAATATACAGTAGATAAGAGCATGGTCTCCCAAAGATCCATCACCCCTAGTTTATACCGTATATAATATTTCATTAAATTTAAATTTGATAAAAAAATGCCCAATGTTTGACTCTAACTGTTTCATCAAACTCATATTAAATGAGAGATGAATCAAAACTTTCATCAAATGAAAGAAGTTTTTCATTTTTTATCAATTTTAAATTGTTATTGTTAGACAAGACATCTTCCTGGATGTCTACCCAAGAGCAATTTTGACCGCCTTTTTTAATCATGTTCGGATGACTTCCCAGGAATCCTCCAGGACAATAGGGGATGTAAAAAAATTTGATGAAATTTCTAATTTTAACATTGGAGTGAACAATATCAAATCAAACTTTTCATCAAATTGGACATTTGATGAAATTTTTTATTCAACATTGGATGTGCTCTAAGAAGACACAACTTGATATCTCTAATGTGTAACACTTGGGTCACCTTCATCCCCTCATCGAGCATGACACAACACAAAAGCCAAAACATGAGTGCTTTTATATCCATTGAACAAACAAGGGTTGTGTTTGTACCAAAAATGACACCATGACATGAAGAAGAAAAATGGACTTCAAAATGATAGCATTACTATTGCTAACTTGTTTAAAAATTCAACCTCATATATACCCATAAAACTACTACAATACTAAAAAGTTCAAAGCAAAAGAAAAATAGATGAAGCCAATAAAAAAAGAAAAAAAAGAAAAAAAAAAGTACAATGTTCTATCTTAATGGTGCTACAACACATAAAAACATATTAAAAATAATATTTAAGCCCACTGTTTACACTCATTTTATAGACCTAATGATGTGCAAGTGATATGATTAGTTATGACTAGAGAAAATATAAGAGGGTGTTACATTTTATAGCCTAATTGATTACCACATTACTAGACTTAGGCTTTCAAGTTTTAGTCCTAGAATATATTGTTTTAGACTATTTGGTTGAACTGGATTTATATCTTATATTTAGTCATAGGATTAAATGTCTGGATTGGACTATTCTATTGAATTCTATGTTTGTTTGGAATATTATGAAGAAGAATAAATGCTCAAAAGACTATTTTGCCCTTTTGAATTATTTACTAAATAATAAGAATATTAAATCTAAATTATAAATTTTATTTTATTTTTTTACTAGAATTTTTAAAAAATTAAATAAATAGAATATTAATAAAAATTACATAAATTTATTTTAATTTGTAGTTGAGATTTTTAAATTTTATTTTACTTTACTAAGTATAATTAATACCATATTATTAAAATAAATAATTTAATAAAGTATAAATAATTTAATAAATAAATTTTATTTTTAAAATGATATTAAATAGTAGAGGGTCAAAAATATAATTTTACTACTTAACGTCATGGGATGAGTTATTCTATGAATTGTGTTCCACCCCCCAGTGGGATAAAATAGTCCCACAGATTTGGGATTCATAGTCCAGTGAAAATTTTTTCAATCAAACAATAGACTATTAGTCCAGATGGACTATTTGAATCCTTCCAAACAAACACCACCTATATGTATACCAATTAGTCAAAAGTCAATAACTTAAGGGAAAATTATACCTCAATGGGACAAAAATTTTTTTATACAAACATAGAGGGGTGCCAGTCACACTTGCGCCCTTACAACCTTTTACTTGTGCCCCCATTGCAACATTACTTGCACTCCATATATTTTTGTAATTTTTTTTCTATCCATCTCGCTATATTAAAATTCCCCAAACTTATCCAACCAATAGTCCATATGAAAGAGAGTAAAAAGACGTTGAAAAGAAATTAATAATTAAAAAATATTATAAATATTAATATCATAAATTTTTTTTTTTATAACCATTATGTGATATTCTTTTAAAAATCACCCTGACATGTGGTGGTTTGAGAATGGAATATTTTAGTTAATTATTTTATTTTTTTATAAAAAAAATGTGTGAAAAAAATAAAGAGAGTAGAGTGATCAAATAATTTTTTACTTTTTAATTAAAATAGTTTTTAAAGAAGGCCTAATTAGTCTTAGGAAAAATAAATACACGTGTTTTCACATTTAATAAAAATTTTAATAAATCTTTTAAGATTTCTGGTATTAACTCTAGGGAAAAAATACACACAACTGGAAAAAAGTACATTAAAATTATCACACTCATGAAATTTGTTCAGATTTATAAATATGAACATTTTATTTTTATAAATATGAACAAATGTAAGAGTTAAAAGTTGGGAAATTTATAGATCAGTTTTTCTTTTCAAAATAATTACTAACTCGTGGAAAAATATATAATTTTAATTATTAAAATTTATTACTAATTTGTATTTTTTTTATTTATTCATACAAACACATACTAAACTGCTAATTCTCTTTAAAAGTTTAGTGATTGAAATTAAATAATCATAACAATATTAACTTTTATATGAATAATTAAAAAATATTCAAATTACATGTAACATATTTTAATTCTACAAAAATTAAGAATCAAAATATATTAATAACAGTGGCCTTGTTTTCTTCTTCTTCTTCTTCTTCTTCTTCTTCTTTTTTTTGGGTTGTTTTTTAGACTAAAATTTATAAAAAAAACAGAATATGTTAAAATAGTTAATAAGATAAAATGTCATATCAAATTCATAATTATTTTATTTTTTCTCTCACAAACATCACATTCAACAATAAAAAAAATCTAACGATCTTTCCAAACATAAATATTTTAACCTATTAAAATAGTTAAAAATTAAAATAACCTACTAAAATAATTATATTTTCAAACGAAACCATTATTACGTCATGCCACCAGTCGAGTCTTGATCCTTTGAAATAATTTTTTTACACTAATAATTTTAAAGTAAATATTTTGTGAGGCTAACTATTGTATTTCAATTTTTAAAAAATCAAATTTAAATCACTTACAAAAATCAATCAAAGAAAAATTACTCTAGTGTGGCCACTTACCAAGATAAGCCTCCTGATGATTTCATCAGTATAATATTTAGGCTGCGATTCTTGTAATGACAGCAAATGATCGATCATCGAATTCCTACTCTTATCGCTTCTGTGTTCATCGATCAGACCTTGCAACAACGCGTCCATCCTCTTATGAATTCTCCCCAAATTCTTATCAAAATTCCCATAATCAATCCACCTCAAAACTAGTAAGAAATCGTTAGGATTCGACGCACTGTCGTATTCGAATGTCTCACTCACTAGATCCCGAAACTGCTTCGCCTCCTCATAGTTCTCCAATTCCTCGTCGTAGTATCACTTTCCGAAGATCATTCTCATGATGATGTTAAAGCTCAGCTCCGAAAACTCTGATTTCAATTCGACTTTTGAGAAACCAGTCGACGAATTTCGATACAGATTTCGGAGGAGGAGCTTGATTTCGTCTTTTTAGACCGATAAGAATGTGTTAAGTTGACTCGTGGAGAAGATTTTGAGTGACATGAGGCGGCGGAGGTTGCGCTACTGGTCATCGTAGGGGGGAGGCGGAAACGGTGGTGTTGTTGTAGCTGATGTACTCATCGGCGATGAGCCGAGGACGGTTGGCTAAGACGACGTCGTTCTTAGTGAAACATCTCTCCACGACGGAAGGCGAGGAGACCACCACGACGAGGCGAGAGCCGAAGCGGAGGGAGAAGATGGAACCGACGTTTTGAGAGATTTGGTGGAAAGTTCGATGGAGAGGTGGTTTGAGGAGGTGGAGATAACCTATGACTAGGGATGGGCAACGGTTTACCTGATCTGTAAAAACCGCCCAACCCGCCCAATCCACATACAAATGAGCGGTTTCATAAATACAATGTGGGCAGATGCGGTTTGAAATATGATATGTTTGTAGGTTGCAGGCGGGTTGCAGGCTTAACCCGCACCCTCAAGAACCTGCACAATCCGCATACAAATGAGCGGTTTCGTAAATACAATGTAGGCAGATGCGGTTTGAAATATGACATGTTTGCAAGTTGTGGGCGGGTTGCGAGCTTAACCCGCACCCTCAAGAACCCGCCTTCACTTTTTTTTTTTTATTAAATTTTTTTTAATATTTTTTTTTTTATCTTAACCGTTGATTAATAAAGAGCCTAGCCATGATAGCTATCTTAGCCACAGTCAAGCTCCAACTAAGCTACAGTCCAGCTCTAGCTACCATAGTCAGTCGACAGCTTCAACAACAGGTGCAATAGTTAAGCCACTGCATCAATTAGACAGTTAGGCAGTTACAGAGTAAACTAGAGGTAGTTGGTTTGTTATGATTTGATTAACTTGAACCAGAGTTACTTAGAGTCATTTAGCCGTTGTGGTTTATAAATATCTCAGTCTCTGTAATTGTATACTCATTGAATCAATAGATAAGATTTGATCTCTTTGCAAAGTTTCTTTTAGATTTCATTTCTATATTTCACCTAAATATTTTTGTCCAAAACAAAACACCATTCATTCTTTGAACTTACTTTAGCATTACATTTGCTAATAGTATTATATCAACTGAAACTGAATAAATACTGATCATATTATTATTGTTATAGAACTGAACTTGTTCCGAATGAAGTGTGATTTGGAATTTTAAATTCATTAATGAATATGGAGTTCTAGTTTACGATTTTAAAATATGTGCTTCTATTAGTTTATGATTTGATTTAAGATTTTGAATGATTTGTTTGTGTTACGAATTGATTTTGTTGTTTTTTTAATTTTATAAGTTTTAATTCATTAATTATTAATGGTAGAGCATTTTAGAAAATGGGGACAAAAGGGCCAAAAATAAATATTTACAAAATGGGAAAAAAATAAGGCTTAAAAATAAAATTTTGAAGAAAAAAGTCCAATCCGCAAACCGCCCGCATATCCGCGAATCCTATTCACACAAACGGCAAACCGCATTGTAGGCAGTTGTGGATTGTCTTTTTCCCAAATCGTATAGATGTGAGGGAGTCCAAACCAATTCGCAAACCGTCTAAATCTAAATCACAAACACCTCTACCTATGATCGGAAGAGCTGTGGACTAGGCGGGAGGTTATGTCATCGCTGAGATCTTAATTGTGAGATGAACTTGAAAGCAATAATGAGAGTGAGAACAGAGACGGATGCGTATGTTAGCAATGTAACTTCCATGTTTGAACGGTTGGTGGGTATTTATTTTTTCAGCAATGTTAGGTGTGGGGAAGTGGATTGGAAATACTCCTCAGATCTTGGAAGACGCCAATGATCCTCAGCTAGTCACCTGCAAAGATACAAATACTCCGGTCGGGGGTGCCGGAATTAGCACTCCGACGGACAAGTCAGTTCTTCTACTCAAGAAAGCTTGTTCACTAAGTTTTTAGAAGTGATTCTTGCATACCTTTTCTAGTCCATTGCCATTATATTTATACTCATTTCTTCTGATCCTCGGGGCCAGGGCCTACTTTTTCAATCATTATCTTTTCCAATATTCGGCTCTAGGGATCCTCTCCTATTCGGCCCCTTATCCTTGCGGGATATCTGCCGGCTAGCGTCAAGCTTCTGAAATATACCTCTTTTATCTTCGCCAATTATTCGGCTACCACAATTGCCCTCCGAACTCCCTGTTGACGGCAATTGATCGGCGTGTTTGGTTCAGAATTTGAGAAGTTTAGCGTCAAGCGGCTTCGCATGCCCCAATATGTCAGGAGGCGCACGCCTTTTTGCTCATCATTACGCTTTCCCGCTCTATTCATGTGTATCTCAGCATTTATTGCGATTTGAAACTTTGGTCCTTTCGAATTCACATTTCGTCGATTTTCTGAGACTTTTGGATCGCCAGTGCATATTCCTCCGTGACTCGCGTTTTCTGCAACTTCTTCTCGTCTTCCCTTGTCTCATCTCGCTCTTCAGAAGTCTCCTTCTCCTTCTTTGTAATCCTATTTTCGCTTGCTATTTTAGCTCCGGTGAATATTTAGTTCTTTGCTAAGATGGCCAAACATTTGAAAGACCTCATTTCGAGGATCGTATCTCCGCTTCCTAAGCAACATTTTTCTATTCTCGACGACGCCCATTTATCCCTTGTAACGGACAATGCTCTCGACATGGAGAGGGAAGATTAAAACACGATCAGATTCCCTTTTATCCATTATGAAGGCGGGTTCGCTTCCTACACCCACTTCTTAGGGCCGTTCTCCGCTATTGGGGTTTGATTCCTTCTCAACCCAATGTAAATTTCTTTCGAATCATCATGGGGGTTGTAGAGTTGAATCGACGCCTTAGGATTAACCTTGGGATTCCGCCTATTCTGCATTGTTACGCCTTAGCCAAATCCTCCGGTCGGCTGGGGCGATATTTTCTCAGGGCCAAAGATATTGACCATCACTTGGTGACTATGCTTGCCAGTTTCGGTAAGCGAGTTGACGACGTGATGGTCAACGTCCGAGGTAATTGGAAGTTCGCTGAAGGGGAGGATCACCTGGACCCTATTCCTGCATATAAGGGTGACCTGTTGCCACGCAATGTTTTATGTTTGTTGGTCTATCTCTTATTCGGCTCTTTTTTCCCTAAATTGCTTTTTATCTTCTCAGAGTAATAGGTTGAAGAAAATTTCGACTTGGTTGACGACGTAGTTCTTGGGGAAATCAAGATCGACTCACATATTTCGCCGCCCAAATGTACAAAAAACAAGGAGAGTCATATTCTCCTTGATGCGAACCCACTTACACTACTTTCTCGGCTGCAGACAATATTCCGATTCCATCTGGCAATCAACAGCTCTCGACCCTTATTTTCCCCAGCTTCAAAAACCTTAGGCAGATTGGTCTCGTAGCTTCTGATTCGGGAGAAGACGCCGAGCCGGTTGTAGAGGTGATTGCCGATCCGGCTGGGGAGTCTACTGAGGGGGTTGTAGAGGGCGACGAGGCGACGGCAGATTTGAGGCCACCGAGCCATCCGCCTCAGACGAGCGATTTCTTCTGGGGATATTTTTGCGAATTTGGGGGATCTACCCGACGATTTCTTTGAGGGTATGGTGAAGGAAAGCCTAACGCAGATGGCGCGTAAAAGAAATGCCGAGCGAATAGTTGCCCGAAAGAAGGCTGAATGCGCCGAATCAGATCCCAGCCTGATCAAGCCCTTCGTACGCGTTTCTGAGGGGACGGTTAAGGTTGCTGTGTCCGACACGGGAAAAGAAGGTGGAGAACAGGCCGATGGGGAACGGCTGATTCCGGAGCAAGGCTAAAAGCGTGGTGCCGAGGGAGAAGCGAGTTCGTGCCGCCCCGTAGCAAACGGCCTCGCTTGAAGAATCGGATGTGGTCGCCCGCTCGTTATTGACCAAAGATCGTGGATATGCCGATTTATCCGACGCCCGCCATCGAGGATCGGTAGTGGCTCGAGCTGGCGGCTTCAATTTCTCGCCGGCCGACAACAAAGCCTTCGGTGCCGTGGTTCGATATTATGGCCGTTCTAATCGCTCAATCGGCACTCTCGTAGGTCACCTTCATTTCGCTCTTGTTTGTTAAAGGCGTCTGATCATACCGAATTGTTTTGCAGACGATTGAAAGGATCGCCGACTTGGGTCGCCGCCTGCGTGATGCTCTCGGGAGAATTGACCATTTGCAAACAGAGGTGCAGGGTCAGAAAAGTAGGGCCGAGTTCAAATTTATGAGAGCTGAAATGGAGAGTGCGTGAGCTGAAGCGGAGAAAGAGAGGGTTCGCGTCGCCGAACAACTTCGTGTTGATGCTGAGGGTAGGGCAAATGCGAGTGAGGAATCGCTCAAACTTTCCAAGAAAGCACTTGCTGAAGCGGAGGCTCAGTTAGAGGAGCTTAAGGTGGCCCGCGAGAAAGCCGAATCGGAGGCCTTTGAGGCAGGGAGAGGCGCCGCTCTGACGGAATATGTTGAAGAAGTGTCCAAATTTGAGAATCGCAGGTTCAAACATGGGTGGCTCAAAGCCCTTGCTGCTGCTGAGGTTACATTGGATTTGCCAATTCCTTATGAGCAGGTGGATGTTGAGCCACTTGAACTGATCTGACGAGTGATCTGGGAGCCGTTCTTCGAAAGCGTCTTTTTGTTTTTGTTTTCTTCTTTTGGATAGTGCTTTGTTGGTTCAGGTAGTTTTCATGTATAAATTGGTTAGCATCTGCGCGCAATTTATTAATGAAAATTTCCTTGTAATTTTGCTACCACCACACACTTTGTATGAAAGAGTTACGTGGTTTAATTTTAATGAAAGAGTTACGTGTTTGTCAATGCATTTGGTAAAATGGAATTGCATATCTTGTGGAAACCTGATTTGTGAATCTGCCCTTGCCCCAGGGGGTTCATGAAAAGAATTCTAGCTCTGAATCAATTTGTGAGCCGGCTGGGGTACTTGGTCCGAATAGATTGATAAATCTGCTCTTGCCAGTCAACTCGTGAGCCGGATGATTTTACTGTGGCACGAATGATTTTATCTAGAACTCTTCTAAACAAACCGTACGTACAATATCGTGTGTCCAAACTTTAGTTTGTTCCTTACTTGAATATGAAGTTTGCATCAACAGTTCTTGTGCATTTTTTTTTTTTGTCGCTAACCACTGAAGGTAGAGAGGAAAAGATTGGTCAATATTTGGGTTCCTGTAGACTCAATACATATCCCATCAAAATCACCATTTGCAATTTCACTGCCTACTGATCTTGGACCCTTAGATTGATGAATCTGCCCTTGCCCCAGGGGGTTCATGATAAGAACTCTGGCTCTGAATCAATTCGTGAGCCGGCTGGGGTACTTGAGCCGAATAGATTGATGAATCTGCTCTTGCCCGAATCAACTTGTGAGCCGGTTGGGGTACTTGAGCCGAATATATTGATGAATCTGCTCTTGCCCTAATCAACTCGTGAGCCGGCTGGGGTACTACGCACTTAGGCTGAACATATCCCATCAAAATCACCATTTGCAATTTCACTGCCTACTGATCTTGGACCCTTAGATTGATGAATCTGCCCTTGCCCCAGGGGGTTCATGATAAGAACTCTGCCTCTGAGGAATCAATTCGTGAGCCGGCTGGGGTACTTGAGCCGAATATATTGATGAATCTGCTCTTGCCCTAATCAACTTGTGAGCCGGCTGGGGTACTTGAGCCGAATAGATTGTCCTGCCGTCAACTTAGTCGGCGTCAGGCGATTGGGTTTCGCGATTAATGAACTTGCCTCAATCGTGCTGCCTCTGCGAGTGTTAAATGATCAAAGGTACAACTTTTAAGAGTCTGGTAGGTATCTGATTCAAACTCCTGAGATAAAATCTATTGTGCGAATGTCGAACAAACTCTTCTTTAACAGCAAAGGGGAAGCCAAGACATTGGCTGAGCTTGGCGGTGATATGAATCGAAGTGAACACCGTGGTCGAAGTGAACACCGTGGAAGTAAGAGTTCTATGGGTCGAGAGAGGCGTCAATCTCCTCGATGTCGTAGTAGGTTGCCCAGATGGGATAGGCAGTCCTAGGGGAGATCACCACACGCCCAAGTCGAAAGGAGATCAGACGTGAATCCGTGCCCGTTAAGTTTTGCAGTATTTGTGAAGAATAGGCCCATGACGAAAGCGGACTCGATCGTTCGAGATCCAGACGTGGCGGTCGAGTTTGCTCGACAAATATTTCCTCCGGAAGTTCGGCAGTCAATGGCTGGTCGTTAGGACTACGAAGTGTTTCGCGAGGGCATTCATGGGGCGGTGAAAGGGCTCTATACGGCTTATGAAGTCGGCATGCGATTGCGCGCTGCCTGCCGAGAAATGGAGAAAAAGAAAGAGCATATCCGCAGTTTGGAGGCTCGCGTGGAGGCGGCTGAACGTGAGTTAAGAAAGATCAAAGCGGATCAGGTACAACTAGCAGGGCGGGTGAATCCAATTGTGGAAGAAAGGGTTACCAGTCGGCTTATAAGCGCTGCCATTGCCGATCGTGAAACGGCGAGCATGTTCGCATTGGAGTCCGCAAATGGAAGGTCTTATGAAAGAGGTTTTCACGAAGGGCGCTTGGTTGGAATCCAAAAGACCAAGGAGAAGCTTGCCGAAGAAGTTTACCGATGTGAAAATCGTGGGTTTAGGCATAGTTGGATCAAGGCATCTTAAGTCGCCGAATCTCTTCGCTTGTCAGGCATCGATTCGGCATCACCTCTCTACCACAGTAAGGACTTTCCGTTTTCTGCTTTCGAGGTTGAGAAGAGTGAGGATGAGGGCGACGCCGTATGACTTTAATTATTGTAAGGTTCGAACGCTGGTCGCGTTCGCAGTTATGTAATTTCTTTGTTTTTTGAATAAAAGACGCTTTATTGAAAATATCAAATTGTCTCCCGCATTCGGCGTGTCCGTGTTTAATTTTATTGCATAAATGTTTGGATAGGCATAAATACATCAATCGGACTCAGCATGTTAAATCGATGCGCCGATTCATTGGCGTGATCGGCCTACATGTAATGGCCGTTTACTTTTGAATAAAGCCATTGCGGCGTGTGTTGTTGAAATTTGAAGAAGCCGTGAGCCAGGGATCGGAGAGGTTACGGCATTTTTGCATTTTTAGACTTAGCTCGAATGCCAGATGTCTAGCCGATTGGGCTAGATAATTTTTGCCCTTGCGTAGCCTGTGCGCGTTTTAGCCAACCGTTGGGTTAACTAGGTCATGGAGAATGTTGACCGACGCCTGTCTCGTGGGGTTTGGTGTTGATAAAATCACTTCGGGATTTGGGCCTCGAGATCGCGGCCATTGCTGAGAATAAAAGCAGCAGGCGCCTCATGCAATCAAACATATTTGGCTCACCAGCATCTATTGTGTGGGATGCTCAAGAGTTCTCACCATCAGATGGTGATGATAGTTGCAGGAGCTCAAATTCCGGCCGAACTTGGCACTCAGATGGTTTGCGGCGGAGGATTCTCCGGTGTGGGAGGTGGACCGCTGAAAGGAGAAACTGGAAACACGTCAGCCTCCAAGTCGTTGAAGCAGATCGCCCCGAAAGGAGACACAACGACCGTTGCCCTTAACCTCCCTTGTCGTGGATCTTGGCCTTGACATTGTCGATGATGTCAGAGGCCCGGCGACATGCCGATTCGGGCGCGGTTAGATCGATGCGTTTTGAGCCGCGATGGTTGTTCAACTGACAAGAGTTGGATCGATCGGTTGATTTGTCTTAGAAGAGATAGATATTGTAATGTTCGAACGCGGATTGCGTCTATGTAAAAACTTTTTAATCGGTTGATTTGTCTTAGAAGAGATAGATATTGTAATGTTCGAACGCGGATTGCGTCTATGTAACAACTTTTTAATCAAATAAAAAGTGTTATTTCATATAGTTGAGTCTTACTCTGAAAATCTTTTGTTTAGCTATGCCGGATGAATGTTCCTGATCCCAACTTTTAATGGTTAAGCACGTCATTTCGTATTGTTTAATGGTTTGCTATTAGTTTGCTATCGGAAAGTTTGCTACCAGAGTTTTTGTGTAGCTTAAATATTTTTCCTGTATTCAGGGATCGGCCCTTGCCTTAGGCGGGATGCGAGTTTAAAAGGAATGGGTCGTACTCGTGGGCCGGCTAAGGCACGCCTTGTCCGGCGAACCATATTAGTAATTCCGGCTTAATTAGTTGATTAAAACAGGCTCCGGATCCAAAGACTTATTCAGCCTTAAGGTGTCGTGCAGCCAAGGGCACTCCGAATCCGGAGACTTATTCGGCCCTAAGGTGTCGTGCACCAAAGGGCGCTCCGAATCCGGAGACTTATTCGGCCCTAAGGTGTCGTGCACCAAAGGGCGCTCCGAATCCGGAGACTTAATTGGGCCAATCGTGATATCCACGAAGGGCGCTCCGAATCCGGAGACTTATTTGGCCCTAAGGTGTCGTGCACCAAAGGGGGCTCCTAATCCGGAGACTTATTCGGCCCTAAGGTGTCGTGCACCAAAGGACGCTCCGAATCCGGAGAGTTAATTGGGCCAATCGTGATATCCACGAAGGGCGCTCCGAATCCGGAGACTTATTCGGCCCTAAGGTGTCATGCACCAAAGGGGGCTCCGAATCCGGAGACTTATTCGGCCCTAAGGTGTCATGCACCAAAGGGCGCTCCGAATCCGGAGACTTATTTTGGCCAACCGTGACATCCACGAAGGGCGCTCCGAATCCGGAGGCTTATTCGGCCCTAAGGTGTCATGCACCAAAGGGGGCTCCGAATCCGGAGACTTATTCGGCCCTAAAGTGTCATGCACCAAAGGGCGCTCCGAATCCGGAGACTTAATTGGGCCAATCGTGATATCCACGAAGGGCGCTCCGAATCCGGAGACTTATTCGGCCCTAAGGTGTCATGCACCAAAGGGGGCTCCGAATCCGGAGACTTATTCGGCCCTAATGTGTCATGTACCAAAGGGCGCTCCGAATCCGGAGACTTAATTGGGCCAATCGTGATATCCACGAAGGGCGCTCCGAATCCGGAGACTTATTCGTCCCTAAGGTGTCATGCACCAAAGGGGGCTCCGAATCCGGAGACTTATTCGGCCCTAAGGTGTCATGCACCAAAGGGCGCTCCGAATCCGGAGACTTATTTTGGCCAACCGTGACATCCACGATGGGCGCTCCGAATCCGGAGGCTTATTCGGCCCCAAGAGGCTTGAAGGAGAGTTTGCCAAAGAAAATCGATTTTCATTAAAACGTGGTACCGGTACAAGCATCAGATCCCACAAGTCGGGTCCATAAATGGATCTTCATAAAGTCTACATTCTCGCGGATTGCGGTGAGCTACGGATCTCTTCAATGGCACGGTCTGTTGGGAAGCGCATAAGTTGATGGTAGGTGCTTGGGACAGCCTTCATGACATGCAACTAGGGGCGCCCCATGATGGCATTATACGGCGATGGAAGCTTCACAACCAAGAATTCCACGTCAACCGTTTTTGAGCCCGCTCGAACAGGTAGCACGATCCTCCCCAACGGGTATTCTGGATTTGTGTTGAAGCCGAACAGTAGCTGAGACGACGGTGATAGGTCCGACTCGTTGAGGCCGAGTTCAACAAAAGTTCTGTAGTACAAGATTTCCGAAGTGCTTCCTGGGTCTATGAGAATGCGTTCAACGCTGAACCGACGTACGCGTAATTTGACGACCAAAGGATCGGCGTGGTCAGCCTTTGTTGCAATTCGGAGTCATCGAACTTAATTGTCGGAGCTTCTCCGGGCTGCGGTTGACATGTTATGTTTTGGGGAGTTGGGTGCGATTGAATCGTATGCACGATCGGGGATGCGTGAGAGTAGATTATGTGGATCACACCAAGCGGAGGTGAATCTTGTCTCAAGGCTAATGCTTTGGTTGGCCTTCCCTTGCTCACGTATTGCTGCAGTCGACCATCTTGCACCAGTTCCTCCAGTTGATCCTTTAGCGCATAACAGCTCTCGGTTTCGTGGCCGTGATCTTTGTGGTATTCGCATCGTCATCCTCCTCCTCCATGTGTCGGAGGCCCCACCATCTTCGACGCCACTTGAAAAATGGAAGGTCTTGGACTTTGGTCATTATTTCGCGATCGGCTCTGTCAACTCAGATACTTCTTGTCGGTTCGCCTTGGCGTCTGCTGTCGACTTGTAGTTGTTCATTCGCTTCGGAGGAGCACCGATCGCTTGATCGTGAGTCCCGCCTTTGTCTCGCTTGGTTCGTTCTTAGGGGCTCGAGGGCTCGATGGCGGCATGGAGCTTATTGGTCGAGCAATTTCGGGAGGACCGTTTCTTTGGAGATTTGTCCGGCTTTTATCCTCAGGGCATCATCTTCGACTTTACAATATTCTTCAACTTTCTTCATCAACGCCCAGACTGTTTTGGGGGGCCTTCTGGTCAGGGAACTGCGTAGAGCACTGTTAGGATGTAAACCCATTTTGAAGGCGGTGATGGCCATGGAGTCATTGCAAGCATCGTCAACAAGGTTGAAGCACTCCCAATATCGTGCCGAGTACGCTCTGAGCGTCTCTCCCGACTGGATTTGCATAGCCCAGAGGGAGTCGGCCGGTTTCGGTTGTACCTCGTTGGTGATGAACCTGGCCCTGAAGGATTTCTGCAGTTGGCGGAAGCTTTTAATCGAAGCTGGCTCCAACTTGTAATACCACCTGACGGCTAGTGGACCTAGGCTGCTAGGGAATATTCGGCACATGTGGGCTTCATTGTCTGCGTCATGGCGTCGCTTTGTTTGTAATGACGGATATGATCAGTGGAGTCTGATTTTCCGTCGTAAAGAGTGAATGACGGAGCTTTGAATTTCTTGGGCAGGGACGCCCTTGCGATCCGTCGAACGAAAGGATCGTGCTGGTCTTCCTCGTTTGAGCTGCTTCTCCTGCGCTTGATCCTTGTTCGCAGATCCTTTTCGGAGGAGCTGGAGGTTTCGGATCGTCCCCTTGCGTCGAGCTCCGTGGATAATGAGTTGGAGTTGCTATCGGTATCCTTTGGTCGAGCCCGAGGTCTTTGCCCGTCTGCCCTCGGAGGTCGCTCTGGTTCCTGGCCCATGGCCTCTCTAGATTTTGCTACCTCCAGGGCCAACTCTTGACGGAGTCGTTCGTTCTCAGCGATCATGTTCTCGAGCCTTTGTTCGTTCTGCTTTGCTTGTTCCATGATAGCCTGCATTGTTTCTTGTGCTGAAGTTGTTGGCGAATCGAAGTTCAAGACACGTCGTGCCGCGATAGTTTCTTTTCCGAGCATATTAGCTGGGGTGAGGTTGTCTCGCTGTGTGATCTCGTCAGTGGCTATCGGAGGATCTTCGGTCACGCCTTCCATGGATGTATTTGAGTATTCCCACAGACAGCGCCAATTGTGGGGAAGTGGATTGGAAATACTCCTCAGATCTTGGAAGACGCCAATGATCCTCAGCTAGTCACCTGCAAAGATACAAATACTCTGGTCGGGGGTGCCGGAATTAGCACTCCGACGGACAAGTCAGTTCTTTTACTCAAGAAAGTTTGTTCACTAAGTTTTTAGAAGTGATTCTTGCATACCTTTTCTAGTCCATTGCCATTATATTTATACTCGTTTCTTCTGATCCTCGGGGCCAGGGTCTACTTTTTCAATCATTATCTTTTCCAATATTCGGCTCTAGGGATCCTCCCCTATTCGGCCTATTTATCCTATTCGGCCCCTTATCCTTGCGGGATATCTGCCGGCTAGCGTCAAGCTTCTGAAATATACCTCCTTTATCTTCGCCAATTATTCGGCTACCACATTAGGTATCATGAAAAACTTTTCATGAAAATAATCATTAAAGTTTTGTGACTCTTGGATTACACTTAGAATAAAGCACCACACACTAATCAAGGTAATCTAAGGATCATAAATTTTTCATAATCATTTTCATGATCCCTAACTTTTCCTTTCTTTTTTTGAACGGTTGGTGGGCATTTCTCAACTTGGGTGTTTGGGTATATATAGGAAGCATAATGTTTTTGAATATTAGGAATCATAATGTTTGGTAGTTTGAATTTAAATTTATCTGAATTATTTGAATTTGTGTATGTCAGATGACTTCAATGATTGGCGTAATACTTGTTTACTGCAATTATCATCTTTATTGGCTTAGATTGTCACATTGTCGCCGAATGACCAGACTGACGACTCACAAGCTAAAACTCGATCCATTCAAACAAATTCAAATTCGAGTTGCATAGTATTGTTCATATAGGAAATTCTATCACATGTATACCTAGTTATAACTTTTCATGATCTATTCGAGTCTTAGTGATGACTCATTGAGAAATTAGTTACAATTTTTTTTTTAGCTATGATCTAAAAGTTTTTTGTTGTACTTTTTTTGGATGTTTATTTGTTTTTAATTATACTCCCATATGATTAATTATGACATTAAATTTATAATTATTAACCCCAGAACAGCATTGTCCTTATGTATATAGAGAACTTGCATTTTATTAGGTCTTTTTTTTTTTTTTTAATCACACATTTTATTAGTTAAAATTATACATTAGGGAAATAATATTCTTTACAAAAAAAAAAATGTAAACAGTAAAAATATTAATAATTAAATTATATATTTTTTCACCTTCTTATAAATTATTTTTCTGATCCCACTGAGCAGCAAATTATTTCATCCCACTAATAATTAAAATTATTTTTATAAATCATTTCAAATATGAAGACGGGGTGGGGTGTTTGGCAAAGGTTTTTTTTTTTTTTTTTGGCTTTTTGGGTTAAAATTCACAAAATAACAAAATAGGCTACAATAGTTAATAAGACAAAATATCACATCAAACTCATAACCATTTTATTTTTTCTCTCACAAATATTATATCCAATTTCAAAAAAATTCAACTATCTTTTTAAACATAAAAATTTTAATCTATTAAAATAGTCAAAAACTAAAATAAACTACTAAAATAGTAACTTTCTAAACACCCACTAAATGATGCGAAACATATGGCCGCACTAAATAATTTCTTCACTTCGTTTTATTTTGCGAAATCATTAGCTTCACTTAAATTGGATTTCTTAATAATTTTAAAATATTATATAATATTATTTATGTAATACTTCAAATCATTTACTTAGTAAAAAAAGTTGTTGATGAACATGTTAATTTATTTTTTGGACAAATTATAAATACATTCTCTAAAATTTGTTTATAATATAAATTATTTTCTATAATTCTTGAAATTATATTCTCTGTTGAAATTTTCAATTTCATAGTAGATAACCATTTTTATTAATAAATCATCAATGCAATTAATAATTTTAAATTATACTATAATTTTTTTAATTAATAATTTAAGTAATTTTATTGTTATATAGAAGAGCAGTTAAAAATTTTATTTTTTAATTAATTTTATTAAATAAAAATTCTGACAATGAAATATTTGTAATTTTTTAAACCGTAAAAAATAATTCAGATTTTAATTTATTCTTATTTTAATTAAATAGTTATGTTCAAATCATTACGTTCACTTGCTGTATGCTTTTATTATTATCAAATTTTGATGAATAAGTCTATAAATATTAATATTCTTATTAAAAATTTTGCCTTGTTTGGGATATCAAAATTTGGTTAAAATAGTCAAGAAAAGTAAGAAAGAATGGTCAATAAGATAAAATATTACATTTAAATTATAATTATTTTATTTTTTCTCTCGTAATCATAAAATCAATTATTAAAAAAAAAAGTCAAATATCATCCCAAAACATAACTTTTTTTAACCAAATTAAAATAGTTAAGTCTCTAAACAAAGCTTAAGTATGATTTGGTTTTATTATGTTCTAATTAAAGTATTACTCATTAAAATTAAATCTACATTGAACCTACGAATCTTAAATACTCAAAATTTGTAAAATTATATAATTTTAAAATTATATAATATTACCTATTAATATATTAATGAATATAATAATTGATACATATGACATATTATATGGGTTTGAAGAAAGCGGACAAATCAATTACAAAAGTGAACACCGTGAAAAAAATAATTTTATATGTATCAATTAATATATCAATTAGTATACTAACAGATAATGTGATATAATTTTAAAAGTTTTAAATATTTATAATTTGTATAATAAATGAGGTTAATAATAATAAAATAATATTAATTGATATATTAATATATTTATTAATTGATATATGTAATACGTGGAAATCGTTTTCAATTTATTGTATTTTATTGACCAAAGCTTTATTGACCAATTCAATTTATTGTATTTTGTCGTTTTCAAATTTAGAAGGGATGCTGACGTTTGTTATGAGGATGATGAGCCATTATTCAAGAAACCTTATTTGTTATTGTCAAAAAAAAAAAAAAAAAAAAAAAAAAACGCAAATTACAAACATTTTCTCAAGGTTTGGTAAAAATACAGATTTCTCTTTGAGGTTTAAAAAATTATAAATTATCTCTTGAAGATCAAATTTTCATAACAAATTAGAAAAAATTAGAGAGAAACCTGTATGAAAATAAAAATTTCAGAGGGTAATTTGTTATAAAAATATAAACTTCAAGAAACGGGATGTAATTTCTCAAAACTCAGAGAAGAATCTGTATTTTCACCAAATCTTAAGGGGGTGTTTGTAATTTGCCCAAAAAAAAGAAAAAGAAACCTTATTAGTGCTTCATGAGTTGATGAATACATTGAACCTACTCCAATTTGTTAATGGCTTCCCTCTGGTATTAGATCGAATTAGAGATTATTGTTAGTCTGTGAAAATTCGTTATGGGTCTTATTTTAATAATTTGAACCATTCAATATGTAGAACTTGTTAAGTACTATATATATTTATACAAAATCACGTTAATAGAATATTGATAGCTATTTCATCGGATAAGATTTTTCTCAACCATTTATTTTTTCATTGTCTATTTTTTTTATACGAAACTAATTTGATCATGTAACTATCGATATCCGATCAACGAAAATTTTTTACAGGCATATAATTGTCAATGAGTTTTACACATTACCGATTTGAATTATCAAAATAAAATCCATAATAAACTCTTACGGATCAAATAATATCCTTCAGTCCAATCTGAAAGGAAGCCGGACCTTGTTTAAATAAAGCCGAAGGGATGCTGAGGTATGCTGTGACGTTGATGAGCCATTATTCAAGAAACCTTATTAGTGATTACCACAATGTATATAGTGATTACCACAATGTATATATATATATATATTTTTTTTTGAACTTTCAGGTTTCTTTTTCAAAAATTGAAATTTTTTATTTTTCGTATTTTTACTGAATTTTTTTAATTTTTTGAGAATTTTTTTTTAATTTTTAAATATATCTAACATAAATAATATTAGTAAAAAAAATCTTTAAAAAATTCACTAAATACCAAAAATATATATATATATATATATAAACGAGAATTCAATATATTTTTTGTATTCTTTTGTATTTATTGATTTTTTATAAATATTTTACTTTTTAGATACATCTAAGTAAGATACATTTAGAAAATAAAAAAATTGCTTAAAATTTTTAAAATATTCATTAAAAATAAAAAAATACGAAAAATAAAAACTCAATTTCTAAAAAAATGAATACAAAAAATTAAAATCAAATACACTGGTGCTCCATGAGTTGATGATGATCCCATACTCAAAACTTTTATATTTATATTAGTTGGTGATCTGTGCGATGCATGAAAAATTATTTTTAAAATAAAAATTGATTTTGAATTTTAATACTTTGCGTAGAAAATTTTAATAATTGAAAGTCAAATACAAAAAAATTATTAATAGCTGATGAAATTTTTTATCACTGTATGTATGCTTCTATGTAAAAAGCTCATATAAACAATTTCTTTCAAAGGTAAAAAAAAAAAAGTAAAAAAAAAAGGTTGTATTCTCAACTTAAAATCAAATTATCATTTGTGTTAATTAAATTTATCAAAAATTATGAATTCCACTTATATCAAAATATTTTTTTCTACAAAAAATAAAAACAACGATAAATTCTATAATATACAAATTATGACTTGGTTATAACTCATGGTGTATTATTTTGTTTATTAATCGAAAATGTCTTTGCTAATTTCTTATGTTTTTTGTTATGTTTAAAGTGGTGGATCGGGGTCTTTAATTATACTTAAAACGATGTTTGATTATGATTTATTATAATACTTTTATATGATAATATTCAAGTATTTTATTATATAAAAAATATTTAAGATGAGTTAACTGAAAAGTAAGATTTATACTTATATTAGTAAGATAGTAAGAGTTATTCACATCAATGCATAAAAAATTACAAATTCAAGTTATAAAATAGTGTCTTCAAAGGGAATTATGTACAAAATCTCTATAACTTTAATAATTTTAGTTTTCAAAAGGGTTCTGATTAATTGTGTGACACATCATAATAATCGCAAATATTTTATTCTAATCAAATTATTTTTGTATATCTTTTCTAGTAGAGCTCATGAAGGTGTATTATCAGTAAGACCAAAAATTCAAAATTTTTATTTAAAAATTATTCAAGAAACATCAATAGGTGCCTTAAATGTACACAATCATTTTCGATAAATCATTATTATTATTTAAAATAATACTCTACACTATTTATCATTTGACATTTGTCAATTTATCTTTTAAAAATTTAATAAAAAAAAATATTGAGTTCTATTCTTTTAATCAATCAATATCAAATTGGACGTACACGTATATTTAAATCACTTATAGAAATACAATGTCTAACATAAAATCACAATGATGTTAACTTTAATTAATGTAATAATATTTTATATTATGATATGTGTTACAAAATAATAATATTAATTTGAATTTAAAAATAAAATTTAAATTTAAATTATTTATTTTAATAATTTTAGTTTTTTTGTTTGATAAAAGTGTTACTTGAATACTTATATATAATAATTAAATTATTTGTTTATTATGATAATTTTAGTTCTATTGTGCTATAAAAGTGTAATTATCATATAATGATTTTATATGATATATATTAAATTATAAGATAGTAAAATAAACACTCATCTTGATATTAAAAATAATAGTTAAATTAAAAAGAAAATGAAATGCCCAAAAATAGTTACAATAATTCGACCCAAGACAATATACATAAGACAACGTAATCAAAATAATAAACTTCCATTAAACTGAATCATTATACATAAATAATACATGCGATATACATTCATAAATAGTTCATCCTAAATCTACAGTATATATTACAAGTAGTAAGGAGGAATGAAAATTAAACAGATAATTATATGCCTTAAAGGTTTACAATTTTCCAAGTCATTGCTTGATTATAACAAAAAAGAGTCTAACTCTATACAATTTAAGCCATTGGCTATACAAATAAGTACAAAAAGTGAAGCTCGTGCTCCAAACTCTTTCCGAGCTACTGTCTTGGTGGAGGCATATCATCAATACCTGAAAATCTTTTTCCCAAATAAGGTGAGCTAAAACCCAGTAGGAACAATCTAACATAGTAAATGGGTCTTAACAAAGATAGAAGTATATTACAATGCCAGTGAGAAAATATTTACATTCTATATCATCATAAAGTACCAAAATTTACAACTCAATCTTTTTTCCTTATCATCAATTCAAGTTCAAGCATCTCATCTCAATTCATGAGTCAATTTCACTATCTTTCGAACAACCCATTTGAGACTACAACTTAGTGGTTCCCAAATTAACACAATCATTACACAAGCACTTCAATTTTCCATTTTAAGAAAATTTCGTTCGCGAGATCGGCACCCATGTATACGCTTGGTTTTGGGAGTTTCACTTAAGACACACAAGCTAATTTAATTCAATAGAGTCCATCTCGTATCTCCTCTCAAACAATGGGGTAGATCTCCTTTTTCCTCTCAAATAATCATACATATACAATGTATTTAAATTAGTCATATTCAGTGATAACCAATAAGAGATTAGTTTCAATTTACCTAATTCTCATGCACTTTCTACAACAATCATAGCTATCCTCCACCGATAGCCCAATACAGATATTTCTAAACAAGTATTAAATCTCAGGACATATAGTTTATTCAAAATTTCCAAAAGTGTGAGATAATATATATCCAACTCCACCGTTTACACCAACATTCATCTAGTTTCATATTTATAACACCAATTTCATTTATTTATACAAAATAAACACTTGAACTATTTTAGGTTAACCTCTCTCTTTCCCAAATACCAGCCCAAATGCCAAAATTAACAATTGTGACACAATATAACCTCATTTTCAAACCCCATGACTATTAATATCACATTCACTAGAAACCCCTCTTTTGATTTTTACATCCCAAACCCTAGGTTTGTTCAAAGTACCCCCAAAACTCACCATTGTTACACAACAACCAATAACTAAGTTAAAAAAAAAAAAAAAAAAAGTATAGAAAATCCTTACCTCAAGCTTAGAAAACCAAAAGGAAATACGGAGAAACTTCAAAGACGCTGAAACCAAGCTTTAATCGGATTAAAATATAGCACTTGAGATGCTCTAATTTTTTAACAAAGGCAAGTGGGTAGAAATATTCCTAAAACTAGGTGAAATCATATAGAGAGAGTGTGTGTGTTTTAGAGAGAGAGACCTTAAGATCTAGGTTTTTAGAAAGTTTTAGAGAGAGAGAGAGATGAATGAAAAAGTGAAGTAAAAAGTCGTCTTCACGAAATGATATACACACAGTTGCTCGAGCGCAAGAAGTGACGCTCAAGTGCCAAACATGTGGTTCCACTTGAGCGCAATAAGTGACGTTTGCGAGCAGAATACACACTTTCAGAAGTTTTGCAGACAAAGGATATCGCTTGAGCTCAAGATTGGCCGCTCAAGCGTAGAATACACTCTTCCAAGATTTTGCAAAAAATACCGAGAGTTTAGAAACTCGGAAGAAGAAATGCCGCTCAAGCGAATGAGCAAAAATCTGGGCAACAAAGATTCGAAAAATCAAGCAACCAACTTGTTCCAAACAAGACCAACACAATCTCTTAACCAAATTTAAGGGAGAATAAGAGGGAAAAGACATGAACAACCATACGAGGCTATGAAACCCGAGTCCAAAAAAAAAAAGAAAAAAAAAGGAAAGGGGTTGAGTTTAAACAAGAAATACTATAGAAAATTAGTAATGTAAAACTAAAAGTGATTCCAATTGTTTAATTTTATTTTTATATTTATTTGCAAAATAAAAATATGTAGAATTAGAACTACACAAAATTTATTTGGAAGATTAAATATAAATATGTTATGATTGGATTAATAAGAAAATACATAAATATGTTTCTTTAATATTCTTTTTGAATTATTTATACATATTGTATATAAGTATATAAAATTCAAATTAAATATAAATTTTTTGTAATAAATAATTTCATGTTAAATAAAAAATTAAATATAAATTAATATTAAGACATCAATAAGATAGACAAAAAATATAAAATATAAAAAAATTAATTTGATCCGTACTATGCACATAATTAGGCACATTATATCTAATTTATTTATTTATTTGTATACCGATATAATTTTTTTTAAAATATTATAACAATTAAATTATAATTATATATATAAAAAATAAGTATTTATCAAATAGAGTCCGTATAAAATTAGTTATTATAATTGAAATTAAGTTTGTGTAGAATATTATATATAAATGAAAAAGATATGCTAATGTGGTTTTTTTTTTTTTAAAAATTAAGTGTTTGGAATGTGTCACATAAAAAAGGTAAAAATATTACTGATATCTATGTATATAAGAAGCTCTATTTTCCTATGACTTGTTATTTATTTTCTTATTTTGCCCTTAGCTTATTTTGAAATTACTATTTTGCCCTTGAGTTGGTTGGTGAAACAATTCGAGTGACGGCATTTTGGAAATTATGTTAGACATTTTGGTTGCTTTGGTTGGGAAAGATTGTTTTGGACTGCCTATTTTGCCCTTAGCTTGTTTGAAAATTTCCTATTTTGCCATTTTATTTTGTATAATTTACTACTGATATAACAATTTGAATGAAGGTTTTCTCATAAATATGCAAACATTTTGGTCAATTGTAAAACATAAATATTTTATTTTTTAACAAATTACAAATACATCCATAATGTTTGTTTAAAATATGAATTAGTCCAATAATAATATAAATTACAACTATCGTTTGTTATAAATTTTAATTTAACCCAATAATCAGAAGAGAGAAAAAAAAAAACTATTCTTCTATGCAATAATAAATTATCAACATTGTTTATTGAAAAATATTTCTTATATCATTAAAACTGTTAATTGACTTAATACTTTATTTATTAAAAAAATGGTTAATTGAAAGATATTTTTCATATCATTAAAAATTGTTAATTGACTTAAGAATTTATTTATTAATAAAATTGATCATTTGTTATGCAAGTATGATTTATTTATTAATAAAATGAGTCATTTGTATATATATGTATTCTCTTTTGCTTTATTAGTTCAGTTTTTTTTGTTTTTTGTTTTTTGTTTTTTGTTTTTAAGATGAGAAATTATCTTATCTCTTTTATACTAAAATGTATATTTTATTTTGTTTATTTTTATGTCTTCACACTTACTAAAAAAGAAAAGAATATAATTATGCTAAAACGATAAGATTTATTATATTTTTTCTTATTATTATTATTTATAATACAATTTATATAATACTATCATATATCTACTAATTTATTCTATTTAATTTTGTAAAATAATATTCTTATTTTTAAAATTATTAACATATAAAACTTAAATATACTGTAATAGTAGCCCGTGCCTTGCACGAGATGGGGCCTTTGTAACTAGTATATATATATATATATATATGATTGTACAATGGGAAACTAAATTCTTGCATGCCAAGGATTGGGCTCTTCTAGCTTTGCTTCTAGAACCTTATTCTATACCAATTGAAACTTCTTTTATGTTTGTCAAAATGCCTTCTTTTTTTTTTAATGTGCAAAAATAGAGGACATAATTCTTTAATGTGAGTTGAGAGAATTAATCATAAAATTAGACATAATCTTGTCACATGTGTGCATGATCTCCTATACTCATGTATGAAGATTGTATCTGACAATCAATTTATATATTTTCAAATGTTCTATACCATTCCATGACACAATTTCAAGCTCATAGAGCATGGCCTAACACAAATCTATTGCACTAGGCTCCAAAACATGAGTGCTTTATATTCATGGAACAAAGAATAGGGAAAATGTTGAAGGATAACATTCCTGTTGTTAACGCATTTGAAAAGTCACTTTCATATTATAGACACCCCATTTTTTACGGCCCTTTAAGACTTGGATAGTCTTGCAGGTACATCCGATGATGAGTTTGTTTGATTGCCGAGCACTCGAAGTCCGCGGCAGAACGCCTCAGGTTTGAGCATTTCAAACCTTGCATCCATTTTGTGTCATCTTTGGACCATGCCTAGGTCTTTTCAGCTTGAAATTCCTGATGGCTTGTCGGCTATCCTTGGAGGCTGCCAGCCACCACTTCTCTTTTGCCAGCCATTGATGTGCATTGCTTGCCATCAATGAAGCCTTGCCGGCCACCAATGATGGCTGGCCGACCACCATTGTTTGCTGCAGATATTTTGTGATATTTTGTGCCAGCTATTTGCACACATTCATGCATTTTCCTACACATGTGTGGCTGGATGTTTATGAGGGAAATTTGTGTTTTTCTATATATAGGACCCCTCTCTCTCTCGTGTGAAGGGGTTCGAAAAATTTGAGACATAAAAATTTTCTCTCTCTAGATTTCTCTCTCTCTCTTGCAAAATTGTGTGTGTTTACCTAGTTTCTCTACACTTTTGCCTACTTCTCCTAAACCAAATCCTCTCACCTTTGAGCTAAGGTTCCTTGGGGCCTTCTTAGAGCTCTTGAAGGTAGTTTTGGCTTGAATTTGTGCCTAAAGTGTTCTTTGCTTCAAGAGGTAGAATACTAGTCTTGTTATCTTGTTTTCAATACTTGTTTTGTTATCTTTTTCAATTGTTTTTGGGGCTGGTTTTGAACTGTAAAAAGCTTTGTTTTTGTGGCTTAAAAATGGTTGTTTGAGCACTTTTTTAGGTAGGGGGTGATTCATCCTTCTTGCTTCTTAGTTTATAAAGCTTTTATACATTTGATCATCACTTTCAAACCAACTTTTTTTGGGAACCACCAAATTTTAGAGGTTTTTTAGTGGGAAAAAACTCATTTTGAACTCCAAAATTGGAGGGGTTAGCCTCCCCTCCTCGTGTCTTGTTTACATGCCTAGTTAGCCTAATGTATTAGCTTAATGTTTTAGCTTTTTGTGGCTCAAGTCCAACATGTGTTTAAGCTCTGTTTTGACCTATTTTAGCTTTGTTTTGGGCTGGTTAAGTCTTTTGAATCTTGTTTTGCATAGTTGTAGTGTAAGTTTCTTGCATTAGCTTGTTGTTTTAAGGCTTTAAACATCATTGGTTTGAGTTGATTGCATATTTTAGTGCTTTTTCTACTTCATTTCAGCACTTATAATCTCTGCAATCTCCCTTATTTCTTCACTTTTTGGTTTTGCTTTGAAAGTGGTTTCAAACCACTTGTTTGCCTAAGTGTGAAATGTAGGTGCTACACCTAATAGTTTAATCCCTTAGAGGGTTCATTATCAACAGTGTAATGCCTCTTTCATGCCCAAAGCAACTTGTGGTTTGAACCCTCATTCCATTAGAGGACACTCACCAATGGACTTTATGGATTAAAGGATGATTTGGTAATTAAAATGAGTAAACAAAATTGACAAGTAAAAGAGGCAAGATAAGCATCTCTTTGTGTTGTATTGCATATGTTCAAATCGGACGTTGATTTGAACACAAGACAAATGGGACATTTCATACTCAATAGTGATGAAATGTGCCATTTTCCTAGGTCTCCATTGCTCTTGATCATGCATGATGGAGTGACGGCCATTTGAGTCTTGTTTTTGCATTTATTGAACTTGCACAATTGGTTTCACAAGTCATCATGCAATGAAATTGCTTAATTGGTGGTTTTGTGAACCAAATCTTGTTCCTCCTTTGATTTCCTCATGAAAATGAGAGACAAGGTGTACAGACAGCCCTTGGAAAAATCCTCTTTTTGCTCTGTTTGTACTTTGTTGCAGCATGGTGATCCAATGCATTAGTGGCCAGCAGTGCATCATCCATGGCCGGCAGTGCATCATTTCTGGCCGGCAAAACATCTCACTGGCCGGCAGATGGCCGACAGCTTCCCTCCATGGCCGGCAGGCCACTGATGTAAACCTCAGCAAAGATTTGGTAAGGTGGAGCAGAAAGGTTCTGAAGTATGCTCAACCCTGCAAATAGAGACTTTCGAGAGCAAAACGGAGGTCTTTTCGAGGCAAAAACCGAGCATGTGCATCTTTCACTTCCCGAGGCGGAGCAGTGGCACCATAGTTTTAATGTCTTACATGCTTAGTTCGTGTACATTGGTGTTGTAATTTAATTAATTAGTTTGCTAGCTGTGTTGTAATAATTAGTAATTAGCTTAGCCAGTTATTGATTTGGTTTGTAATATTTAGTCTAATTAGCTTAATTAGATTAGCTCAGCTTAGATTAACTTAACTCTTATTCATTCGAATCCTCCTTCGCGAAGGCGTAATAGTGTAATAAGTGTGCGTGCGTGTATGTATGTCTTCCAACCCCACGTCTTTCTCCCTTTTACTTAACCACTTTTGATGGTTAGATTAGGGACATGTTTCAATTAGCATATCGCATGCTTGCATCCATTCATTCATATTACATGCACTGAGGCTCGGCGCATCATTCAAACTGCATTGCCATTTCAATATCTTATTTGAATATGTGTTTAACTACATGTTATCAAATTGCTTCATATGCCATATTAGTAGCCGAACCTATTAATTGCAATATTGCATATGTTGCATTAGGCATCGTGTATAGTTAGGATCATGCATCTTTCTAACTAGTTTATGTTTTAGCTTGGAGTACTTGGTGAGTTTTTACGCTTTAGCATACTTGCATAAGTGTGAATGTTGCCATGATTAGTATGTTTTCCATTAGGCTATGTGCTTAAATGCTAAATTGTTTGAATGCCTGTGGATGAAGGCTTGTTGTTTGAATTAGAACGATTCAATAAATGTGCGTTTTAAGTCCACTTTGTTGAGTGGCAAATCACGTTTTAAGCCCACTATGTTTGGTGGCAAATTCGCAAACTTTTAAGCCCACTTGAGGTGGCAAATTCAAACTATTTTTGCAAACAAACATGAGTTGAATTGTTCCAAATTAAGCAAACTAGGGTATATTTGCTTGTATGTATCACATAGTAAAGCTAGTCTAATAACCGGAACATGAACACATAATGCTTATAAAAGATCATATCATGATTAGTAGAGGCCGATCTTTTGATCGAGCGAGCGGGGGTGCTCAATTCATGACCTTCCCCCTTCGTACCCAAGTTCCCGAGCCGAGGCAACTTTGGTGATGACGGACACGTGACCTTTGGCATGAGTCAGGGTTTCCTAAATTTTCTCAAAAATAAAATATTTAGGTAGCGACTCTATATCTGGCAAAGCAGTCCAATTTTAGCATTATTTGATTTAAAATCGATTTTCCAAAACAATTTGCCGGATTTAGACTCTTTGGTGTTTATCAGTTTCACATTGCACTTGTGAGATTAAATTTAGAACCACGGGAGTCCGAACTGTGAGGCCTTTCCTTCAAACCTTCCGAAAGGGGGCATGAAAAAGGCGAGTCCACAGTTTCTGATAACTCTACTGGGGACTTAGAGAACTTGACTCGAACTTATGATATGTTATTTTATTTACACTTATGTGTTTCTTTGCATTTGCATTTGCATTGGTGCGCCTAAGTCATAGTGTTTGCCATATGCTATTCCTGAGTGGTTTGCCGGAGGCTTGCTTGGAAAAGCTTGCCAAAAGGCTGATCGGCTGCGGGCTCTGCCACGATGGGAACACAACCCTTGGATCTGGACTACCATTGTACCGTTTTATTCTCCTTTCACTTCTCGGTGTTAGGTGTGAGAGGTACATTAGGTAGTCTTGCTGAGGTATCCTTTTTGACCAATCGACCTAGTTGCATATCAGAAGCCATAGAGACTGTTCCAAACTAGGACATGGTACTTACCCGAATGCAGGAATTGTATGAAACCATTTGTTTTACATAGTGAATCCCTAGCTCTTGACGAAATTAGGACAGGGTGACCCTACCCCATCATAGGGGTGTTTTGGCTCTCACTTGGTTGATATGTGCTTTTAGAGTGAAACTCTGCAGGAATGTATGTATCAGTTGCAAGTTTGGGTATCAGTTTTTGGGAGGTAAAATTCAATTTTGAGCGTGGTTCTGCAACTTTGATTACATCAGTGTACTAATTAGAATCTGAGTAGAGGGGCTGTGCAGTTTTTGATTTTTGTTTCTTTTTGCTTTATTTTCTTTTTGCAAGGTAGTTTTTCACCATTGCTTCAGACGATTCTGTTACCTCCCAAGCACTCTGGACCCGAGTGAGAAGGATTTTCAGATCTAGGAATCTAGTCAGGGGACATCCAGTGTTTGTTTCACTCCCACCAGTTACCAGACGGAGGAGGATCAGGCAGAATTCGCCAATTCAGCAATTACCTTTTACTTTGCCTATGCCCAGTCAGGCCCAGTCTTCTACTTCTACTCCAGACAGAGAGTATTTGCCAGTTTCGGAAGCTCAAAGTCCTCCAGTCAGTATGGAAGATATGCTTCGTCAGCTCTAGTAGACCATTGAGACTATGCAACTAGATGTTGCCCGCTAAGCTGAGACCACAGCCTGCCAAGCCAAGGTTGTAGCCTGCCAAACAGAAGTGATAGAAAGGCTTCAACAACAGCAGCCACAACCGGCAGTAGCCTCAGCATCCCATGCACCCCCAGCTGAAATTCTGGCACCCGTGGTCACAATTAATGTCCAAGAAAATGTTGGCATTCAGGCAGATCCCATCCTACCTCAGACCTCTAAGTCACCAGTTTACGAAATGGAGGCGCAGTTTGAATTCGAGGTTGACCCCACTGCATTGAAGGTCAACAAGCTGTAAAAGCTCTTCAAATGGCCGCAAGGCGTGAATTCAATCCCTGATATTAAGGATGGATACACAGATTCCACAGTAACTCTGCCGGACAGATTTAAGATGTCGTACATAGATCGGTTTGACGGCTCCGAGGATCTTATGGTCCATCTACGGTTATTCTTTGACATCCTACGACCAATGGGTCTCACCAGACTATAGAATTTGTTGCTTTTTGGCCGGACCCTGTCGGGTATAGCGGCCATTTGGTATGCCATGCTTGAAGACTCTGTGAAGAGAAATAAGGGGGAAATGGCCAAGGCCTTAATAGCACAGTACTCCTATAATACCCAGATTGAGGTCATTATTCGTGATCTCGAAGTGACTCGTCAAGAGCTGAAGGAGGGTTTCTTGGATTTTGTGACTCGATGAAGGGCTAAGGCCTCTATGATGACTATCCAACTGTCTGAAAAGGACCAAATTAGAATGGTGGTCCGTAACTTGCACGAGAGATTATTACAGAAAATGATAGTCTTATATTTGTTTACATTTGCTGAGCTTCATAAAATAGGGGTCCAAATTGGGATGCGACGAAGCAGGGTCTGATAGACCATGAGAAGGAACAGCCCAAAAGGTCCTTTACACGCAGCTCCAATGCAGCCACGACTGGTAGCACCTCTGCACAGCCTTCGGATATGAGCATGGTCACCACCACACCTAAGACTGCCAACCCCTTTGCTGGTACATCTAACATAACTTCACAAACCTCAAGCTATCAGGCCCGAGGCCAGAGGGTCTTCACTTCGCTTTACATGTCCTTATCCAAAGCCCTAGGGGTCCTAATAAAAAAGGGACATCTTAAGCCGTTAGAACAATGCCTACTACCCGTTCCTCTCCTTTCGAAACACAACCCGGCAAAATACTGTGCTTTTCACCAACAACATGGTCATGATACTGATCAGTGCTTCAGATTGCGTCATGAGATTCAAGATCTCATTGACAATAAGGTGATAGCATCTCTTGAAAAACCCAACGTCACCACAAATCCTCTCCCACCACATAACCAAGCCTCTCCACCCCGGCAAATAAACCTTATCCACACACTGGCCGTTCCTTATGACCCCAGTATATATATCACCCCTTCTCACCTACCTAAGTCGGCATTGTTCAGCCCTGAGAGCACAGACTTGTGCATGATGAGCGCATCCTCACTCCAACTCGAACTCGTGGTGGTGATAGTGGAAGATGAAGGGAGGTCAGCCTTGGTGGAGAATACCAGTTTGTTGCCAAAGAGCTTTGAGGACTTATTTGATGGGGTGTACGACCCGAGCTGCTATGTTATGCCAGTCAATTAAGCTAAGCCAGAAATGGTGCTGTCGACTGGGATAGAGGTCAGTGTAGTCTGAGAAGATGGACCAAGTCAGGGATTAGATGATCTAACCGACCTGGAGGAGGATATAAACAATTTACAGTTCTTTGATGAGCAAGATCAAGGAGACGTGAATATCAATTGGTGTGATCTAAACAGGTCAATAGACAATTCTGGGTGGCTAAGTGATGAACCCGATATAGATGAGGGAACTGAATCGAAGCTTGGAGAACAGAAAGCGAAAACCACAACAATGGTTGGAATGGCCGATGGAAAGGGCAAACTACCAGAAAGCACTGGTAAAGAACAATTCGCTCAGGAACTGGGCATTATTAGCACCGTACATACAGAACAAGAAACTGTGCTGGAGCGGTTTACGCAAGAAATGAGTGAAAGTGATCAAAAAGCTAGAATAGCTCAACGCTCCGTGGGGAATGTTTCTGCTGAGAGAACACCTAGACCTGAACCAGACAATTGCTTGTCAGTTCCTGGAGGTATGTGGTGGGAAGATGATGATCTGCATCTTGCCCACACTGATGAGGATTGGGGTGAAGGCCTTCCTGACAATACCTGGTATGTAGAAGAAGTCAATCACATGACAAGAAGTGGCCGATATTTCAAACCATCACATCTAGACCAACCCGAGGCATCTGGGAAGGACAAAGCAGTAGATAAATAAAAGGAAAAACAGTTAGAGGAAGAGGCTGTGCTGAAACAGTTGAAAAAGATTCAAGCTGACATATCTATCTGGGGGTTGCTTATGGCTTCGCAAGTGCACAGACAAGCCGTATTGTCGGCGATGGATAAAGCCAAGTTGTCCATCAATACCATCCCAGAACAACTGGTGGGATTAGTCTTCCTGGGAGGCGCTATGCTAACTTTGACCTTTTCAGACAAAGAATTACCGCCAGAAGGCTCTGCGCACGACAGGCCTCTATACATATCCGTAGAGTGCCGAGAAAAGTGGGTGCCAGTGGTGTTGGTCGACACTGAATCGGCAATCAACGTCTGTCCATGTTGCACGACTTATGCTATTGGCCTGAAACCGGCCGATTTTGTACCTATAGCCCAGGTGATCCGGGCGTATGAAAATATAAGTAGAGAGGTAATTGGAACAATGCAGATTAGAGTGCAGATTGGACCCCCTCAACAGGATATTGAATTTTATGTCCTAGATGTTCCAACCACTTTCAACCTACTACTTGGGTAACCCTGGTTACACCAAGTAAGAGTTGTCTCTTCCACTTTCCACCAAATGCTGAAGTACCTCCATGGAAAAGGGGTGGCCATAGTCTTCAGGAATTCATCTATAAATTCCTCACCAGAGGTCACTACGCCTGTGCTAGAGATTGTGCATTATGAAAAGAATGTTTTCATTTCGGGGTTTACCTTGGTTGAGGCCCAGGTAGTACAGAATATCTTGGTTGTTGATGAGGGCTTCTATGTCAGTGCCAAATCTGTGTACTTCATGAACAAATTACAACACATGCCCGGAATGGGATTAGGCAGAAGTGGTCAGAAAGGCGTCACTGCATTGGCCGATGTGCCACATAACCTACATGCCTTTGTGTCATGACCCAAACCCGCCCCTATGGGTTAAGGACATAACCGACCAGTAATCAAGGGATTACCTACGGCCTCAAACCAAACAAGACATGACTCATTAGAGTAAAAGGGCCAAACGGAAGCAATTTCAAACTTTTGTCTATAGAGCTGTGCTTACATGGCATGTCATACCAATCCATACATACACATGTTAATAACTCACATCCAGATATATAATAGCATAAAGTTCTGTACATACAGGATCATTCAAGTCTAAGTCAGCCAATCAAAACTATATACAACTGTAAACCAAAGTTCTCGCCAACATGACAAAATATGGCAAACTAGAAAAATGTGAGAACAAATCTCGTGCGTGAGACGTATGGCTGACTCTTCAAAACTTTGGCTGCTTCTCACAAACTTCACTGGGGCTGGACCTCCCTTGGCTCACCTACAAACACATGAATGAACGTGAGCGAAAGCCCAGTGAATAATATCAACTAAAGAAGATACATTAGAACAATATACATCAGACGACCTTGGGCCCAATTCATATTTCTATCTAGTATATATACATATAGATCAAGTGACTGCGGTTCCAAACACATCGGATGGCCTTGGGCCCAATCCATTCATGTCAAACTGGCCTTTGGCCCATTCATTCTTTCATTCATGTCAAACTAGCCTTTGGCCCATTCATACTTTCATTCATGTCAAACTGGCTTTTGGCCCATTTATACTTTCATTCATGTCAAACTGGCCTTTGGCCCATCCATACTTTCATTCGAATTAACGAACTTATAAGACTTACATAGAAGTAAGTAATTGGACAAATAACATACTTCAGATATCTTTAATAAGATATTACTCACAGTGATCAGCTGGATGATTTATCCTGGAGCTTGACCCTACATATTCCATGAATACAATAGGTCATAAACAATTCAATCCGTTCTTAATTCACATATTCCTCTTTAGGCTTCTTTCTTATTCTTTTAATTCATTCATAATGCTCAATGCATGCCTAAGAGTACTTAGAAGTGAAAGAGAACGGAAAACGAAACATAGAACGCATTTACAAAATTTCAGAAACAGGGGTCCCCGCTCGAGCGTGGAATTTCTCGCTCAAGCGGAGCCATTAGCTCTGCAAAAGTGCTGGTTGCCTCATTTTTACGCTCGAGCGTGAAATCGGGCGCTCGAGTTGAAGGTCTCACTATATGGCTCCCCGCTCGAGCATGAATATCCCCGTTCGAGCGGACACCCATGTCTGCAAAACTTCTGGGAGCTCATATTTCCTGCTCGAGCGTCGGTTCTCCCACATGAGCGGACATCATAAAGTCTGGGTTTTCCAGAATTGTTCTTCAAGCTCAAATTCGACCTCCAAAGGTTCCAAACTCATAATTTTGGTTCCCAAACATGCAAATACATTATATACATCATGAGTACACAACCAATATGAGGCCAATTGCTCCAAATCATGGTTCAATTCTTCAAAATCAATCAACATTTTTGTATAATCATGGCTCATGCTTTCAAACCTCATATGAGCTCCATATCTTCAATAATCAAACATACATGCAATCTTTTAACTCCAATTCCATTTCAAATGGGTCAAGTGATGCTTAAACACATGAAATTAATCCAAATCATGCTTGCATGTATGATCCTACAACTCAATTTTCATGATTAACAAACTACATGATAGATTATACAATCCTTACTGATTTATGATAATTCTATGCATGCATGTACATTCTAGCTTCATTTTCAACTAAATCTTTGCCATGAGCTACCAAGTCACTAGAATTCAAAAAATCACAAGTTCAACTCATGAATCTCCTTACCTAGAGGCTCAAATCCTTCAAATTATGGTTAACTCTTGAGTGTAGCTTCAAGATTCTCAAGCTTCTTGATCAAACCTTCAATCTCCTACACCCTCTCTCTCTAATTCGGTCCTCTCACTTTCTAGAGAGCCAAAATCAGCCAAAATGAAATAAAAGAGAGGAATTGAGTGTATAAAGGTCCTTTTATAGTCCCACTAAATCAAATTTGATTATAGTTAATTAATAGAACTTAATTAATTGTTCTGAATCTAATTATTTTGATCTGAATCAATTTTTAATTAAATTTCACCGTAGGCTCTAAAAATTACGCTAATCACAATGGCGTAATCAATTTCAGATTTTGTGGCCGATAATGCCTTCAATTTAATTTTCAAAGCAGAAAGTCAAACAGATTTTCCTACGGTGAACAGATAGAAATTCAAAACCACATATATTCATATAAATGGCACTCAAAATCATATCAAACACATAATCACATTTATAATAAAGATCAATTAGCATAATACAGAACAGGGTTATCACACTTTGGTCTGGGCTATACGCTCACCAAAGAGGACTGGGTAAGGAAAGGAAAAGAAATGGCCAGAAGGGCCAGAGCTAAATAGACTGGAAAGCACTACGAGCTTGTGCATCGACCTATCCGGGGAACCCTAAATGGCTATTTTGTTTAGGAGGGGGAAGACTTCTCATTCTGTGGTTTCCCCGAACCTTGGTTTAACTCTGAGAAGCAGCAGGTTCCCGGCTTTGAGATTTTCTTTGACTTATAGCTGCAAGAGAGCGACAGAGGAACAGGCTGAACTAACTGTTGAAGCTACAAAGAGCACAGAAAGTGATTCTAACAGCAGTGAACTTGAGGTAGGAACAGTACTGGCATGTCTCTTTTCGGATCCTCAGATCAACTCAAAGAGCTTGGGGGATGACCTAACCGTTTCCATGATCGGAGACCAATAAGGTATGAACCCTTCTAGCAGTATTCTGGATGCATCTGACGCACCGTCCCTCACTTGGCAGCTGGAGGAGGGCTTACTGTCCAGCAGTTTTGAGTCAAGTAGTAAACCAAAATCTGATTCCACTGAGTCTGTAGAGTCGGAATCAGATTCTGGTTCATCTGAGTCTGAGTCTGGTATTCTTGGGGTTGATAACCCAGATGCCGAGATTTTGTCCAGATTGTCTTTTTCCTTTTCTTTTGAGTCTGTTGTAACCGAGGAACTGGATGAGCTGGACTTTGTGAATGAGAATGCCATCGTAGGTTTTGAGTACTTCTCTGTGCCACTTGTATATTGCATTGATCATGACTTTCAAAATTTTAGTGAAAACGACGAGGAAGGAATTCCTCTGGTTTTGAAACATTTGATTGATCAATAGGAGGAGAGGTTTGTAAAACCTCTTGTTGATTAAATCATTCCCATTAATATGGGTACTGAGAAAGATCTGCGTCTGGTCCAGATCGGGTCCACGTTGTCTTTGGAGGAGCACGAGCGCTTAGTCATTTTATTAAAAGATTTCAAAGATGTTTTTGCATGGTCCTACAAAGACATGCCTGGAATTGATCTTGAGATTGTACAGCATCGAATCCCTCTTGACCCTGAGGCCCGACCCATCAAACAGAAGCTACGGAAAATGTGCCTAGATTGGGCTTTAAAGATTAAGAAAGAGATCACCAAGCAGATAGACGCAGGGTTCTTGCTAGTATCTGAGTATCCGACTTGGTTGGCCAACATTGTTCCAGTGCCAAAGAAAGATGGCAAAATTCGAGTGTGTGTGGATTTCAGAGATTTGAATAGAGCCAGTCCGAAGGACGACTTTCCTCTACCGCACATCGATGAATTGGTGGACTTCACCACAGGCCATGCGTTACTCTTCTTCATGAATGGATTTTTCAAGTATAACTAGATTCTGATGGCACCCAAAGACAAAGAGAAAATAGTTTTCACTAGGCTGTGGGGAACCTACTGCTACAGGGTGATGTCTTTTGGGTTGAAGAATGCTGGAGCTACTTATCAATGGGTTGTAACCATAATTCTGCATGACATGATCCATAAAGAGGTCGAGGTGTACGTGGATGACATGATTGTCAAGTCCAAGGAAAGAAATGGCCACTACACCGCCTTGAAGAAATTCTTCCAATGGATCAGAGAATACAGATTGAGGTTGAATCCACAGAAGTCCACTTTTGGCATAATAGCAAAGAAAATGCTAGGTTTCTTGATCACATATAGGGGCATGGAGGTAGATCCTTTCAAAATCAAGGCCATCTTAGAAATGCCACCATCGAGGACTGAAAAGGAGGTGCGGGCTTTCTAGGTAAAGTGCAATTCATAAGACGGTTTATTTCAAAATTAATCTTGACTTGTGAACCACTATTTGGTCTCCTGAAGAAAGGAAAGAAATTTCAATGGGATGACCGATATCAGTTTGCTTTTGAGCAGATCAAGCAGTACCTTCAGAACCAGCCTGTGTTGTCGCCACCAAAGCCAAGAAAGCCCTTGATTTTGTATTTGTCAGTAACGGACACAATGATGGGATGCATGCTTGCTCAGGAATCTGAGGATAAGGTAGAGAAAGCCATCTACTATTTCAGCAAGAAAATGCTAGACTATGAGACCCGTTACACCCCGCTGGAGAAGGCTTGCTTCGCCTTGGTATGGGCTACCAAGAAGTTGAGGCACTATCTGTTAGCTTACTCTGTAATTTTGGTTTCGAGATTAGATCCTATTAAATATCTCTTTGAGAAACCAACGCTTACGGGTAGGCTAACCTGTTAGTTGCTTCTTCTCTCCGAATTTGATCTAAAATATGTCACTCGCAAGTCTGTCAAGGGGAGAGCGGTAGCTGAGTTCTTGGCAGATCACCCAGTGGAAGGGAATGAAGCGGTAGAGTATTTGTTCCCAGATGAAGCTATTCTACAAGTCGAGGAAGAGATTTGGACATTGTACTTTGACAGAGCGTCTAACCAGTACAGTTAGGGGATAGGGGTGTTGTTGATAGCACCCAACAATTCTCATATACCCTTAGCCTTCAAACTCCGGTTCAAAGTATCCAACAATGAAGCAGAATATGAAGCGTGTATCGCTGGTTTGGAAGCTGCCTTGAAACTAGGGGCAAAAAGGTTGGACGTCATCAGGGACTCAACCTCAAGCAAAAGGAGACTGAAAGGTCAAGGAAGAAAAGATAAAGATCTATCACCAGACCTTGGACGTTCTGATTCCTAGGTTTGAAAAGCTAACCTTCACTTATCTACTAAGAGAGAACAACAGGTTCGCTGACACCTTATCAACTCTATCTTCCTTGATACACATCCCATTTGGAGTCTGGATGCGTCCGATCATTATTGAGTAGAGATATACGCTAGCCTACGAGTCTACCGCCACAATAGATGAAGTGCAAGATCAAAACCCTTGATATTATGATATCTAGAACTTCTTGCAAAAGGAGGTTTATCCACCAGGGGCGAATGCCAAAGATAAGAGAGCAATACGGCGGATGGCCATTCAATTTATCATCTGCGGAGGTAAGTTGTATAAGAGGGGTCATCTAGGAATGCACAAGCTATGTGTAGATGCAAAAAAGTCAAAGTGCCTAATGAAGGCCATCCATGGGGGAGAGTGTGAAGCACACATGAGCGAAGTAATGTTAGCCTAGAAGATTCTCAAGCAAGGTTACTACTGGTCTACCATGGAGAAGGATTATATTGGTTTTGTTCGGCGATGCCACAAATGCCAAATCCATGCAAATCGCATGAATATCTCGCCGTCGAAGCTGTACAACATGACTTCCCATGGCCTTTCTTAGTCTGGGGAATTGACATCATCGGCGCAGTTACACCAAAAGGGTCAAATGGGCATGAGTACATTCTGGTGGCAATTGATTATTTTACGAAGTGGGTGGAAGCTCAGTCTTATGTAGTGTTGAAAGCAGCGCATGTGGCTAAGTTCATCCGAAACAACATCATTTGCCGTTATGGAGTCTCGAATGAGATCATTTCAGACAATGACTCCCATTTCAAGAGAGAAGTGATCGACTTGTTAGAGAAATACAGCGTGGCTTTTCATAAGTCATCTACATATCGGCCGCAAACCAACGGAGCTGTTGAGGCCGCCAACAAGAACATCAAACACATTTTGCAGAACATGATTGAGACGTACAGGGACTGGCTAGACAAATTGCCATTTGCTCTCTCGGGCTATAAAACTTTAATTTGGACATCTACTGGGGCAACTCCATACTCTCTTGTTTATGGGATGGAAACTGTTTTGCCAATTGAAATAGAGGTTTCGTCGCTACAGGTTATGGCTAAGTGTCAGATAGCAGAGGCGAATTGGCAGCAGAGTAGGTTCGAGGAACTAATGCTATTCGATGAGAGAAAGCTGAAAGCACTGTACGATGTTCAAAGGTATCAACGCAGGATTTCCAGGGCTTTTAACAAGAAAGTTAAGTCTCGGAATCTGAAGGAAGGGGATTTGGTACTGAAAGACAACCGAGCTCCCATCCATGACCCTAGGGGCAAGTTCAGACCCAATTGGACTGGTCCTTAAATTATCAAAACTATTTGGTCGGGTGGAGCTGTTATTCTCATGGACCTGGATGGCCTAAAATTTTCTCAACCAATTAACATGGACAAGTTGAAGAAATATTACCCTTGAGAGGCTCACTAGGCCGAAAACCCGGAAGGGTAACCTAAGCAGAAGTTAGAGCATAAAAAATTGGAAAAAAGAAAAACTAAGCTCGCAAGGCTGAAAACCCAGAAAGGGCGGCCTTGACAAAAGTTAGAGCGTAAAAAGAGAGAGTTAATACTCGAGTGAACCAGAACCAAACTATGTAAGGCCTGATTCCCATCTTTGGGATACATAGGTAACTTCATTCTGAAGCTCGACCGTAAACACCTCCAAATCAACTGTGTCCATGTGTTTGTTCAAGGTATCTTTGTCTATTCATTATTTGAAAGTTTGGTTGTGATCCTTACTATGAGAGAAGAGCTGACTACAGTGCTGAGCAGTGCTATTCAAACAATGGGCAATTTTCCATTTCTAGATTTGGGGTTGTACGTCTCGAGGATAGATTCCATGTGTATCAAGTTGTGATCCTTATCGAAAATGGTTTTGAAAAGTTTTAATAAAAGCTGATTTTGCTCAAATTAATGTTTTTACAACTTAGACCATTTTTTGACCAAAAGGAAAATTTTCAGTGTTCACAACTTCAATTTTTATTGATTTCAATACAAAGTTCTCCAACTCTCGATACAAATCAAAGTTGCTTTTATTACATTCAAAAAGAAAACTTGAAAAGTAAGATCAAAGTAATAAACTTGGGGCATAGATGAGTCAGGTGTTCCTGCGTCACACGCTTATGCTTGTAGAAGCTTCCGATGCTAAATTGGGCCTGAATTATGTCTCATCTTCAAGCTAAGTCAGGCACTCACTAGAAAGAGCGCAATTGAAGAAGTTCTCTCGTCCTCCACACAGTCGGATATCGAGCCAATTGTGAACCTCGGATTGGGAATGAAGCCGGGTACTCTATCTCCTCTTCTGGGCAAGTCTAGTCATGTCCGAACTGACGCTTGAACCGGAACGGAAAGTAGAATACACAGTGTGTCAAGCCAATCAACTGAATGCCAGGTTGCTGAGTTATGCTGTATCTTATCTCGGGTAGATCAAACCAGGGGTAACGCCAAGCAATGTCAGCAGCAGACCTGTTACATATCCAATGGCACCACCATCCCTTGTTCGAGAAATCCACTAGCCGTTAGCGAAAGAAATAGCCTCATACTGAATATGTAGGGCAAGAATACACTACCTTCAACCTGTCCATGAGCCATATCTGGGGAGGGATGAAAGAAAAGAGAGATTAAAGAATAGAGAGGTGTATGTTGAGAGAAGAGTGAGAAAAGGGCTTTGAGAGAAAAGCAGAGCATGAGTGTTGAGTGATATGAGAAACACATTAGAAAATGTGGGAAACATTATCGGAAGAAGTAATTGACTTCTCGTAAATTTGTTTGTCTCCCGCCGATGAAAGGTGTTTAGACCCATCAAAGTCTCGGCTAGTATCAAGCCAATGCAACTCTTGCCCTCTTTTAAACCTTGGGCTACTTTGATTAGTCGAATGCTAGACTCGCCAAATCTAGGGGCAAGAAAGAAATGTGCTAGCATGCACAAACAAAGGGCGTGTTGCCAAAAACCTTGCCAAAGAAGATCGCCTCGATCACCGGCATCAGAAAATCGATGAATCAAACTGGAGATATCCAGCTCTCCGTTGTGAACCAAGGATCGGGCATCGTGTAAAGTGAGCCCACACATCCTTCCCAAAGCTTGGATGTGACCAAAATGGGGCTGAGGTAGAATTTCCTCATCACGTCGGAATTCCATTAACGTCTGAAATTCTTCAACTGTCGGGTATATCTCTTGTCCTCCGAAGCTAAAGACATGCGTGATCGGGTTCTAACATTTAGCCGCAATGAGGAAACGGAAAACAAAGAGAGAACGACTCAGCGGGAATAGTGCATTTATGCCGAAACCCTGAAAATTTAGCTTTTTTGAGCCATCTAAAGTTGTAATCCAATCGAAGAGTTTTTAGGCGAAAAATGGCTCCATTTATGAAGATTTTGCAGTTGAAACGAAGAAATCACAAAGCTCAGCCTTTTATAGAAAATAAGGCAGTGAGTGGAAGTCAGGTGTCAATAATGTGGAGGTTCTACACATTGATGGTCGACAAAGCATCATTGATGGCCAGCAAAAGGTATAAATGGCCGGCATGTGGCCGCCATTCACCATTTATGGCCGCCAGCCTTCCTCTCATACCTGTTGTCCTCCTTTGTGAAGAATAATGTTGGATGCATGTGTTTTGCTTTGCTGTTTTTTTTGTGTCTTGAGGTCTTGTGTTGAGTCCTTTTTGTTTCTTTTTTTTTAACAAGTTTATCGAGTTGTATTTGTTGTTTAACGAGTTGTTTTGCTTATCGAGTTATATAGTACTTTGTTTGTATGTCAGTTGTTGGTCGGTTTGTTACCTGATTCAGACTGTTGTGACAATACAAGTATTTGGTTTTTGTTATCAACTTCAATCTCTTTTTTCATGCAATGTGGTGCTCATGATGCAAAATACAACACTCTTTCAAAAACTTGGTTTTCATTCTGATCAAGGTTGTTTTTACAAAAGGTGTAGTACAAGTTTTAAAGAAAATAAAACCTGTCCGAAGCTGTACAATATGCTAATACTATAAACCAAAAAGAAACTAAGCAAAAATACAAAGATCAACGCCAGTCATCTCAAGATCTGGAGACCCTCTTCGTCCTCTTCCTCGGAGGAGCGGACTCTGCAGCACTGTCTCTATCGGCGCCACTGTCTGAATCTGGATCAGAGTCTAAACCAGAGTCGTCTCCACTCTTTGCCTCCAAGCCCGCCTCGATCAAGATCAAGATCCCACTCTCGTAACCCAAGAAGGCGTCATTATCTCCTCTCTGATAACTCTGAATGCTGACTCGCTGCCTCCTCAGCCTCGTTAGTCTCAGCGTCGTCACCACTCAGAATAAGCTCTGAAGGGCCACTCTCAGCTCGAGTGCCCGTAGCTCGGCCTTGGCTGCGTGCTGGTGTAGACACCCCATTTTTGACCGTCCTCAAGACTTGGACGTCACCGTTTGAACACCCGGTGATCATCCATGTTTGTGTTCGTTTGGAGTTCCCGGAGGTCTCGGCTATGCGCCTTGTCTCAGGATCTCCGAACTCGACTGTCTAGTGTCTGGTTTTGCACCAAACACTTGTGTTTTGCCTTGGAGGGGCAGGGAATGCCTTGTAAGGCATCCCCACACATCACCGGCCATGGCTAGAGGTCACCGGCTGGTGTTTTGTTGCCATCGGCAATTTATATTGCCGGTCGGCATTCTTTGTTGCTAGTCAGCAGTTCATTTTGTCAAAATGGAAATTTTGAGCAGCCGACTACTGTTCATTTGCTTTTGCAGATATTTTAATATAGCTGTATTGCATTTTGTTCCCCTCCATACACGTGTATGGAGGGATGGCCTTCTTATTAGCTTCCTTGGTAAGCTTTACAAGATTGGTTTGCCTATAAGAAGAGGGCTCCTCTCTTGGCATTAAGGTTAGACAAAAAGGTTAGAAAAGTTGTAAGAGAAGCTCTGGTTCTAGGTTTAGGGTTTTGTATCTATCCTATATCTATATCTCTCATTCTCTTGTATTGTGTGTGTTTAGGCTTACTATTGCACACAAACACATAGTGTTACACCTTTCCTTGGTTCTTGAAGGGCCAGAGGTTTGTTCTTGAAGCTTTGGAGCTATTTTGAGCTCAAGGAAGGGGCTGGTCTACCATTTGTGGAGAGGTTTTTCAAGGGTAACAATCTTATCCCTTTTTACCCCATTCTTGCATACTATTTTTTCCTATCTTAGAACTATTTTTGAGCTTCATGTATAATATAAAAAAGTTCTATTTTTGGGCCCTCTAAATAGTTTGTTTAGAGTGTTTTGTGGTTTGGAGGTGTTTGACCCCTCTTAAGCCTTGAGGGGCTCCATTTTGTGCTATTTTGAGTGAGCTCTGGGACTTTGGTGTTTGGGCCTCCTCACCACTGAAATCTTGAGGGATTTCAGTGGTAAGGATGGTGCCTTGAAGTCCCAAGAAGGAGAGGGCCACCCCCCTCTCCTTATTGTCCTTGAAAAGGGCCATTTTTGCCTCTTTAATGAGCACCTAGTTAAGCCTCATGTTGACTATGCCTTGGCTATTTTTTTGTGCTTATTATGCCATGAAATAGCATTGATGTATGTTGGTTTTGGTACACCATGCTTGCTTAGCATACATGCCTTGTAATGCCATTTTGTTGCCTTAACATGCCTTAGGTTGTAAACCATTGTTCTAGCATGCTTTAGGCTTGGCTTTGTGAAGCTTTCATGTTTATTTTGCCATGTTTAAGGTCTGTCCTTAGCCATTTTGGTCGGCTTTGGCATGCTTAGTATAGCCCCTTTGCATTTTTGGTTTGTTGGCCTTAAGTGTGTGAATGTATAGCATGCATCCTTGCCTTAATTTAGTGGGTTGGGACCATTTGCCATGTTATTTCAGTCCCTTTAACATGCTTGTATGCTTGCCTTGGATGCCTCTTTGAAGCTTTGAAAGCTTGTCTTGCATGCTCCATGTTTTGGCCATTGTGCATGCCCTTTGAATTTGAGCCACTTAGATGCCATCTAGGTGTCCCTTGGGTGTTGTCTAGGCCTGCCTTAGACTTGTTTTAAGTCCCCTTGGCCTTGTAAGGTTTGGTTGACTTAGTCTTGGTTTAAGCCTCTTGGCTTGTCTTGGGTTTTTGACTTTGTTTGCATGCCTTGTTTATCTTGTTTAATTGGCTTAGCACCTTTTGTAACATGATTTTCAGAGCTTATCTTACATGCCATTAGTCCATGTTATGCCTTTTTCAAGTGTGCTTGAGAGTTGCCCTTTTGTGCTTGAGTGTTAGCCCTTTAACATGTGCATGTGTGTATGTGTGTTTAGTCCTCATTTCATAGCACTTTGGCCACTGTTTTGGGCCTAATTAGAGCTGCCTAAATCATGTTTAAGTCCATCCTATGCTTGCTTGCATGTTTACCTTGCATGTTTGTTTGCATGCTTGCATGTATACATTGCATTGTCCATGTTGCATGCTAGTTCATATGCCTAGGTTGCATTGCATCTTGCATGTATGCCTTGTTCCTTGATCTAGTGATAGGAATTGGGCCCCTTTGGTTTGTTGTTTTGCATTGCATTTGACATCAAAATGTGCACACTTGGTCCCTTGGGCCATCACGCATGGAAATGCGCGATTGATGGTCCGAGAACCAAGGAGCATGTCCCTTTGAGTCACTAACATGATAAGGGACATGATTGGTGCATATATGGCTTGAATTGCATTGCCATGCAATGCTCTGTCCTCTGCTGCTGTCAAACAGGTTCTGCAGGAACTTTTTGCCGACCGACTGCACAGAGTGCCGACCGGCAAACAATTGGTGGCCGATGGATTCATTCTCAGCCGACGAACATCTCCTACAGCCAGTGGCCATTTTATCCAGCCGGTGGTACTGTACAGTGCTCAGAGAGGCAACCCTGAGGCTTTGGCAGTCTTCAAAGGAGTATAACAGGGAAAACAGAGGCAGCTTGCGAATGGCAGTGCATTTCCGAACAAGACCGAGCATGCATTGCATCAGGCTCTCCTCCCGAGGCGGTTTACTGTTTTCTCTAAATTAGTTAATTTGCTTAACTAATTAAATGGACTGTAATATTTTAATTAGCCTGTAGGTTAATTAGTCTGTATATTCTTTTGGTCCCTCCAAGCAAGGGCGAATCTGTAATAAGTATGGGTGCGTGGGTGTGCATGTCTTCCAATCCCCACTTCTTTCTTCCCTTTTATTTACCCGCTTATGATGGTAGATTAGGGTATGTTTAAATTAGCATACCTTATGCTATGCATGCGTGCATCCATATATTTGTCTTGCATGCACCGGGTTCGGTACATCATGCTAACTGCATTTGTACTTCAATCCCAAATTGAATACGTGCATCAATTGATCGCATTTCACATGCCATGTTTAGGTTAGCCGAGCCTACCCTAATTGCATCCTGTATGTGTTGCATTAGTCAACTTGACATGAACTAGGACTATGCATGTTTGCTAACTAGTTTATTGTTTTGTACAGTCTGATGTAAGTATTTTCATGCTTTAGCATATCGCATGTGTGTGAATGCTATCATGACAGCATGCTTACCATGCGACTAATTGCTTATGTGAGATAAACTGTTTGAATGCCTGTGGGTGAAGGTTGGATTGTCTGAGTTGGAAAAACTCATTGAATACGTGCATCAATTGATCGCATTTCACATGCCATGTTTAGGTTAGCCGAGCCTACCCTAATTGCATCCTGTATGTGTTGCATTAGTCAACTTGACATGAACTAGGACTATGCATGTTTGCTAACTAGTTTATTGTTTTGGCACGGAGTACGATGTAAGTATTTTCATGCTTTAGCATATCGCATGTGTGTGAATGCTATCATGACAGCATGCTTACCATGCGACTAATTGCTTATGTGAGATAAACTGTTTGAATGCCTGTGGGTGAAGGTTGGATTGTCTGAGTTGGAAAAACTCATTGAATACGTGCATCAATTGATCGCATTTCACATGCCATGTTTAGGTTAGCCGAGCCTACCCTAATTGCATCCTGTATGTGTTGCATTAGTCAACTTGACATGAACTAGGACTATGCATGTTTGCTAACTAGTTTATTGTTTTGGCACGGAGTACGATGTAAGTATTTTCATGCTTTAGCATATCGCATGTGTGTGAATGCTATCATGACAGCATGCTTACCATGCGACTAATTGCTTATGTGAGATAAACTGTTTGAATGCCTGTGGGTGAAGGTTGGATTGTCTGAGTTGGAAAAACTCATTGAAATCCGTATTTTAGCCTATTTGCGAGTAGCAAATTCCAAAGTGTTTTTCAAGACAAACGAATATGCAATGCTTATTTCCAAATTAGGCAATCTAGTCTATACTTGTTTGCTGTACGCATAACATAGTAATTCTAGGCTAATAACCGGAATAAGAACACATAACGTTTTCAAAATCGGATATCACGGTTAGTAGAGGCCGGTCTTCAGACCAGGCGAAAGAGGGTGCTCATAGCTGACCTTCGCCAATCGTACCCAAGCTCTCGAGCCAAGGCAACTTTGGTGATGACGGACACGTGGCCTTTGGTACCGAGTCAGGGTTTCCTAAATTTCCCTATAAAAAATATTTAGGTGACGACTCTGTATCTGGCAAAGCAGTCCATGTTTGGCACTTCTTTTCAAAAATCTGTTTTCTCAAAACGATTTGCTGGATTTGGACTCTTTGGTTCAGATTTAGAACCGCAAACAAAATCGAGTCCGAATCAGAAGGCGTGTAAGCTGGGTCCCGTGGGCGTGTTCTATACCGAGCTCTCTCTCTCCCTCTATCGGAAGAGGCATCACTTTCTTCGCTAAGCGCACGGTATAAGTGGGACCTGAAAAAACAGTTGTCATGTGTCAGCCACAGTATGCGTATCAGATGCAGGTATGGGGCAGAATGAGTATACGTTGAAGTTAGGTATAGAGTATGAATACAGTACGGAAGTGCAGTATTTCAGATGTAGTGTATCAGTGAAGTGTGGGGAAGTCCTCATGTCAGCTTCAGTGTGTAGCTCGACTTTTTCGCGCCTCCCATTTGAAGAGCTCGAATTGGTCCTATAGTTTGGACTCCTGTCATGGTTCTGAATCTAATCTTACAAAGTGCAATGTGAAACTTGATAAACACCAAAGAGTCCAATCTGGCAAATCATTTTGGAAAATCAATTTTAAATCAAATAATGCCAAAATTAGACTACTTTGCCAAATTACAGAGTCGCCACTTAAATATTTTGTTTTTGGGATATTTAAGAAACCCTGACTCGTGCCAAAGGCCACATGTTTGTCATCACCACAGTTACCTTGGCTCGGAAACTTGGGTACGAGAGGGGAAGGTCCTGAAATGAGCACCCCCGCTCACCCGATCAAAAGGTTGGCCTCTACTATCAAGATATGTTGTTTTATAAACATTAAACATTCTTATTCTAGTTATTAGCTAACTTTACTATATGATGCACATGCATACAAGTATAGACTACATCACAAGAATTGGAACATTTCAACTCATGTTTGTTTTTTAAAATGGTTTGAATTTGCCACCCTCAAGTGGGCTAAAACGCGGATTTGCCATCAAACATGATGGGCTTAAAACATGATTTGCCACTTTGCAAAGTGGGCTTAAAACATGCATTCGTTGAATCGTTCCAATTCAAGCAACAAACCTTCATCCACAGGCATTCATACAGTTTAGCATTTAAGCACATAGCCTCATGGAAAGTATGCGAAACATGGCAGCACTCACACTCATGCAAGTATGCTAAAGTGTAAAACTTACCGAGTACTCTAAACCAAAACAAAAACTAGTTAGAAAAATGCATGATCCTAATTATACAAAATGCCTAATGCAACACATGCAATATGAAATTAATAAACTCGGCTACTAATATCGCATTTGCAATACTTTGATAGCATGCTTTGAAATACGTATTCAAATAAGTATTGAAATTGACAATGCAGTTTGAATGATGCGCCGAGCCTTGGTGCATGCAAGACAAATGAATGATGCAAACATGCAAGCATAAGATATGCTAATCGAAAATGATCCCTAATCTAACCATAGAAAGCGATTAAATAAAAGGGAGAAAGACGTGGGGTTGGAAGACACGCACACACGCACACAAACTTATTACAACATCATGCCCTCGCGAAGGAGGGTCCAAATGAACAAGCTAACTAGCTACGCTAATTAAGCTAACTATTACAAACCAAAACTAATTAACTATCCTAGCTAATTATTACAACAATTGAAGTAAATTAACTAACTATTCTAAGCTAGCTAAAATATTACCAAACGAATTGAAGAATTAGTTACACTAACTAATTAAGCAATTAAATGGCCTCGAGGGACGAGGGATGCAGGCATGCTCGGTTGCTCCACCCGAAAATACAATTGCCTTGCCATCGGATGCCTCTGTTTGCACCCATTTGATCACTGAAGATTGTGCCAACTTCCAGAATGCCTCTGCTCCAACTCAAGAGCACGTTTGTGCAAAAATTGACTGGTGGCCGGTCGACTACAAAAAGTGGCTGTCGGCTACCTCAACTATCCAGTCGGTCACTTCAAGTGGTCGGCGGCCACTAAAACTGGTCGGTCGGCCACCACATCCCTGGACTTCTCCTTTTGCTGCAATAGAGAACAAACAGAGGCAAAGCAATGTATTTTCAAGGAATGTGTGTACTGTTGCCCTCCTTATCATTGCACAAACTCAAAGGAGGGTAACTCTTGGCCTTCGAACCATCAACCAAGCATTTTTAATGCATGATGGCTAGAGAACCAAGCTTCTACAAGCTTAATGAATGCACAAATAAGACTCGAAGGACCACCACCCTATCATGCATGATCAAGGGTGACGATGACTAAGAAAAGTGGCACGTTTCATTACTTTAAGAATAAAACATCCCATTTTTCTTGTGTTCGGATTAACGTCCGATCCGAACACGTGCAATGTAATACAAAGATGCTTAATCTTGCCTCTTTTACTTTGTTCATTTTGTTTACTCATTTTACATTACCGATTAGTCCTTTAATCGATTAACTCCAAGGTGAGAGTCTTCTAAAGAGAAAGAAGCGTCAAACAAGGAATGATTTAAGGCAAGAGAGAGGTCATGCCTTTGGTTAGTAGAAACCCCCAAAAAAGGATTAAAACCATTAAGAATGGACTCTATCTCAAGCTTAAAGGATTCCAAACTGGAAACAACTCTAAAAAACGATTGAAAGTGAGACAAATGAGAATGTGACAGAGATTATGATGCTGAGATTACATGTAAAATAATACTACAACATGCAAGCAACCCAAGCATTTCATGCTTAAAGCAAATAATGAGCTAGTGAAGACCTTTACACTATGGGCATACAATACAAAGCTCAAAAGGTACAAACACTTCAAAACGGTCCTAAGACAACCTAAAATGAGTCCTAAAACATGCTTGAATTAAGCTAAATATAGCTAGAATAAGAGGCCAAAACGACTAACAAGCACAATTGCACTACAAACACATAAAGCAAGCCTCAAGTGCTCCAACCAACCCAAAACAGAGCTGAAACATGCCAAAATAGAGCCTAAAACATGCTTGAATTAGGCTAAGTTAAGCTAGAAAATCAAGCTAACATGTGAAGCAACCTAGGCATGGAAGCAAGACACAAGGAGGGGAGGCTAACCCCTCATATTTTGGACTTCAAAACATGCTTTCCACCACTAAAATAACTCTAAATTTCAGTGGTTTAAAGGCCCAAAAAGTTTGATTTTAATATGCTAAAAGATGGTGCAAAAGCTCACACAAATAAGCAACAAGAAGGGTGGATTACCCCTTAATACAAAATGACCTCAAACCATCATGTTAAGCCTAAAAAATCAGAGTTTTTTGTAGTTGAAAACTAGGCCAAAAATAGTATAAAAAGATGGCAAAGCAAGTAATTGAAACCAAGCTCACAAGGTAAGTCCTATACCTCTTGAAGCGCAGCACAAAACAGGCACAAATTCCAGCCCAAACCTCCTTCCAAAAGCTCAAACTAGGCTCCAAGGGACCTCAGCTCCAAGGTGGTCAAGTTTGGTTAAGGCTTAATGTTCAAATGTGTAGAGAAATAAAGTTTTAGGGCACAAAACAAGAAGAGAGAGAATTCTAGAGAGAGAGAGAGAGAGAGAGAGAGAGAGAGAGAAATTTGATCTAAAATATCCAACCTCTAAAAATAGGGGAGAGCATCCCCTATATATAGAAAATCGAGCTTAGAGCTTGTATTCATCTCTCCATACACGTGTATGGAGATGGACTTCAGTGAGCAATAGCTGGCACAGTTGGCAAACAAATATCTGGAAAAAAAGACAAATGGCCGTCGGCCATTTTAAGTAGCCATCGACCACTCTAAGTAGCCAACCAGCCACTTCAAGTGGTCAACAAGAGAAAAAAGTGGCCGACAAGGTCCCTCTCCCTTCCAAGCAAGAGGCAACAAGGTTTAGCCCAAAAACAAGCATAAGAACTTCGGGCGCTCAAAATAAGCACAATATCGAGTGCACAAACGATGATGTCCAAGTCTTGATGTCGGTCAAAAATAGGGTGTCTACAGTTGCCCCTCTTTGACAGAACTCGAAAGTCATGAAATGACGAGAGTGAATGTCAAAGCCCAGAGACGACCCATTTTTAACAAGGCTAAAGACTTAGACAAACAACCAAACAAAACAAAGAACGGTTGCGTCCGCAGGCTGCCTACGTATCCTTTTGCAAGGAATCAAACCAGCATAGTTCTGAGGCAGGATGCAAATGATATGCACGATGCAACAACATAACTTACAATGAGGGCTATGATGAAACATCTAGATGCAAATGTTATGCAAAGAAATGCTACAACAAACTCATACATAAGCAAGTAAGCATGAACCAAACCACATTTCATGCAGAAAGGATGTAAGAAAATTATGCAGGCTTAGCTATGTATCACGCAGGAAAGGTAAAGAACAAAACAACCCTCGGGCGCACCCGAGGCATGAAATAAGATCCTAATGCGTGGCACACACGAGAAGAGAGATGGTGTGAACCTAGGGACTCACCCTAAGGTTCCGAACCACAAAGAACGGTGATAACAATTGAAACACATCCAAATATTAGCTAACCAAAACAAAGAGCGGTATAAGCATTGGAATCCATCTAGATGCTTTTAACCAAAGCATCCTAACGCATCATGCGCGAGAGGGAAAAGAGAGCAGTGCAAACACCGAAGAGTGGTATAAACATCGGAATACATCCCAATGTTTCTAACCAAAACAATGTGGTATAAGCATCGGAACACGTTCCGAACGCTTCTAACCTGGGGGTGGTATAAATATCGGAGCACGTCCCAATGCTTCTAACCAAAACAAGGTAGTATAAGCATCGGAATACGTTCCAAATGCTTCTAATCGGGGGGTGGTATAAACATTGGGAACACATCCCAATGCTTCTAACCAAAACAAGGTGGTATAAGTATTGGAACACGTTCTAAACGCTTCTAACTAGGGACGATATAAACATCGAGAACATGTCCCAATGTTTTTAACCAGGGCAAGGGAGTGGTATAAGCATTAGAACACGTTCCAAGTGCTTCTAACCAACAAGGTAGTGGTGTAAACACCAGACGTACCCAAGTGTTTCTAACCAAAGCAAAGGGGGGTGTAAATGCCGGGCGTACTCGAGTGTTTCTAACCAAAAAGGTATTCAAAGGGACATGACTAATCTTACCTAGAGTTCCTCTAGATGAACCGTACATACAATATCGTTTGGTTGCACCAACTTTGAATGAACCGTATATACAATATCGTGCCTGCATAAGAAAGAAACTTGACAGGTACAACACAATAAGAATGCATGTTCCATGCAAGACGAATAACCGTGACACAATGTTAGAGGCATATTTCATGCACAACATGCAAGGAACAAAACAGAAGCATATTCTATGCAGCGCAAGCGAGAGCATGTTCTATGCAATACCAAAATGCATGTTCAATGCAGCAATAACAAACGTATGGTCGATGCAATAGGTACGAACATTTTCTATGTGAATGTACAGGCATGTACAATGCAATATAACGCGACATGCATATTTTATGCAAACATGAGAGCATGTGTAATGCAATGCAATGCAACATACACATTCTATGCACAATAATAACGACGCATATTCAATGCAACATCAATAGCATGTTCGATGCAAAACACCGAATAAAAAAAAAAAATGCACATTCTATGCAACGATAAAAAAAAAAAAAACAAACGTTGAATAGAACCGATTCAATTGCAACCTCTGATTTACCTCTTGGAGGAGTTACAATATATTTCAAAAGGATACACCTCGTTCATGCCGATTGACGATGAGTCATGCATCGAAGACATGGTTCGAAACTTCCGCAGAGACACTTTGAGCTGAAAAATGAACTTTTCTTGCGCTTTCACGAGATCCAAGGACACAAAACAGCATAAAAACGCACAGGGAGAACACTGGAAACCTGTCGGCCACCTTGAAGCAGTGTCGGCCACTTAAGGATGTTGTCGGCCACTTAAGGTGGTTGTTGGCCACAAAAAGTGGCCAGTCGGCCAGTTATGGCAAATCCGGGCCATTTTGGTTTTTTTGCATGGAGATCTTTAAATACACCTTTCCAAGTCACATTTGCTCACACCCACAGTGCCGAAATTGCTTTCTCTCCCTCTTTAGACACTTTTTCCTCCTAGATCCGTGCCTTATACGCGTTTTTCAACGCCCCACGCGAAGTTGATTCCCTAAAACCTCTTGATTTCCTCTGTTTTGAACCAATTGAAATTTGTTTTTGAAGCTTTTTTCTCCATTTTCGCCACTTAAGGTTTGTTTCCCTCAAGTTTGTCTTGAGTTTGACGCCTTTTCCCGGGCTTTGACTTTTTCTCCCAGTTTCTCTCTTCGAGAGTTGACTTTTGTTGACTTTTGGCATTTTCCACCTATTTTGCTCATTTTTGCCTATTTTCTTACCTTCTTTCCAGATGGCAGATGACATTCCTCACGATGGAGTTTCACCAGGGATGGAGGGAGATCCTGAGTACATATCATTACCGCCTAGAGTCTGACCTTTCGACCCGGAGAGATACCGTCCTCAGGCGCATGAACTACCGCCCAGTACAATCCGTCATTTCATTGGTTTTGCACAAGGCTCACCAGCAGATCTCTTGATGCGAGAGCTAGAGTCTCACTTATCTTATGGCGCCTCCGAGGTATACACTATATTTTTATATTTTTCGCGATGTACTTTACATTTCCTACATAGCTTGCATCTTTGCACTGTATTTTATCTGCTCATTCTGAACACATGCACGCACTGTATGTCTTCTGCTCATCCTGAACACATTCACACACTATATTTCTTTTGCTCATCCTAAACACAGGTAGACTCTCGTTTTACCCGAGGATATAGGTCCACATCGACGAGGGAGTGGTACATGGACCTCCCCGACGGTGTCTGCCAGATCGTCGGCAATGTGGGGTTTGGTTTGTTTTGCATGGGGCTATCACACCTCATGGCGAGCAGGACCCTCCTTGCTGCATTTGTAGAGAGATGGTGGGATACCGCTAACTATTTCCATTTCTCTACCGCCGGGGATATGGCGATGACCCCGTATGATTTTGCTATGCCGACGGGCCTCGAGGTAGGAGGCCGGCTAATCCCATATGATACTGACATAGGAGAGTGGAAGGCCGCCTGGATCTATTTGCTGGGGGCACACCCACCTATCTTCCGATCAGGGATGGTCCGGTACACCTGGTTTGCAGATCGCTACAGAGGGACGATACCAGCGACCCGAGAGGAGATCGAACAGTATGCTCGAGGTTTCTTGATGTTCCTCTTTGGCACTACTTTATTCACCGACAGGGCGAACACAGTCGGGCTATATTTTCCGAGTGCTTTGGTGGACTTATCTCAGGACTGGCATTACAACTGGGGTGGCGCTAGCCTCGCTACCCTGTACTGTTATATGAGCTCAACCTCCCGTAAGAGCGGGAACAGAGTTGACGGCTATTGGAGTGCCTGGGAGGTAAGTTTTACTTTTCTGCTTTACATTCTCTGCCGTGCTTTTTGCTTTGCACTTTTTGTACACTACACGCCCCGCACACCGCACACACATAGTCTAATTTATGCTCTGTATTTGTACTTTCTATACACTGTGTTGCATACTTTACTTTCTGCATTTTTTCTGTATTTTGTATTCTCTGCATTCTACATTTTTTGGACATTGCACACATACTCTGCTTCCCGCATTATCTGTGTTTATCTGTTGTATACTTACTGTCGCCCTCTTACTTTTACACAGTTGTGGGTGTACGCCTATTTTCCGACACTTGCCCCAGAGCTGGAGGTCGAGATGGCTCCTGGGGTGCCATACTCTCACCGGTATGACGAGAGATGTCAGCCGAGGGCTCGAGAGACCTTTTCATTTTTTCCCCAGTATTTTGATACAGTGAGGGTAGCAGAGCTAACTCAAAACTCACAGTTCTTTCTGCTTTCAACTTCAATTCATATTGCATATCTAATGACAACTAATCAATCTATGCATTTGTTGTCTACAGATCACATGGCAACCCTGGGCGACGATGCCAGAGGGTGTCAGATATCAGTTCGCCGACGCTTGGGGCCCTTCTCGTTATCGGCTCATGCTTGAGGGACCAATAGGCCGAACCTAGCTCCTAGGTGAGCGTTTCCTGTGCCAGACGCTAAGTGTGCCATTACAGCCGGTTCCCATTCCACCTCCGCCATCTATGAAAGCCACAGAGAGTCTCTCCTCTCAGGAGATCATTGACTTTATACGGGGTGGGGATGCAGACTTTTTCCTTGAGAAGGGGGACTATACGACTTACAGCCAGACGCACCTCATGCCTCCCTTGATAGGTATTCGTGCTCATACAGAGAGGGCAGCTGATGCCCCTTCAACGAGTAGGGCCCGAGCAGCAGATGCCCCTTCGACGAGCAAGGCCCGAGCACCAAGGAGCAGGGCTAGGGGGATGTCTTCCGCTAGGCAGAGTTTTGGATAGCCGGAGCTTTCGACCGAGCTGACAGGTTGGCGGTACTCTGGAGAGCCTTATCAGATTCTGATTGAGCCTCCGTTGCCTGGTCACCGATATGTCATGACACCCGATTCACCTCCGGTATGTACTACAGCTTTCATTTTTCTATTTTTGCTCAAATACTCAGACATTCATTCATTCTAGACGCTGATCATTCCAACTTGCATTTTACAGGCCTCCACAAAGTACGTTGAGGGGTTACTCGAGATGTTGGCCTCATTCGAGGGCATGATCTTAAGCAGGAAAGCGATACTTGGCTCCCACGGTATTCAAGTAATTTTTCAGTTTTCTTGCATTTCGGTCACCATATTTCTGCTGATATACTGAAACTGACATCTCAATTGAACATCTTTCCATACTGCACTGATAGATCACCATATAGATCACATCTGGCACATTGCACTCTCCCACTATATCTAATTTCTATATGTACTCATTTCGCACACGATACTTGCATCTGATACACATACTGTGCCTGACATATTCAAACTACCTTTTCAGGTCACACCTCTACCAACAAGGCCGGCGGCGTCAGAAATAGGACCCTCAGCGCCCTCTCCAACAGCAAGGAGAGAGAGAGACAGGCTCCGGCACACGGCCACGGGAGACATTGGGAGCCTATCATGTACGATGATGATAAGACCAGCGAGACCGAGGAGGCTAGAGATCAACATGACGAGTCATCCGAGAGCGGAGATGATAATGCAGACTCAGATTCCACTAGTGAAGATGAGGCTGAGCCAGGCTCTAATGCAGAGGATGATGATGACTCGGGTTCTGGTTCTGGTTTTGTATCGGGTTCAGACAGTGATGCGGATAGGGATAGCTCTATAGAGTCCACTCCACCGAGGAAGAGGACGAAGAGGGCCTCTAGAGCTTGAGCTAGCCGGCGCTAATTCATTTGTTTTTGCTTTGTTTCTTTTTGCTAGTAGTGTTAGCACATTATACAGTTTTAGAAAATTTTATTTTCTTAAAAACTTGTCCTCTTTTCATAACAAAAAAGGGTTTTTACGGCGCGCAATGCACACCGTAAAAACCCTTATACAACGTGCAAACGCGCATCATATTATGACCAACCATAGAAAGTCATTCACTTTCAACGACATACTTCGTACGTCGTTAAAAACTATTTAACGACAGATTTTGTACGTCGTTACTTTTTCTACGACATGCTATAATACGCCGTTAAAAGCTATTTAACAACAGATTTTGTGCGTTGTTGTTACTTTTTCTACAACTACTTTTGCACGCCGTTAATTGGTGAGACAAATAACGACACTGATTGCGCGTCGTAAAATATGTAATACAACGACTTATTATGCCTGTCGTAGAATATGCAATTTTTTTTAAAAAAAAAATTCAACAGGTTCTATTTGACTAATTTTGTACAATCTAACAAATATTACAAACAAGCATCACAAAACATCAATCAACCACCAAAATATTATTTAAAATACCAAAAAAAAAAACTATATCCATAAATTATAAACATTCAACAATTGTTTATACATTCCAAACATTCAAAAACTATATCCTTAAGTTCTAAACTGTACAAAAAGTTTAAACCATCCAAAACGATGCATATCTAACTTTCTAAACATATCGACGACTATTAAGAGATTATCTAAGACTACGGACAAAAGTTTCTATAACAGTTGCAGTTGTAGTTGTAGCAAATACACTTGCTCCTATCACCGAGATGAGGGTGCCCAGTGTATGTGTTAAGGCATCTAAACCCACGGCAATAGTTGGAATAACTAACCTTGTTGCATTTCTTGTCTGCATGACAAAAGAAACTTCACATAAGTACAAAACCAACAACTCATGAACAAAAATATTTCTTGAGGTATCAAGAAATAATTAAGAAATTTTAAAACATCAACAAAGCATTTCTAAAATTAATAAGATAATTCAATGACCCCATAAAACAAATGTCATAATGAAAAATTAGCAAAAATTCAAGATTTAAATAGTTTGCTACTAAATCCAAGCCATAAGAAGCTCGAGAAAAATTAAATTTAAAAAGAGAGAGAGATGGAATTAATATACTTCAATGCAGCACCTACTTGGGACTTGCATAATTTTTTATCCATTACCATTGTAAGTTGCAAAATAAAGAGTCCAAGTCAAATTAGAGTCTATATTATTTACAAGTCCAAAAAGAAACTTTCAATCCATTATAGAAAAAATTTAGGTAAGTTTTAATAGCTTTAGGCACTTTTTGGGACAATGTGATGTAATTCTACCTGAGTAGCTTTAACTCTGTTGAGCTCCCAACATTGGAAGATAAGTACCCAATGTGCACCTTAAAACGAAGAGAGCGAGGCCTTATTTGCTTCAGGAACCTCCTGAAAATAGTTTTAATTGCTTCCTAATTGACAGAAAAATTAATTATATCAGTCTACACCAATCTAAGAGATTTAAATAAATAAATATTTTGCTTTCAATACTGGAGTCACCCACCAACCTCATTTTCAAAGATATATACATGCTTCCATTCCACATTCGATATCACAGCTAGATTAGGTAGCAATCCCAAGAAGCAACCATCATATTCATCAGCCTACATTGAACACAAGTGTAAAAATGAGGTCCTTCAGAAGCAGAACCAAAGGAGCTCAAAATACACAATCATCTATAGTCTACATATAAAAAAGGAAGAGAACAAAAAGAGAAACTTCTAACAAGATACATTAGTAGTGCCAAAATAAGCATGAGGTGTTCAAAGATCATTAGCTAATAACAGAATTGGGTAAGCATGCAGCTTTTGTTAACTTAGTTTACGAGAATACCATGATTGCATTTGCTTTATGCACAAATAATGAAAAATATATATATTCTTGATCACTTCAGCAAAAGAAAATCCATCATTATAATTTATTTGAAATATCATACTCGTGTGTATTGAAAACATTCATGCAATATGTTATACAAAATTCTAACATGGTTAAAAGAAATACCTCTAATACAAAGTTTTGACCACTTCCAAGGATGATTTCCTCCAAGAAACTGAAATAGACAGTTTTAGGTTATAACACATTTTTGTTTGCAGATAAAATATTTAATTCAAAACAAAAAATAAGTCAGACAATCACCAGTCACAGATTTTTCTTTGTTGCCTTACCAATTGATATTCACCAGAATCTTTGATTCACTCATTTTTTGGGCAAATCCCATTGCGTAATTCCTAGTAGACAAAATAGGTTGTCGAATCTATGAGAAAGATAAAACCTTGAATCCACAAGGAAGAGAAATTATGAATATTATTAATCAAAAGTTATTTTGCTCTCAGGCTTACATATTTATTTATAGTAAATCTTAGAGACCAAGCAATCTAAAATAAGGAAACAATTAACTAGTCTAATTCTTGGGAAAAAAAAGTAGGTTGATTTGTCTTTTATTACCTTGGTAGCTAAGAAAGAGAATGCCAGAAAGGAATTTAAATTGGAAAACAAAAAATTCACAAAACTGTTCGAACCACAGAAACATGCAGTTCTTCCTAGATCAGGTTGATTTGTCTTTTGGATCCTCCTCTCCAATCAGATCGTCGTCAGTAACGGGTACCCTCATTCTATCATGAACAGATGCACGTTTCCTCTCAGCATTGGACTGCTCAAGTTGGTTTTGCACATGAGGTTCTACTAGTCCACCCATCCGAAGTCGGTACGTCATCCGATCCCGAATGCATTATCAATCCTTTGAAGCGTACATCTTTCTTGTTCAGATTTGGCCTTGACAGATGTTTTGTTGCTGAATTGCTTCGCAAAGCGGTAAATAACACGACACAACACAACAGTTAAATACCCAAAACTTGAGCGGTTAAGGAACATAGAACAAAGATTATAGCCCACAAGAAGCAAATTGCATCAAACAACATGAGGAATCAAGTTGTGTGAAGCAATAGTGGCCACAATTGGGCATAAAAACAACAAAACAAACTTGAACCAAACCTGACATTTTGACTTGAAAGACACCGGCAGAATGTTCACTACATAAAGGAAGTAACTTTTTTCCCCTTTCAGGTTAGGAGGTTACTTCAAGAGATGTTAGTATCTTATCATATCTATACATGATCTACAATTTAAAGTGATATATGAGATTATAGGATGAATACCTAATTAATGAAAATCAATTCTTTCAATTTGAAAACCATAACTTCTGTTTCAATGGAACACTAGCACAGGAGGGACAATATCAATCTGTTGTGTAATGCAAAGTGACTATCAAACGAATGAAGTCTGGAAGATTAAATATGCATATGCATGTATGCATTTGAAATATGGAAAAGCAAAAGCGGTAAAGGTGCATAGCGGATGCAGAGAAAGTATCGTAACACACCTCAAACTACCTCCCCTTCTTCATTATCTCTCTATAGGCATTTGGGTCTTGTGCTTTCAAGACACTCCATAGCATGCCACCACCATATCTACAGCGTTTTCCATCCACAGTTTTCTGACCTCCACAAACTTGAATTGCATCCACCTGCGACTTCCACATTCATTATAAATCCCATAGCAAAATGGAAACTAACTGAAAATAATAAAAATTTACTATAAACAAATGCACTGGGAGTTTTTATTATTTAGGTAAATAACATAAATTGCGCAGAAAAAAATATGTACACAGACATATCAAAAAAGAAGTTGATATCAGTATGCAGTGAAATATAATATGCTGCTATGTCCCTGCCATCTCCAATTTAAAAATAGATTGAATATCTTCCAATGAAGCATAAACAATATTGCAAAGATTTAAAAAAAAAAAAAAAAAAAAAAAAAAAAAAAAAAAAAAAAGAAGCAACCTCACATAAACACCACCACAAATTTGAACATAATGGGCATGCCAAGGGACAAAAACAAAAGAAGATATTGCTTCTGTGAAAATTCTGCAGAAAATGAGGACACACAATTCTGTCCATGATTGATTAAAAGCATAGCTTCCAAGAAATATTCCCAGTTCTACCCTTATCACCGACAGAAGTTAAATTTAAATTATACAACTAGCACCAATATTCTCTCTAACTCTTGCTTTATAGTACCTTTAAATCCGAAAGGCGATTGTTTATACTTCTTCCCCTTCTGCGCATTTAAGCATGCTTTTAGTTGATTGTAGTCTTGAAGTCGAGAACCGTCAAATGAAGTGAAGCATTGAAGAAGTTAAGGGTTGAGATGTTAACAAAATGATCATTTATTTACATTTCAGTTTTGAATTTCTGTTGTAGCCATTCTTCATAATGGAAAGTAAAGCTGATTTTATCTTTTTCTTTCCACTATTGAAAATCTTTTTGAAAATAAATTGAAAACTTAAAAGTTTGGGAACAAAAGGAAACTGAACTCCACCACTCTTAAAAAGGAGAAATATTATTTTAAAGAGAAACAGAACTCCACTACTTTTTAGTTTATAACTAGTACAAAAGTAACATCAAGTGTAGAAAGAACGGGAACATAGACCCTGCTTATAGAAAATGAGCACACCCTCAATTTTAATTTTTTTTAAGTCCAATGCTTCATGTGGAGAAATTATGGTATTAGGATATTTTATTTTACTCCTTTTTGACATTGTAATTGTAACTCTAATTGAGACCCTTCAGATTTCAATATAATAATCTTCTCCCTTACATATAAGGACACCTAGCATTATTACCTAAAGAAGAATGTCAGGGTAGTATAACACATGACCCCTGTGAAAGAAACTCCTATTTTTTACAAAAATAGGGCGCATCAATAAACAGGGTTAAAAATTATCAATGTGCACTTTAGGTTGAAGATTTGGGGAAAAAATAAGAAAGCAAGATGCAAAAATGTTCTTGGTTGACTTTAGAATAGAGGAAAATAAAAATAAAGTTCACTTTTTTATATAGATCAAGATGTATCTAGCAGAAATGTTGCACTTAGAAGAGTCAAAAACAATTAGAAAAAGTAATCCACAAAGAAAAGCTAAGTCATTATAGAGGATCCAGACCAAAAAGAAAAAGAAAAAGATTCATCATAAAGAAAAAGCAAAAGCCCAGTTGTTCATTTGTTCTGCAAAAGGAAGGTATTAGAGGCTAGAAAATGGTCCGTTAGCATTCTCAAGAACTCTCTATCACTAACTCGCAAGAAAAAGAAAGTGGTCCGTTAGAGTCCCCATTGTTTGTAGACAATACAGAGCATCCATTTTCGTTCCATTAACAGAAGATATCACAATTTATATAACTCAAAAAAAAAAAAAAAAAAAAACTAAAACTAAAATAGAGAGAGAGAGAGAGAGAGAGAGAGAGAGAGAGAGAGAGGCTCACAAGAAAGGAAACTAGCAGAAAGTCTCCACTCCAAGGCATTCAGGACTTGTACTCTGTAAACACACAATTCATCATTAGATTTACAAATTATCCACCAAAATCAAAACCCTTGTAACTAGCTCCCATTAACGCATAATTCATCATTAGATTATACATTCTTATCCACAAAATTGAAAAAGAAAAGTCAAAAAAATCAAAACCCTTGTAACTAGCTTCCTTACCTTTCATCAATTGAGATGAAGAGTGAAGCTGAGAACAAATCACGGTTGTGCAGCCAAGAATTTCAACACTAGGCAATTTCCAAATGAGAGGGAAGATTTCCATCAGACAGTACGGCCGAGCTGAGGCGACGTGAAACTTGACGAACTGCACGGCGCCGAGCTAACTCCTCTATTGGTGCGGCCTGACTTGCACGGTCGGGGACGTTGAGCGGACCGAGACGAGCTGTGACCGCGCGTGTTAGGCGGAGCTCGAGTTAGCGGGTACTGACCGAGTTAAGAAGTAGCCCGAGCTATACCATGGATGCGATCATGATCAGTACGCCTTGGACCGATCAATCGATATAAGGTGGCTTCGTGTGACCGAGATTGATGGTAGATCTGTGGGAGGTCGGCATGCCTCGCAACCGGTTGGTAGTGATGAACCGATCAAGAATAGTTCGGTCGAGGTGGTCAGGCTTTCGCCTAATTCCAAGTTAAAGGTCGACGATGCATAGCTCGGTTTTGGGCATGTGATAGGCCGATTGTGGTACTCCGGTTATGTGTGCCACCTGGGCCAATGGCGCGAAGGAGAGGACATCTGCTCCACGCACGCCTCAACACCGTTAGACAGTTCTGAGTGTACTGGTGGAAGGACAAAACCTTTACACGCGTAAGGTGGTGAGAGGCGAGCACTGCCACCTGTCCCGGAAAGGACAGCAGAGGTAGTGCGCACACAATCTTGGATTGCATGGCCAGCCTAGAAATAGGGAGGAAGAGGAACATTGGAGGTATGCGATCTGAACCATTTTTTTCCCTCTCTCTAAACAGTGCTCTTCTTCTTCCTCAAGTGACCTAACTTGATCGTCGGAGGGGCTTTCCGGCACCACCCCCGCCGGGCAGATCACCACCTCTTTGTTTGCAGGCAAGGCGACGTTGCACGAAGCTCGAGTCCAAGGAAGTACGGAAAGCAAAGGATATTTCGCCCCCGTACAATTGGCGCCGTCTGTGGGAAGTCTTTGTTAATCAACCTTGTTCTTCGAGCTTCTTCGACCGTTTCCATGGCTAACAACGACGAAGTCCCGCTGTCCGTCGTCGATGGTGTTACTCCAGAGTATGTCCGAAGAAGAGAAGGCCCCCCGAATATTTCAGCTATGGCGGTTCTGGAAGCCTCTTCGCGAGGTACGCGAGACAAGCGTGGGAGGAGTTCAGATCGCTCGCAAAGCCCAAAAGGCCGCCGACACCGGGGGGAGTCCCATACGCAGCGCCTGGAGCACAAACTCAAAGATCAAGACGTCCTCATTCGCAAGATGGCGGCGGAGATGGAGCTGCTGAAGCGCCAGATTAAAGGGAAGGGTGTTGCTGGAGAGGGCAACCTCAGTGAGCGCACCCCCTCGCCTCGTTTTAGCAATCGTCGCCAGGGGAGGACTCACTCTATCTCCATCACCAGGAACTACGGGGTTGGAGATTCCGACCGCAGAGAAGGCAGGCCCCTCTCTCGCGACAGCACTTACCGCCCCTCACGCCCAACGCCGACGTCGCGATCCTCTTACTCCACACGTTCCAGGGACTTGAGGGATGTATTGGAGGAGAGGGCGCGCCATCGGGAGGCTTAGAGAGTGCCGGCGTTGCAAAGGTTGAGCGCTCCAGCTTGTCAGAGTGAAGAAGTGGTAATGCGCTTCAGAGTGATGCCCTCAAGGGAGGACAAAGAGCTGGCGCGACTTACAGCCACGCCGTTGTCCCTAGAGATTGAGAGCACACCACTCCCTGCCGGATTTCACCAGCCAAAGTTCACTTTGTACGACGGCAAGACGGATCCGTACATGCATGTGAGTCATTACCGGCAAGTGATGGCTGGCCACCGGCGCAACGACGCTCTGATGTGTCTCATATTCCCAGCAAGCTTGGGAGAGCTGGGTTTGAAGTGGTTCGAAAGGCTCCCGGAGGGAAGTATAGAGGGGTGGCAACAGCTAGCAGAAGCCTTCGTCACCAGATTCAAGACCAACACTCGAACGCCGAAGGAGGTCGACCATCTCCTGGGCGTCAAGATGGAGTCTGGGTGTTCGTTGAAGGCATACAATGCGAAGTACTGGGAAACCTACAATGAGATCCTCGACTGCTCCATCAATTTGGCGATTACCCAATACAAGCGTGGTCTCCCAGTCAGGCATAGGCTGCGAGACTCGCTCACAATGAATCAACCGTCGAACATGGAGTTGCTCATGCGACGCATTAATGAGCACATCCGAGTCGAAGACGATGCAGCCGCTACTACCGTGACAGCGAGTTCGGTAATAGAGAATAGGATGATGGCCATGCAAACCACCATGGAAGAGATATAGGGAGTTCGGTTTTTGGAAGAAGTTTGTAAGAAGACTGAAGAGAAGGGGCATAAAAATCGCAGTTTGTAAATGGCCGATCCATTTCTAGAACATCAAGCTCTGCCAATCTAAAGTTTTGTTTTTGGTTCTGTTTCTGTAACCCTTTTTTGCCATTGGCACAATGAAACAAGTAAACTATTTTCATAAGAATTATTGTATGTTTGCCTCGCCAAGCGGATTTAGTGTGGACCGAGGGGCAACTAACGATCATTTTGATGGAAAGATCAAAATTCCTGGCCGGACGGATTTTGCTCGGCAAGAGGTTCATTGATGGTTTTATCAACTTTGAAATTCCTTGTCGAATGGATTTTACTCGGCAAGAGGTTTGTTGATGGTTTTAATCAACCTTGGAGTTCCTTGCCGAGCTGACCTTGCTCGCCAAGAAGCAAGGCACCGAGCGGACCTTGCTCGCCGACCTTGGAGTTCCTTGCCGAGCTGACCTTGCTCGCCAAGAAGCAAGGCATCGAGCGGACCTTGCTCGCCGACCTTGGAGTTCCTTGCCGAGCTGACCTTGCTCGCCAAGAAGCAAGGCGCCGAGCGGACCTTGCTCGCCGACCTTGGTGTTCCTTGCCAAGCTGACCTTGCTCGCCAAGAAGCAAGGCGCCGAGCGGACCTTGCTCGCCGACCTTGGTGTTCTTTGCCGAGCTGAACTTGCTCGCCAAGAAGCAAGTCGCCGAGCGGACCTAGCTCGCCGACCTTTGTGTTCCTTGCCGAGCTGAACTTGCTTGCCAAGAAGCAAGTCGCCGAGCGAACCTTGCTCGCCGACCTTGGTTTTCCTTGCCGAGCTGATCTTGCTCGCCAAGAAGCAAGTCGCCGAGCGGACCTTGCTCGCCGACCTTGGTTTTCCTTGCCGAGTTGATCTTGCTTCGCCATAGCAAGTCGCGAGCGACCTTGCTCGCCGACCTTGGTGTTCCTTGCCGAGCTGATCTTGCTCGCCAAGAAGCAAGTCGCCGAGCGGACCTAGCTCGCCGACCTTGGTGTTCCTTGTCGAAATGATCTTGTTTCGCCAAGCAAGCGCCGAGCGGACCTTGCTCACGACCTTGGTGTTCCTTGTCGAAATGATCTTGCTCGCCACATAAGTCGCCGAGCAGACCTTGCTCGCCGACCTTAGTGTTCTTTGCCGAGCTGATCTTGCTCGCCAAGAAGCAAGGCGCCGAGCGGACCTTGCTCGCCGACCTTGGTGTTCCTTGCCGAGTTGATCTTGCTCGCCAAGAAGCAAGGCACCGAGCGGACCTTGCTCCCCGGCCTTGGTATTCTTTGCCGAGCTGATCTTGCTCGCCAAGAAGCAAGGCGCCGAGCGGACCTTGTTCGCCGACCTTGGTGTTCCTTGCCGAGTTGATCTTGCTTGCCAAGAAGCAAGGCGCCGAGCGGACCTTGCTCGCCGACCTTGGTATTCCTTGCCGGGCTGAACTTGCTCGCCAAGAAGCAAGTCACCGAGCGGACCTAGCTCGCCAACCTTGGAGTTCCTTGCCGAGCTGACCTTGCTCGCCAAGAAGTATGGTGCAACTCAACCTCAGCTCGGACATGGTGGTAAACCCAATCACGATAGCTCGGATGGGTTTAAGGGGCAATTGAGAGGGAAGATTTCCATCAGATAGTACGCGGCGAGCCGGCGACGTGAAACTTAACTTGGCGAAGCCGAAGCTAACTCTATTGGTGCGGCTCGACTTGCACGGGGACGTTGAGCGGACCGAGACGAGCTGGCCTAGCCGAGCTGTGACCGCGCGTGTTAGGCGGAGCTCGAGTTAGCGGGTACTGACCGAGTTAAGAAGTAGCCCGAGCTATACCATGGATGCGATCATGATCAGTACGCCTTCGACCGATCAATCGATATAAGGTGGCTTCGTGTGACCGAGATTGATGGTAGATCGGTGGGAGGTCGGCATGCCTCGCAGAACCGACAGTAGTGATGAACCGATCAAGAATAGTTCGGTCGAGGTGGTCGAACTTCGCCTAATTCCAAGTTAAAGGTCGGCGATGCATAGCTCGGTTTTGGGCATGTGATAGGCCGATTGTGGTACTCCGGTTATGTGTGCCACCTGGGCCAATGGCGCGAAGGAGAGGACATCTGCTCCACGCACGCCTCAACACCGTTAGACAGTTCTGAGTGTACTGGTGGAAGGACAAAACCTTTACACGCGTAAGGTGGTGAGAGGCGAGCACTGCCACCTGTCCCGGAAAGGACAGCAGAGGTAGTGCGCGCACAATCTTGGATTGCATGGCCAGCCTGGAAATAGGGAGGAAGAGGAACATTGGAGGTATGCGATCTGAACCATTTTTTTCCCTCTCTCTAAACAGTGCTCTTCTTCTTCCTCAAGTGACCTAACTTGATCGTCGGAGGGACTTTCCGGCACCACCCCCGCCGGGCAGATCACCGCCTCTTTGTTTGCAGGCAAGGCGACGTTGCACGAAGCTCGAGTCCAAGGAAGTACGGAAAGCAAAGGATATTTCGCCCCCGTACAGCAAACAAGGGCATTCTTTCGAGCCATCTTCCTCAGGAGGACTGGGATTAACTTAACAAATCTGACGAAATTTGTCAAAAGTAATTCATACCACAATGTTAGATTAAATAAATAAAACTAGAAAAATGCAGAAAGATAAGTAAAATTCATCAACAACACATGCTTGAACTCAATAATGACAATAATAATAAATAAATAATGAAAACCGAACTTTGTAGGAGTATTTTCAAATTACAAGTACATAAATCGCACTTGATTTTGGGTTTGGTTTCAAACTTGGATTGCTATTCTTTGAGGCCTGGTTTTTTCTATTCTTTGATTACTTACCTCTGCAATGTGTTATTGCTACAGGAAAGAGACGACTATGCTTTGGAGTTAGCTACGGGTGATGAATAAGCTATGTTAGATTGCTGAATTAGAAGTGATAATTCATAAGTGAAACGTAAGATGTATAATATTTTCCCATTCCCTTTCCTAATCATCATTTTTATCCTTTTATTAATCCTTTTGCTTCCATTTAGCCCTTAAAATTGTACTATGATTACTACAAGTGTCTATTTCATGCTATCTATGGTTGTCCTGTGGAATTGAATGTTGTTTTTGTGGGGGATATCAGTGCAGTTCTTTTCCTAGTATATTGATTTTGTTTTTTCTAAAGATTTGAATCTAGCCGGCAATACAAACAAGATCAGAGAATCTTTAAGAAAAGAAAAGAGAAGAATAAAATATTATCGAGATTAGACAGCTCTATAGATCACCAACTGTTCAAACATAAGCGTGTTACTGCTAAATTGTGTACTTGGTATTTTCGTTTCTCTTGTTTCTCTCTGTTACTGGATGAACCACTCTCTCTCTCTCTGTGGAAAAAAAATTGCCAAGTGAAGGATTATTTTCCTAATTTGTAAAAAAAAAAAAAAAAAAAAAAAAAAAAAAGAAGGAAAAAAGAAAAGAAAAAGAAGAGAGAGCATCATAATGGAAGCAAGCTATTTTCTTTTTTAAATACACATGAAATGTGATAATCTGCTGAAACAATTGAATGAGACACACTATTGAATAGGACGGTGTGGTCCTTCAATGCTAACTAATGGTCCAGTAATTTTTTGGGGGAAATGAGAACTTCTAATTGCTTAGCTGTTGCATGAGATAAGACATGGATCATTTGATGGTGATGCCAACATTTTCTATTTTATTATGATTTTTGGGTACAAAGTATTTGTTGAACATGACATGCATCAGAGACAATATTTCTTGGAAACTAGGAAGACAGTGAGGCTCCTCTAATCCAAACCTGCCTTGTTGGGATATTCCATGCCTAAAACTGTGCTTTAGGACTCTCATCTTACTAAGAAAAAACCAGACCTCAAAGAATATCAATCGAAATAGTTTTCAAAGAATACTCGCATAAAAACTTCAAATTTCAAACTTGGAAAGAAGAATCGAAGAACATAGAAGGATCAAAAAATAGAGAAGAAGAAGAAGAAGAAACGTCGAAACTAACCTGTTAGGGCTGCAAGTCGAAGCTATGTTGAAAAAGAAGAAGAATCGAAGCTCTGTTCAAGAACAGGAGTCGCAACTTCTGTTTGCCCTAAACCGATTGATGTCGAACAACTTTAGGGCTATGTGAGAAAAACATAGATAGATATTAGATAGCTTCAAAGATTCGGAAGATAGTTTCGAAGATTCAGAAAATAGCTTCAAAGTGTTGAGGTGTTGGTTTCAATCGCCTTATGCCTCATCACGAATTACCTCAAATTTGGACAAAGAGGACTGAGAAGAGGGACTGAGATACAAAGAATGATGCAATTACATACCTGACAAGATGAAGAAAAGGTCACCGACGGAAGCACTGGTCGCCGTCGATGATGGAGAAAATGGTTATGCTGTTCTCCATATGTGTCTATTCTTGTTTCTTCCCCGTTTGTTTTGGGAGATAGATAGGAGGAAATTGACAGTGAGAAAATTAATAATGAGGTATTGTTAGTGAGGGAATTAATAATGAGGCATTATTAAATTATTTTTATATAAAATAATAAAATATAAAAAAATATAAAAAATTAAACATTATACTTAAAAAAAAAAATTCTCAATATACAAAAAATAAAAAAATTTCTAATCTCCTCACTATTTTCTAATACTATCTCTACTTTTTCCTTACCAATCCCCATTTTAAGGGTATTAGTAATACCAAGGGACTAAGGTCCCGTTTGTTTTGGGTGAAAGAGAGGGTATTGGGATTGCTAATATCAAGGTATTAGTAATAGCCTTGTTTGTTTTGGGAGAAGGCCTTGGGACTATTAGTCCCTTGGTATTACTAATACCCTTGGAGAGGGGATTAGTAAGGAGGAGGTAGAGATGGTATTAGAAAAATAGTGAGGGGATTAGAAATTTTTTTATTTTTTTTTATTTTTTATATATTGGAATTTTTTTTTAAAATATAATTTTTAATTTTTTATATATTTTTATTTATTTTATTATTTTATATAAAAATAATTTAACAATTCCTCACTACTAATCCTCTCACTATCAATCCCCTCACTACTAATCCCCTCACTATCAATCCCTTCACTATCAATCCCCTCCATTCTATCTCCCAAAACAAACGGGGCCTAATAGTTCCAAGGTTATCTCTTCAAACAAACAAAAGCATTAATAATACCTTGGTATTACTAGTCCCAATACCCTTCTTATAGTCCAAAACAAACGGGGCCTTAATTCTGATAGTGCTGGTGTTGTTTTGGATTATTATTATTATTATTATTATTATTATTATTATTATTATTATTATTATTATTATTTTGTTTGTTTTCGTTCGTTTGCCTGCTAAATTTTTCATTTTAGCACTCACAATTTTTATTTTGCCACTTTTTTTTTTTTTTTTTTTTTTCTGATCGTACCTTTCACGACAGTAATTGCATGCCGTGGAAAGTGTAATATTTTAAACGGCTTGTTTTTGTGCGTCGTGGAAAATGTATTTTTTAATGACTGCCTTTTTGTCCGCCGTAAAATGTTCAATATTTTTTAACGGCTGGTGTACGCATGTCGTGTATAGTTGATGTATTAACTGCATGCCATATGCACGTCATAGAAAGTTTTATTATTTACGGCTAACATTGCAAGTCGTAAAAAAATCATCATTATTAGCATTCATGACGTACGCAATAGACACGACGTGGTTAGAAAATTATTTATGACATGCAAAAAAAGCAAGTCGTAAAAGTGAAAAATCACGGCTTGCATTTACTGTATGTCGTTGATGTGAAGCCGTAAAAACTCAGTTTTGTTGTAGTGTTTGTAAAAAGAAACCATAATTGGAATGAAAATAACTTTTTGATGAAACCATGTTGCATTTTATATTCTGAGCATTGCATTGCACCATTTTACACAAAAAACGGGATTGATGGAAATTGAATATTGTACATTGGATTGACAACTTCTTAATTAGGTAAAGAACCCACCAATACATAACAAACAAAGTAAAACAACTCGATGAATCAATGCAACAACTCGATAAGCAAGACAATATAAATACAACTCAATAAGCAATATAACAACTCGATAAACAAAGTGAAACAACTCGATAAACAAATTGAAACAACTTGAGAGCAACTCAACAAAACTACTAAAACAAAACAGCAGAACACATTAAGAGTAGTACAAAAACACAGGTTCTTAACATTCTGAACACACAAGAAAACCAAAGGAATTCTACTAGGCACAAACAAGGGTTGTTGGCCACTTAGTGGTGACTGTCGGCCACCAAAAGTGGCCGGTCGGCCATTGATGCAAAGAGTCTCCAGATTGCTACCACCTATCTTCCACTCAGTGCCTTATTTTCTACAAAAGCTCCAGTTTTGTGGTTTCTTCATTCTAGCTCTATTTTTGCCCCAAATGGAGCCATTCTTTGCCCAGAAACTCTCAAATTGGATTGCAGCTTTAGATGGCTCGAAAAAGTTGAATTTCTGAGGTTTTGGGATAAATGCACTATTTTCGCTGAGTCATACCTCGCTGTGTTTTTCGTTCCTTCATGTCGCGACTAGATGTTGGAACCTAGTTACACATGTTTTCAACTTTGGAGAACAAGAGATATGCCCCTCAATCGAAGAATTCCAAGTTTTGATGGAATCCTGGCGTGACAAGGAAATCCTGCCCCAGTCCCGTGTCATCCATATTGAGGCTTTAGGAAGGATGTGTGGGCTCACTTTACACGATGCTTGATCTTTGGTTCGCAATGGAGAGTTGGGTATTCCTAGCCTTATTTATCAGTTTTCTGATGTTGGCGACCGTGGCGATCATCTCTAGCAAAGTTTTTGGCAACATGCCCTCTGTTTGTGCATATTGGCTCATTTTCTTCTTGCCTCTAGCGTCGGAGGGTCTAGCATTCGCTTGATCGAAGTGGCCCAAGGCTTGAAAGAAGGCAAAAGCTGTATTGGCTTGACATTAGCCGAGACTTTGATGGGCTTGGATGCTTTCCATCGTTGGGAGACAACCAAGTTCGCAGGAAGTCTACTACTCTTGCAGGTAATGTTTCCCTCCCTATCTCACATGTGTTTCTCACATCACTCGGCCCTCAGGCTCTGTTTTTCTCTCAAAACCTTTTCTCACTTTTTCTCTCCACATACACCTTTCTATTCTTTAATCTCTCTTATTCTTCATCCCTCCCCAGATATGGCTCATGGACAGGTTGAAAGTAGTGGTCTCTTGCCCTACATACTCAGCACGAGGCAATTTTTTTCGCCAACAGCTAGTTGATTTCCCAAACGAGGGGTGGTGGTGTCATTAGATGTGCAGCAGGTCTGCTGCTGACATTACTTAGCGTTGCCCTTGGTTTGACCTGCCCGAGATGAGCTACTGTATAGCCCGGTAACCTGGCATTCAGTTGATTAGCTTGACACACTGTGTCTTCTATTTTCCATTCCGGTTTAGGCGTCAGTTCGGGCACGACCAAACTTGCCCAGAAAATGGGGTAGAGTACCCGGCTTCATTTTCGATCCGAGGTTCAAAACTAGCTCGATATCCCACTGCATGGAGGACAAGAGAACTTCTGGCTCCCGCTCCCAATTTTAGTTGCACCTTTTCTAGTGAATGCATAGCTTGGCTTGAAGATAAGGCGCAAACCGGGCCTACTTTAGCATCTGAAGCTTCCACAAGCTCTGGAAGGGGACGCAAGAACACCTGACTCATCGATGCCTCAAGTTTAGTGCTTTAATCTATACTTTCAAGTTTTCCTTTTGAATGTAATAAGAAAACAACTTTGATTGGTATCAAGAGGTAGAGAACTTTATATTGAAATCAATGAAATTGAAGGTTATGGGCACTGAATATTTTCCTTTTGGTCCAAAAATGGTCTAAGCTGTAAAAGGATTAATTTGAACAAAATCAACTTTTATTAAAACTTTTCAAAATCATTTTCGATAAGGATCACAACTGGACACACTCGGAATCTATCCTTGAGATGTATAATCCCAAATCCAACAAACGAAAAGTTGTCCATTGTCTGAATAGTACTACACTATACTGTAACCAACTCTCATAGTGAAGACCACCAAACTCTTGGATGCAGAAAAGACAAAGATGACCAAAACAATCTCATAGACATAGTTGATTTGGAAGTGTTTATGGCTAGACTTCAGAATAAAGTTTCCTACGTATCCCCAAGATGGGAATCAAGCTTTACGTAGTTCAGTTCGGGTTCACTCGGGTATTAACACTCTCATTTTGCACTCTAACTTTTGCCAATGATGCCCTTTCTGGGTTTTTAACCTTGCAATCTTAGTTTTTCTTTTTTTCTTTTTTTTTGTGCCCTAACTTTTTCCTAGGTCGCCCTTTCGGGTTTTCGACCTAGCGAGCCACTCAAGGGTAGTATTTCTTCAACTTATCCATGTTGATTGGTTGGGAGAATTCGAGGCCATCTAGGTCCATAAGAATGACAGCTCCACCCGATCAAATTGACTTGATGATGTAAGGACCAATCCAATTAGGTTTGAACTTGCCCCTAGGGTCATCGATGGGAGTTCGGTTGTCTTTGAGCACCAGGTCCCCTTCTTTAAGATTCCTGGACTTAACTTTCTTGTTGAAAGCCCTGACAATCCTGCGTTGATAACTTTGGACGTGGTACAGTGCTTGCAGCCTCCTCTCGTCAAACAACATTAGTTCCTCGAACCTGCTCTGCTGCCAATCCGCTTCTGCTATTTGGCACTCAGCCATAACTCGTAGTGACGAAACCTCAAATTCAATCAACAGAACAGATTCCATCCCATAAACCAGAGAATACGGAGTTGCCCCAGTAGATGTCCGAATTGATGTCCTGTGGCCCCAAAGAGCAAATGGTAATTTGTCTGGCCAGTCCCTATAGGTTTCCACCATCTTCTGTAGAATGTGCTTGATGTTCTTGTTGGTGACCTCAACTGCTCCGTTGATTTATGGCCAATATGTAGATGACTTATGAAAAGCCACATTGTATTTCTCCAACAAGTCGATCACTTCTTTCTTGAAGTGGGAACCATTGTCCGAGCTGATCTCATTCGGGACCCCATAGCGATAGATGATATTATTCCTGATGAACTTGGCTACGTGCGACGCTTTCAGCACTGCGTAGGATTGGGCCTCGACCCACTTTGTAAAATAATCTATTGCCACCAGGATATACTCATGCCTGTTTGACCTCTTTGGAGTAACTGCCTCAATAACATCAATTCCCCAGACTGAAAGTGGCCATGGTGAAGTCATGTTGTACAGCTTCAGCGACGGAATATTCATGCGATTTGCATGAATCTGGCATTTGTGGCATCGCTGAACAAAACCAATACAACCCTCTTCCATGGTTGACCAGTAATAACCCTGCTTGAGAATCTTCTGAGCTAGCATTACCCCGCTCATGTGTGAACCACACTCTTCTCCATGGATGGCCTCCATTAAGTGCTTTGATTCTTCTATATCGACGCACAGTTTGTGCATTTCCAAATGGCCTCATTTGTACAATTTATCCCCACAGATGATAAACTGAGCCGTCATTCACCGTATTGCCCTTTTATCTTTGGTATTTGCCCCTAGTGGATAAACCTCCTTTTCTAAGAAGTTCCAAATGTCATGATACCAGGGGTTTTGATCTTGTACTTCATCTATTGCGACAATCAGCTCGTAGGCCGGCACATATCTCTGTTCAATAATGATCGGACGCATCTGGACTCCCAAAGGGATGTTTATCATGAAAGATAAAGTTGATAAAACGTCAACGAATCTGTTGCTCTCTCTTAATAGATGCTTGAAGGTTAACTTCTCAAACCTTGAAGGTTAACTTCTCCTTTCGCTTAAGACACAACCAAGTTCGAGTCCCCAATGACGTCCAACCGTTTTGCCTTAGTTCCAAGGCGGCTTCCAAGCCAGTGATACATGCTTTGTATTTTGCTTCGTCGTTCGATACCTTGAACCAGAGTTTGAAAGCTAAAGGTATGTGGAATTGTTGGGTGCTATCAACAATACTCCTATCTCATAACCGTACTGGTTAGACGCTCTGTCAAAGTACATAGTCCAAATTTCTTCTTTAACCTGCAAAATGGCTTTATTTGGGAACAAATACTCTACTGCTTCGTCTCCCTCCACTAGGTGATCGGTTAGGAACTCCGCTACCGCTGTCCCCTTCACAGACTTGCGAGTCATATACTTCAAATCAAATTCGAAGAGAAGAAGCAGCCAACGGGCTAGCCTACCCGTAAGCGCTGGTTTCTCAAAGAGATATTTGATGGGATCTAATATCGAAACTAGAATTACGGAGTGAGCAAACAGGTAGTGCCTCAACTTTTTGATAGCCCATACCAAGGCCAAGCAAGCCTTCTTGAGCTGAGTGTAACGGGTCTCATATTCCAGCATCTTCTTGCTCAAGTAATAGATGGCCTTCTCCACTCTATCCTCAGATTCCTACGCAAGCATGCAGTCTATAGTCGTGTCGATTACTGATAGATACAAAATCAACGGCTTCCCCAGCTCTGGTTGTGACAACACGGGTGGGTTCTGTAGATACTGCTTGATCTGCTCAAAAGAAACCTGGCATCGGTCATCCCATTGGAATTTCTTTCCTTTCTTCAGGAGACCAAATAGTGGTTCACAAGTCAAGGTTAATTTTACAATAAACCGTCTTATGAATTGCACTTTACTTAGAAAGCCTCGCACCTCATTTTCAGTCCTTGGTGGTGGCATTTCTAGGATGGCCTTGATTTTGGAAAGGTCGACTTCAATGCTCCTCTGTGTAATCAAGAACCCCAGCATTTTCCCTGCTATGACACCAAAAGTGCATTTCTGTGAGTTCAGCCTCAACCGATATTCTCTGATCCGTTGGGAAAAAAATTTCAAGGCGATGTAGTGGTCTTCTCTTTCCTTAGACTTGACAATCATGTCGTCCACATACGCCTCAACCTCTTTGTGGATCATATCATGCAAGATCGTGGTTGCAGCCCGTTGATAAGTAGCCCCAACATTTTTCAGACCGAACGGCATTACCCTGTAGCAGTAAGTTCCCTACGGCGTGGTGAAAGCAGTCTTCTCCATATCCTCGGGTGCCATCAAAATCTGGTTGTACCCGGAAAACCCATCCATAAAGAAGAACAACGCATGGCCTACAGTAAAGTCCACCAATTCGTCGATGTGCGGCAGAGGAAAGTCGTCCTTCGAACTAGCTTTGTTCAGATCCCGAAATCCACACACACCCGAATTCTGCCATCTTTCTTCGGCATCGGAACAATGTTGGCCAACCAAGTAGGATACTCAGATACTAGCAAGAACCCTGCATCTATCTGCTTGGTGACCTCTTCCTTGATTTTCAAAGCCCAATCCGGGTGTATTCTCCAAAGCTTCTGCTTGACGAGTTGGGCCTCAGGGTTAAGAGGGATCCGGTGCTATACAATCTTAGGATCGATTCCAGGCATGTCTTCGTTGGACCATGCGAAAATAGCTTTGAAATCTTTTAATAAAGCGACTAAGCGCTCGCGTTCCTCCGAAGACAACGTGGACCCGATCTGGACCAGACGCGGATCCTTCTCAGTACCCACATTAATTGAAATGATTTCATCAACCAAGGGTTTTACAAACCTCTCCTCCTCTCAATCAACCAAATGTTTTAAAACCAGAGGAATTCCTTCCTCGTCATTTTTATCAAAATTTTGAAAGTCATGATCCATGCAATATACAAGTGGCACAGAAAAGTACTCAGAAACAGCAGTGGTACCATTCTCATTCACAACTTCCAGCTCGTCCAATTCTTCGGTTACAACCGACTCAAAAAAAAAAAGAAAAAGACGACCTAGACAAAACAACGGCATCCAGGTTATCAACCCTAGGAATACCAGACTTTGACTCAGAAGAACTGGAATCTGATTCCGACTCCACAGACTCTATGGAATCAGATTCTGGTTCACTACCTGATTAAGAATTGCTGGACAAAAAGCCTTCCTCAAACTGCCAAACGATGGAGGGTGCGATAGATGCATCCAGAATGCCACCGGAAAGGTCCACAGTTGATTGATCTCCAATCATGGAAACGGTGAAGTCATCCCCCAAGCTCTCCAGTGTGATCTGAGGATCCGAGATGAGACAAGCCAATGCTGCTCTCAACTCAAGTTCACTACCATTGAACTTATCCTCTGTACTCTATTTAGCCTCAGCTAGTAGGTCAGTTTGTTCTTCTGCAACTTCATCCCTTTGCAATTGTAGGTCAAAGAAGATCTCAAAGTCGGGCAAACGCCGCTTCTCAAAGTTCAGCCACGGCTCAGGCAAGCCGTAAAATGGGAAATCTTCCCCCTCCCAGACAAAACGGCCGTTCAAGGTTCCTTGAATGGGTCTATGCACCAACTCATAGTGCTTCCCGCTTTGCTTAGCTTTGGCTCTTCCTGCTATTTCCTTTCATTTCCTTTCCGAACCCAGTCCTTTTTGGTAGGCGTGTAACCTAGACCAAAGGTATGAGGGTTATGTGGCACTTCGGCCAACGTAGTAACGCACTTTCGGCCGCTCCTTCCCAATCCCATTCCGGGTACATGTTGCAGCTTATTCATGAGGTGGACTGATTGAGCACTGACATATAATCCCTCATCAATAGCCAGGATATCTTGCACTACTCGGGCCTCAGCCAAGGTGAACCCAGACAAAAAGACATCCTCATTGCCATGTACAATTTTCAGTACCGGTGTAGTAACTTCCAGCGGAGGATGTATAGAAGAATTCTTAAAAACAATACCTGCCCCCTTCCCATAGGGGTACTTTAACATCTGATGCATAGTGGAAGAGACAGCTTTCACTTGGTGCAGCCACGGCTATCCGAGGAGTAAATTAAAGGTAGTCAGAACATCCAAGACGTGGAACTCAATGTCCTGTTGTGTCAGGCCAACCTGCGTTCTAACCCGAACTGTCTCCATCACTTCTCGACTTGTATTGTCATATGCCCGAGTCACCTGGGTCATCGGTACAAGCCAATAGCATAGGCCGTGCATGACGGACACACATCAATTGCAGACTTGGTGTCAACCAAGATGACTGGTACCTAGTTCTCTTTACATTCAACAGAGATGTATAGTGGTTTGTTATAATCAGAGCCCTCAGGCAGCAATTCCTCATCTGTAAAGGTCAAAGTCGGCGAAGCCCCTCCCGGGAAGACCAGTCCCACTAACTGCTCGGGGGTTGTGTCGATAAAGAGCTTAGCCTTATCCATTACTGATAAGATGGCTTGTCTGTGCACCCTTGAAGGCATGAGCAATCCCCAGATTTATATGTCAGCTTGAAGCTTTTTCAGCTGCTTCAGTACAGCTTCCTCCTCCAACAGTTTATCCTTCTATTTCTCAGCTTCCTTATCTTTCCCAGATGCTTCTGGTTGGTCCAAGTGTGGAGGCTTAAAGTACCGCCCGCTCCTGGTCATGTGATCCACTTATTTGGAATACCATGTATCATTTGGCAGATTTTGTCCCCAATCTTTGTCCATGTGGGCAAGATGCAAATCATCATCTTCCTACCACATTCCTCTGGCAACCGACAAGCAACTATCCGGTTCCGTTGTAAGTACTCCTGTATCCATAATACAGTCAGTCCCCGCAGGGCCTTTGGCTTTTCTAGCCTTCTGATCATTCTCAATTCTTTCACACTCGAACCGCTTCAACGCGGCCTTCTGTTCTGTATCGGTTGTACAAATGCTACCAAATTCTTGAGCAAAATTCTTAGTATCGGTGCTCTCCAACAACTTTCATTTGTCATCGACCGTTCCGACTGTTGCAGCAATTCCTATTTCTAATTGTTCCTGATTTGGTTGAGACCCCTCATCAATATCCGGTTCATCACTGAGCCACCCAGTATTATCCGTTGATCCATTCATATCAAACCAGCCAATCTGTACACTCCCCAGATCCTGTTCATCGAAGAACTGTAGATTATTGATGTCCTTCTCGAGATCAGCTAAGTCATCTAGTCCCTGGCTTAGTTCATCTTTCCGGACTACATTAACCTCTATTCCTATTGGCAATTTCACCCCTGGTCTGCCCTGGCTAGTTGGCGTAATGTAGCGGCACGGGTTATATTTCTTTTCAGTTAAGCTCACAGAGCCCTCAGGCATGCCTTCTTCTACCACAGCCACCACCACAGGTTCGAGTTGGGATATGGACGCGCTCATTATGCACAAATCGGTGCTTTCTAAGATGAACAGCGCCAGCTTAGGTAGGTGGGAGTGAGTGATGTACATACTGGGGTCGTACGGGATGGCCAGTGTTTGGATAAGATTTACTTGCCTGGGTGGTGGGGATTGGTTATGTGGTGGGAGAGGATTTGTAGTGACGTTAGGCTTTTGAGGAGGCACTATAACTTTGTTGTCAATGAGATCCTGAATCTTATGATGTAATTTGAAGCATAACTCGATATCATGACCATACTGTTGGTTGAAGGCGCAGTATTTGGCCAGATTGTATGTAGGAGGGAGGGGATTAAGCAATGGGCACGGCTCTAGGGGCTTCAGATGCCCCTTTCTAATGAGGACCCTCAAGGCTGCAAATAGAGACATGTAGAGTGGGGTGAAAACCCTCTGGCCTCGGGGTTGGTGCTTTGCAGGTTATGAGGTAGTTTCGGATGTACCGGCAAAGGGGGTCATTGTTTTCGGTGTGGTGGTGACCATACCAACATTAGAAGTCCTTGCAACTGCATTACTACTCGTAGTTGCATTTAAACTGCGTGTAAAAGCCCTCTTGGGTTGCTTTTTCTCATGGTCTATCAGACCTGGTTTCATCGCATCCTCTATCTGCACCCCTATCTTATGGAGGTCAACAAATGTAGGCAGAGGTAAGACTATGATCTTCTGTAGCAGCCTTGGTTGTAGATTCGACCATTCTGATCTGGTCCTTTTCAGCTGGCCGGGTGGTCATTATGGAGGCCTTGGCCCTCCACCGAGTGACAAAATCGGAGAAACCCTCATTCAGCTCTTGACGAGTTGCCTTGAGATCACGATTTGTGACCTCGATTTGAGTGTTATAGGAGTATTGAGCAATAAAGGCCTCGGTCATCTCCTCCCAACTCTTTTTCACATAATCTTCAAGTTTTGCATATCAAATAGCCGCGATACCTGACAAGGTCTGGCCAAAAAGGGATAGCTTCTGCAGTCTAGTTAGGCCCATGGGCCGTAAAATGTCTGAGAATAGCCGCAAGTGGACCATGCGATCACCTGAGCCATCGAAGCGGTCTATGTGTGACATTTTAAATCTATTCGACAATGTCACCACTACATTAGTATAACCATCCTCTATATCTGGGATCGAACCCTGAGCTCGTTTAAAAAGCTTCTCAAGCTTGCTCACTTTCAAAGCAGTAGAGTCGACCTCAAACTCAAACGGTGCCTCCATTGGGTAAACCGGTGCTTTGGAAGTCTGGGGTGGAACTGGCTCTGCCAGAATGTTCGCACTTTTCTGGACATTAGTAGTAACCCTAGGTATTGGAACCATGACTGGGGGTGGATGTGAAGCAGAAGCTACTACTTGTTGTGGTTGTTGTTGTTGTTGTTGAAGCCTAGCGATCAACTCAGCTTGCTGGGCTGCAATTTTCGCTTGGCGGGTGGTGACTTCCGCTTGGCGAGCAGCGTCCAGCTGCATTGCCTTAATGGTCTATTGAAGTTGACACAACATATCCTTCATGTTGTCTACGGGGTGCTGATCTATCAGAACCAGTGTGTACTCTCTTTCTGAAGTGGAAGCAGAAAACTGGGTTCGACTGAGCACAGGTGAAGTAGTCAGTAACTGCTGAATTGGCGATTGCTTAACCGGTGAGCTATGCCTAACTCTCCTCCGTCAGGTAACCGAGGGTAGTGAAGCAAACACTGCCTATCCTCCAATAAAATCCTCAGATCGGTAAACCCGTCTTACTTTGGTCCAGAGTGCTCAGGGGGTAACTGCCTCGTCTGAAGCAATTGTGAAACACTACCTTGCAAAAAGAAAAATAAAGCAAAAGAAACAAAAATCAGAAAACACACACAGACTCAACTCGCATAAAACAACATGCGCTTGAAATCATAAAATTTGGACAATCACTTAAACACCGATTTACGCCCTAACTGATACCCTCAACCGATAGAGACTTGCAACTGGCACATACATTCCTGCAGAGTTACACTCTAAAAGCACGTACCAAGCAAGTGAGAGCCAAAACACCCCTATGATAGGGGTAGGGTTACCCTATCCTAATTTCATCAGGAGCTAGAGATTCATAACACAAACAAGCAGTTTCATACAATCCTACATTCTGGTGAACAACTTGTCTTAGTTTGGAACAGTCTCTATGGTTTCCGATATGCAACTAGGTCGATTGGTCAAAAAGGATACCTCGGCAAGACCACCTAGTATACCTCTCGCACCTAACACCGAAAAGTGAAAGGAAGATCAAACGGTACAGCGGTAGTCCAGATCCGAGGCTTGTGATCCCATCATGGCAGGGCTAGCAACCGGTCAGCCTTATGGCACACTTTTCCAAGCAAGCCTCCGGCAAACTGCTCAGGAATAACAGATGGCAAACACTGTGACTTAAGCGCACAAATGCAAATGCAATGCAAAGAAACACATAAGTGTAGATAAAATAACATATCACAAGTTCGAGTCAAGTTCTCTAAATCTCCAGCAGAGTCGCTGGAAACTGTAGCTTGAATTGGTTCTACAGTTCGGATTCCTGTCACGGTTCTGAATATAATCTCACAAAGTGCAATGTGAAACTTGATAAACACCAAAGAGTCCAATCTGGCAAATCATTTTGGAAAATCGATTTTAAATTAAATAATGCCAAAATTGGATTGCTTTTCCAGATTACAGAGTCGCCACTTAAATATTTTGTTTTTGGAAAATTTAGGAAACCCTGACTCGTGCCAAAGGCCATGTGTCTGTCATCACCACAGTTGCCTTGGCTCGGAAACTTGGATACGAGAGGGGAAGGTCTTGAAATGAGCACCCCCGCTCGCCCGATCAAAAGATCGGCCTCTACTATCATGATATCTTGTTTTATAAACATTATGCGTTCTTATTCCGGTTATTAGCTAACTTTACTATGTGATGCGCACGCATACAAGTATAGACTACATCGCAAGAATTGGAACATTTCAACTCATGTTTGTTTTCGAAAATGGTTTGAATTTGCCACCCTCAAGTGGGCTAAAACGCGGATTTGCCATCAAACATGATGGGCTTAAAACATGATTTGCCACTTCGCAAAGTGGGCCTAAAACGTGCATTTGTTGAATCGTTCCAATTCAAGCAACAAGCCTTCATCCATAGGCATTCATGCAGTTTAGCATTTAAGCACATAACCTCATGGAAAGCATGCAAAACATGGCAGCACTCACACTCATGCAAGTATCCTAAAGCGTAAAACTTACCGAGTACTCCAAGCCAAAACAAAAACTAGTTAGAAAAATGTATGATCCTAACTATACAAGACGCCTAATGTAACACATGCAATATGAAATTAATAGGCTCGGCTACTAATATGGCATTTGCAACACTTTGATAGCATGCTTTGAAACACGTATTCAAATAAGTATTGAAATTGACAATGCAGTTTGAATAATGCACCGAGCCTCGGTGCATGCAAGACAAATGAATGATGCAAACATGCAAGCATAAGGTATGTTAATCGAAATTGATCCCTAATCTAACCATCGAAAGCGATTAAATAAAAGGGAGAAAGACGTGGGGTTGGAAGACATGCACACACGCACGCACACTTATTACAACATCATGCCCTCGCGAAGGAGGATCCGAATGAACAAGCTAACTAGCTACGCTAATTAAGCTAACTATTACAAACCAAAACTAATTAACTATCCTAGTTTAATTATTACAACAATTGAAGTAAATTAACTAACTATTCTAAGCTAGCTAAAATATTACAAAACGAATTGAAAAATTAGTTACACTAACTAATTAAGCAATTAAATGGCCTCGAGGGACAAGGGATGCAGGCATGCTCGGTTGCTCCACCCGAAAATACCATTGCCTTGCCATCGGATACCTCTGTTTGCACCTGTTTGATCACCGAAGATTGTGCCAACTCCCAGAATGCCTCTGCTCCAACTCAGGAGCACATTTGTGCAAAAATTGACTGGTGGCTGGTCGGCTACAAAAAGTGGCTGTCGGCTACCTTAACAACCCGGTCGACCACTTCAAGTGGTCGGCAGCCACCACATCCTTGGACTTCTCATTTTGCTGTAACAGAGAGCAAACAGAGGCAAAGCAATGTATTTTCAAGGAATGTGTGTACTGTTGCCCTCTTTATCATTACACAAACTCAAAGGAGGGTAACTCTTGGCCTTCGAACCATCAACCAAGCATTTTCAATGCATGATGGCTAGAGAACCAAGCTTGTACAAACTTAATGAATGCACAAATAAAACTCGAAGGACCAACACCCCCATCATGCATGATCAAGGGTGACGGTGACTAAGAAAAGTGGCACGTTTCATCACTTTGAGTATGAAACGTCCCATTTTTCTTGTGTTCGGATTAATGTTCGATCCGAACACGTGCAATGCAATACAAAGATACTTAATCTTGCCTCTTTTACTTTGTTCATTTTGTTTACTCCTTTTACATTACCGATTAGTCCTTTAATCGATTAACTCCAAGGTGAGAGTCTTCTAAAGATAAAGAAGCGTCAACCAAGGGATGATTTAAGGCAAGAGAGAAGTCATGCCTTTGGTTAGTAGAAACCCCCAAAAAAGGATTAAAACCATTAAGAATGAACTCTATCTCAAGCTTAAAGGATTCCAAACTTGAAACAACTCTCAAAAGCGATTGAAAGTGAGACAAATGAGAATGTGACAGAGATTATGATGTTGAGATTACATATAAAATAATACTACAACATGCAAGCAACCCAAGCATTTCATGCTTAAAGCAAACAATGAGCTAGTGAAAACCTTTGCACTATGGGCATACAATACAAAGCTCAAAAGGTACAAACACTTCAAAACAGTCCTAAGACAGCCTAAAATGAGTCCTAAAACATGCTTGAATTAAGTTAAATATAGCTAGAATAAGAGGCCAAAACATAGCACAAGCTAGACTAACAAGCACAATTGCACTACAAGCACATAAAGCAAGCCTCAAGTGCTCCAACCAACCCAAAACAGAGCTGAAACATGCCAAAATAGAGCCTAAAACATTCTTGAATTAAGCTAAGTTAAGCTAGAAAATCAAGCTAACATGTGAAGCAACCTAGGCATGGAAGCAAAACACAAGGAGGCGAGGCTAACCCCTCCTATTTTGGACTTCAAAACATGTTTTCCACCACTAAAATAACTCTAAATTTTAGTGGTTTAAAGGCCCCAAAATTTTGATTTTAATATGCTAAAAAATGGTGCAAAAGTTCACACAAATAAGCAACAAGAAGGGTGGATTTCCCCTTAATACAAAATGACCTCAAACCATCATGTTAAGCCTCAAAAATTAGGGTTTTTTTTGTAATTAAAAACTAGGCCAAAAATAGTATAAAAGATGGCAAAGCAAGTAATTAAAACCAAGCCCACAAGGCAAGTCCTATACATCTTGAAGCACAGTACAAAACATGCACAAATTCCAGCCCAAACCTCCTTCCAAAAGCTCAAACTAGACTCCAAGGGACCTCAGCTCCAAGGTGGTCAAGTTTGGTTAAGGCTTAATGTTCAAATGTGTAGAGAAATAAAACTTTAAGGCACAAAACAGGAAGAGAGAGAGAGAGAGAGAGAGAGAGAGAGAGAGAGAGAGAAATTTGATCTAAAATCTCCAACCTCTAAAAATAGGGGAGAGCATCCCCTATATATAGAAAATCAAGCTTAGAGCTTGTATTTATCCCTCCATACACGTGTATGGAGATGGACTTCAGTGAGCAACAGCTGGCATAGCTGGCAAACAAATATCTGAAAAAGAAGACAAATGGCCATCGGCCACTCTAAGTATTCGACCAGCCACTTCAAGTGGTCGACAAGAGAAAAAAGTGGCCGACAAGGCCAAAAAGTGACCAACAAGGCCCCTCCCCCTTCTAGGCAAGAGGCAACAAGGTTCGGCCCAAAAAAAAGCAAAAAACAAGGTGGGTTTAGAGGCTGAAAGACAAGGCATTTCGCCGAGAAATTCGGCCGCTCAAAACAAACACAAACAAGCACAATCATCTAGTGCACAAATGATGAGATCCAAGTCTTGAGGTCAGTCAAAAATAGGGTGTCTACACAGTGTTTCAGTGGAAATGTGACGACTGGAATGTAAGAAAATTGAAGAACTAACTTGAATGCTATGGAAGCCGAACAGTGCCTCCTTTCTCAATAGCATACCCTCAAATGAGGCCAGTAGCTCAAGCAATTCCTCGGTATATCCTGGAGGTTCCTGTAAATGCATTGGGAATGATTAATGTCCAGAACAAACAAATATCAGAAAGAGATGGGAAAACTAAAAATGTGGTACATACCGGAGGTGCATACTGGGCTCTAATGTATCTATGCCCAACTGTTGCGGGCTCAATCGGGATCTAATAGGCCTCCCCAGTATACCGCCAACATGTAAGTGCAGTAGGTAGCTCTGGCCACCTGGTCCCCTACCTCACCTGAGGAGCCCCTCTGCCACAGGCTCTGCTCACCCGGGTCGCTCTGCGTCTCACTCTCTCAACAAGAGCTCTTACTCCCTCACCCTCGTTAACATCGGTCAGAGGCGGCATCAAGTGTGTCTGGATAAAGGCTGTGTAGTCGCCCTCTACATGGAAATACTCTACCTCTAAGCCTACCATGAACTGGATCACCTCTTCGGCAGATAACTTGTTTGTCGCTCTCATGGACTTTGGCGGTGCCATTGGTATAAACGGAGCAAGCAAGTCCATGGTCTAGTGCACGAAGCGCTCGCCTAGGAACCAGGCTCGGCAAATTGGACCCTTAAGTAGAATATGATAACGGGAAATGCGCCAAGCCACATGGTACTGGGCTCGAAGCTCTGTCGGTATTGTGGCCCAGGGCTGTCATGTGATCTGAAATGAAAAGTGAACAGATTATTAGTTGCTATCAATTGCTAATGTATGAATCAAAACAACTGTAAAGAAAAAGTGACTGTGTTTCAAGTTACCTCGTGCGCCGCTACCGTGTCGAAGTACTGACGGAAAAACACGAAAAGCTCATGAGTCCTATGGTAAAGCTGGCTATCGTATACTCAAGAAAAGGGGACCGTCAATGGAATCTCATTTATAGGCTTTGGGGCAAGAGTTGAGAAGTATGCGTACACCCATAGCTGTAGGGATAATGCAGAGATATGTAATCAATACAGTATAAACAGATGCAGAAAGTGCAAAGCAGAAAGCTCATAGTATAAACAGATGCAGAAAGTGCAAAGCAGAAAGCATATATGTTGAACGGATGTAAAGCAAGAAATGAAGAGTAGAAAATGTAAAGTGTAAAGAGGGAATTGAGAAATGTACCTCCCAGGCTCGCCAGTAGCCTCTAACCAAATTCCCTTGCAGACGGGAGGAAGAACTCATATATCAATACAATGTGGTGAGGTCGGCTCTGCCCTAATCGTAAAACTGAACTCGAGGAAGAATCACCAAGGCACTCAGCAAATACAGGCCCATGATGTTCCACCTATTTGAAAACAAGGTGGTACCGAAGATGAACATCAGGAAGCCCCTAGCATACTGCTCTGTCTCCTCTATCGTTTCGGGCTCGGTCCCCTTGAGCTGCTCCTCGAGCCAAGTATATCGCACCATGCCTGGCCGGTATATCGGTGGATATGCCCCAAGCAGCTTAAGCCAGGCTGCCTTTCACTCCTCCATATCTAGGTCAAGAGGGATCGGATCACCCCCTACGCCTAAGCCGGTGATCATGACAAAGTCGTAAGGAGTCATCGTCATCTCTCCTGTGGTGGAAAAGTGGAAGGAGTTGGTGGTGTCCCACCACCTCTCCACCGGTGCTCCTAAGAGAGGACGGCTCGCGGTAACCCGAGTCAAGCTGGAGCAGAAGAGGCCGAAGCCTACCTCGTCAATAATGTCACGAACTCCAGTTGGGAGCTCCTCATACCAATCTCGAGCAGTCGTCGCACAATAGCCCCTAAAGGTATGAGACTCACCCTGTGGTAGTGCATGGGATGTAATCAGATCAAGGTAGCGCATGAGATGTAATCAGATCAAGGCAGTGTATGAGACATAGTCAGATGAAGGCAATGTAAGAAATGCTAACAATTAAAGGCAAAAATGCATAGAAATAGAGTTCGTACCTCAATGGTAGTGGCCAATAAATGAAACGCTGGCTCCCTCAACAGGAAGTCCTCTCGTCAACAAAATCAGTTAAATATCTGATGCCTCTAGTAGTGGGAAATATGTGTGTCTGAGGATGATACCTCACTAGATCAAAAGGCCGTACACTCAACGGTAATGGCTCTAGCTCGGCCTCGATGTCTGCCTCGAAGTCTACTGGAAAAGCTCGGGATGAGCCTCATTCTGAGGAAAATCATCTGCCATCTGAAAATAGGTGCGAGATGGGTGAAAAGTGAAGAAAAGTAAAGAAAAATGGGTGAACTTGGAAAAAGTCAACCCTAAGAGAGAGAAAATGAAGGAAAAAGTCAAAGCCGGGAAAAGTGCACAGAACTCGAGAGAAACTTGAGGGGAATGAGCCTAGGATGGTAGAAATGAGGAAAGAAGCGTCGAAATCAAATTCCAATTGGTTCAAAGCGAAGAGAACTAGGAGGATTTAGCGAATAAAGTTTGTGTGGGGCATTGGAAAACGCGTAAAAGACTTAGATCTAGAAAGGAAAAGCACCTAGACAAAGAGTGAGAGAGAGTATTTTCGGCCAAGAAGGTGTGAGGAAATAAGCCCTAGTGGCTTGTATCTAAAGGCCTATGCATGAAAAGTCAGTTTTGCCCCGAACTGCCATCGATGGCAGGCAAGGCACCATCAATGGTCGGCAAGGCACACCAGTGGCCAGCGGCCCCCTCTTGTGGCTGATGGTTTCCAAAGGTCTCCTCTGTGTCCCTGGTTCTGTTTTGTGCCCTTGGATTTCAAAATTGAAGGGATTGTTCATTATTGAGTTTAGAATGCCTCTATGGAAACTCAGAACTGCATTTCCAGTGCACGATGTTCGTCACTCATTGACATAATCAAGGTGTATCCTTTTTTAACATATTGTAACTTTTTCGAGAGGTAAATCAGAAGTTGTTCTTGAATTGGTTTTGAATCATGCTTTTGTTGTTGCATAGAATATGTGTTTCTTTGTTGTTACATGGAACGTGCATTCCACTTATACTGTCTCATAGAACATGCTCTTACTGTAGTTATATAGAATGTTCTTCCACTGTTGCATTATGCATATAACATGCTTATTGCTTTCGCTCTTGAATCATTCATGGAATATATGCATTTGCTTTTGAATCATGCATAGGATATGCTCTCAAATTGTTTGGTTTGCATAGAACATTCCATTATATCTCAGTTGTTGTGTTGCATAGAATATGCATTTCCTATTTGTTACATGAGCATAGAATATGCGCTTCTCCATTATTGCATAGAATATGCACTTTTCTATTGCTGCATAGAATATGCCTTCATTCTTGTTTCATGCATAGAAAATGCACTGTCATTACATAACACACTTTTGTACATAGGCACGATATTGTATGTACAGTTCATTTAGCGGAGCCAGCATAGACAAACGATATTGTATGTACGGTTCATTCAGAGGAGTTTCAGGTACAATGGTTCGTGCCCTTCGGATCGCATCCTTCCACTCTTCCTCCTCTTGCGTGAGACGCGTTAGGATCGCTTCGGTTAAAAATATTCGGGTGCGTCCCAGTGTTCACACCACCCTCTTTGGTTAAAAACATTCGGGTGCGTCCCGATGTTCACACCACACCCTTCGATTAAAAACATTCGGGTGTGTCCCGGTGTTCACACCACACCCTTCGGTTAAAAACATTTGAGTGCGTCCTGATGTTCACCACCTCCTTCGGTTACCACTCTTCGGTTAAAAACATTTGAATGCATCTTGATGTTCACCACCTCCTTCGATTACCGCCTTTCGGTTAAAAACATTTGAGTGCATCCTGATATTCACCACCTCTTTCAGTTACCACCCTTCGGTTAAGAACATTTTAGTGCATCCTGATGTTCACCACCTTCTTGAGTTACCGCCCTTTGGTTAAAAACATTTGAGTGTGTCCTGATGTTCACCACCTCCTTCGGTTAAAAACATTTGAGTGCGTCCTGATGTTCACCATCTCCTTCGGTTACCACCCTTCGGTTAAAAACATTTGAGTGCGTCTTGATGTTCACCACCTTCCTCGGTTATTGTCCTTCGGTTAAAAACATTTGAGTGCGTCCTGATGTTCACCACCTCCCTCAGTTACCGCTCTTCAGTTAAAAATATTCGGGTGCGTCCCAGTGTTCACACCATCCTTGTTTTCTTTCGCATGCAACGCCTTAGGATCTTGTTTGACATCTTGGGTACGCCTGATGATTTTGTTGCTCTTCATCTTTCCTACGCGTCGCGTAGTTAAGATAACATAATTTTCTTACATCCTTTCTGTATGAAATGTGGTTTGGCTCGTAATTCCCACACGTGACCTGTTTGCTTACTCCATCTTATGATTGATATTGTTGTGTCCTATTTCAGTCTGTTTAACTGTGGCATTTTCATTGCATTGTGTTTTTATTTAAATGTTTCATTGCACAATCTCATTGTATGATCATAAGTAATGTTCTTGCATCATGCATATCATTTGCATCTTATCCCAGAACTACGCTGGTTTGATTCCTTGCAAAGGGATACATAGGTAGCCTGCGAGCATAACCATTTGTCTTTTGACTTGTTTGTTTGTCCAAGTCTTACAACCTTGTCAAAATGGGTCGTCTCTGAGCTTTGACATTCACTCACGTCATTTCATGATTTCTGAGTTCTATCAAAGAGGGACAACTGTAGACACCTCATTTTTGACGGCCCTTTAAGACTTGGATGTTCTTGTAGGTACATCCGATGATGAGTCTATTTGATTGTCGAACGCTCGAAGTCCGCGGAAAAACGCCACAGGTTTGAACATTTCAAACCCTGCATCCATTTTGTCTCATCTTTGGACCATGCCTAGGTTTTTTCAGCCTGAAGTTCCTGATGGCCTGCCGGCCATCCTTAGAGGCTGCCGGCAACCACTTCTCCTTTGCAGGCCATTGATGCAAATTGTTTGCCATCAATGAAGCTGCACCATTGTTTGCTGTAGATATTTTGTGATATTTTGTGCCAGCTGTTTGCACACATTCATACATCTTCTTACACGTGTGTAGCTGGATGTTTATGAGGGAAATTTGTGTTTTTCTATATATAGGACCCCTCTCTCTCATGTGAAGGGGTTAGAAAAATTTGAGACATAAAAATTTTCTCTCTCTAGATTTCTCTCTCTCTCTCTCTCTCTCTTGCAAAATTGTGTGTGTTTGCCTAGTTTCTCTACACTTTTGCCTACTTTTCCTAAACCAAATCCTCTCATCTTTGATCTGAGATTCCTTGGGGCTTTCTTGGAGCTCTTGAAGGTGGTTTTGGCTTGAATTTGTGCCTAAAGTGTTCTTTGCTTCAAGAGGTAGAATACTAGTCTTGTTATCTTGTTTTCAATACTTGTTTTTCTATCTTTTTCAATTGTTTTTGGGGTTGGTTCTGAATTGTAAAAATCTCTGTTTTTGTGGCTTAAAAATGGTGGTTTGAGCCGCTTTTTTAGTTAGGGGGTGATTCACCCTTCTTGCTTCTTAGTTTATAAAGCTTTTGTACCTTTGATCATTACTTTCAAACAAACTTTTTTTGGGAACCATTGAATTTCAGAGGTTTTTCAGTGGTAAAAAACTCATTTTGAAGTCCAAAATTGGAGGGGTTAGCCCCCCCCTCCTTGTGTCTTGTTTGCATGCCTAGTTAGCCTCATGTATTAGCTTAATGTTTTAGCTTTTTGTGGCTCAAGTCCAGTATGTTTTAAGCTCTGTTTTGACCAGTTTTAGCTCTGTTTTGGACTGGTTAAGTCTTTTGAGTCTTGTTTTGCATAGTTATAGTGTAAGTTTCTTGCACTAGCTTGTTATTTTAAGGCTTTAAATATCATTGGTTTGAGTTGATTGCATGTTTTAGTGCTTTTTCTACTTTATTTCAACACTTATAATCTCTGCAATCTCCTTCATTTCTTCACTTTTTGGTTTTGCTTTGAAAGTGGTTTCAAACCACTTGTTTGCCTAAGTGTGAAATGGAGGTGCTACACCTAATGGTTTAATCTTTTAGGGGGTTCATTATCAATAGTGTAATCCCTCTTTCATGCCCAAAGCAACTTGTGGTTTGAACCCTCCTTCCATTAGAGGACACTCACCAATGGACTTAATGGATTAAATGAAGATTTGGTAATTAAAATGAGTAAACAAAATTGACAAGTAAAGGAGACAAGATAAGCATCTCTTTGTGTTGCATTACATGTGTTCAAATCGGATGTTAATTTGAACACAAGGAAAATGAGACATTTCATACTCAATAGTGATGAAATGTGCTATTTTCCTAGGTCTCCATTGCCCTTGATCATGCATGATGGGGTGATGGCCATTTGAGTTTTGTTTTTGCATTTATTGAACTTGCACAATTGGTTTCACAAGCCGTCATGCAATGAAATTGCTTGATTGGTGGTTTTGTAAACCAAATCTTATCCCTCCTTTGATTTCCCCATGAAAATGAGAGACAAGGTGTATAGACAGCCCTTGGAAAATTTCCCTTTTTGCTCTGTTTGTACTCTATTGCAGAATGGTGATCCAATGTATCAGTGGCCGGCAGTGCACCATCCATGGCGGGCAGTGTATCATTTCTGGCCGGCAGGATATCTCACTGGCCGGCAGATGGTCGGCAGCTTCCCTCCATGGCCAGCAGGCCACTAATGTAAACCTCAGCAAAGATTTGGTAAGGTGGAGCAGAAAGGTTCTGAAATATGCTCAACCTTGCAAACAGAGACTTTTAAGAGCAAAACGGAGGTCTTTCCGGAGCGAAAACCGAGCATGTACATCTTTCACTTCCTGAGGTGGAGCAGTGGCAGCATAGTTTTAATGTCTTATATGCTTAGTTCGTGTACATTGGTGTTGTAATTTAATTAATTAGTTTGCTAGCTATGTTATAATAATTACTAATTAGCTTAGCTAGTTATTCATTTGGTTTGTAATATTTAGTCTAATTAGCTTAATTAGATTAGCTTAGTTTAGATTAACTTAACTCTTATTCATGCGGACCCTCCTTCGCAAGGGTATAATGTTGTAATAAGTGTGTGTGCGTGTATGTATGTCTTCCAACCCCACATCTTTCTCCATTTTACTTAATCGCTTTTGATGGTTAGATTAGGGACATGTTTCAATTAGCATATCGCATGCTTGCATCCATTCATTCATATTGCATGCACTGAGGCCCCGTTTGGGAACATACCATTTTAGCCAAAAAGCCAAAAAGTTACCAAAAAAGCAAAAAAGTCACCCTAAAAACCTATGTACAGTAGCTGCACGTGAAGGCTGCCAGCTGTAGTATAAAATGACTGTTTTGCCCCTCCTTCATTTTGCTTATCTTGTTTTCACCCCTGGCTTTATGTCAAACATTGATGGGAATATCTGCAGAGCTACTCTCCAAAAGGTGTAGTACCTACGGCTATTTAGCTACATCAAACGGTGAAGATGAAGATGGCCCTTCGTTCAAGGCTGGATCATAGTAGAAGCTCAGATCTGAAGAGAAAGAGGAACCAAGTGACGACGATAGTCCGCCAAGGAGAACGGAAAACCAGTCCCTCCTCCGACGATCCCCCCAACTGCAGGTATGCTCTCGCTCTCTCTCTCTCTCTCTCGCTCGCTTGCTCTCTGTCTCTCTCTCTTTAGCCTCTCTTGTTTCTATTTCGCTATGTTCCCAAACATCATATGCTCTATTTGGTTTGTATGTATGTATGAACTCTCTCTCTCTTTCTCGCTCTCTCTCTTTCTTTCTCTCTCTCTCTCTCTCTCTCTCTCTCTCTGTGTCTGTGTGTCTGTCGCTCTGTCTGACCATTGTCGTTTTTCAATTTGTCTTCAACATTCGAGTTGGGTAAATTTTTGCCGAAACTGGCCTATTATGTTGGGGGTTTTAGGGCTTTTTGTCACATACCAGAAATAGACATAGTTTAGCAATATAGAGGGTTGTCTGTTGGTGGGGGGGGTGTGGATCTCATAACCATGACTTCTATGCTCTGGTTTTTGTATATGTGAACAGTCTGCTCTCTCTCCCTCTCCCTCTCTGTTTATCTTTGTCGTTGTGTGTGTGTGTGTGTGTGTGTGTGTCTCTGTGTCTGTGTCTGTGTATCAAGCGTTGCCAATTTCATACGCATTATGTGTTGTAAAACCAAAAATTACAGCGCATTTTTTTTGGAGATTAACAACAAAAAAGTCCCCTAAATACTGATTTTGTATTCTCATTAATTTTCCCCTAACAAGAAAGTCCCCTAAATAGGATGAAGTAGTCTGGTGAAATCAACAAGTTCGAAGTATTCTGATGAAGTATTCTGTCTCTCTCTGTGGTTATAATTGTTGAATACGTTGACATGAAATTATCATTTATACTATTCCTGTACATTTGGTGAAATTACCTACAAATGCTACCATAGTGATTTCTACGAACACATGACAATAAAGTTGGTAAATAATTGGTCATTTTCTTTTGTTTATATGGCAGTCTGGTTGTCCCTGTTAATCTTTTGAGTAAGGTGGATTCAATCCCTATAATGAAAAATGAGGAGAGAGGAAAAAGAAAATTTGTCACTAGAAAACAACGAATCATACGAATTTCCACAACAAACTCATCTTCCATATGTCTCAGTGTTTAAACAATGTACTTCAGCAAAAGATTTTTAATGTGTTCAAGGTAATGTTGATTTTTAAGCTGTTTAACATTTTTACAAATGTTTAATCTGTTTAAAATTTTTAATCTGTTTAAGATTTCTGTTTAAGGTAATCTGTTTAACGTAAGCTAATGTATGCATTTGATGGAGCTATATTTAGGTAATCTGTTTCACATTTTTAATCTGTTTAAAATTTGTAATCTGTTTGCATGCGTTTAAGATTTTATCTGTTTAAGGTAAGGTAATGTACTATGTATTTGATGGAGCTATATTTTAAATTCACAAAAACCTACAAGGTCTTCATTTTCTGCTTGAGGCTTTCTTATTTTTGGACACAACGTGCTAATATGGTGCTCCTTGAAATGGCGGACAAAAAACTATATATGTTGGTCCTTGTTAACAATTCTTGATTTATTTTATTTATTTGTTTTGCTTTTTTCCAATACTGTCTGCATTTTAAAGTGATGTACATGTGTACGTAATGGATATCATTTTTCCTTCAACATGTGTATTTAGCCTTCTTCAAGGCTTCTGGATACAATTTTTTTCTTCAATGTTGGTTTGTTATGATAATTCTTGTACAAACTTCTTTGCCAAGTTAGAATGTTAACGGGAACCAAGTATAATGTTACATGAATAGCTCGGGAAAACATAATTTATTAGAGTTTGATAAAACATTTTGTTGTATGTTTGTGTGTTTCTGTTAATTCTTCTACATACAAGATTAATTTGGTTTGGCAGATAATTGTTTATTTCAATTACTATTTTTCCAAATGAATTTTAAATTTCAATTACAAAAATTTTTCCAATTTTTTATTTTCCAATTAAATTTTTTCATGTTTTCTCCAATTAATTTTCATGGACATAACAAATGACGTGCACTGAGAAAAAGTGTTTACACAAGAAACTTGTTTACACAACAAACTTATCCCATAGCATAAGTGTCACACCCGTTTACCTGTTTTTTTCTGCTTGTCATGTCATCGAACAAGTCATCACAGACTAGATGGCCTCGTTTATGTCCACTGCGACATCAACACAACCACGCCTTATGTGTGCTTGTGGGTACGGGCATTGTGTGGTCAAGATTTCTCGGTCCGCCAAAAATCCAGGATGTGCTTACTACCAATGCCCTCGTGGGGTGGTGAGTACAAGCACCTTCACCTTGTTTGGGTTTATTACCTTGTCAAACCGTCACTAATAATTTCATAATTTTTTTAACCTCAAGCATGTGTCAATTGGATTGGGTGGTGTGACGAATATGGCCAACAAACGGCTCCTGAGAATGACAGAGACAATGTTCGTCGTTTTGAGGCGCGTTTGATTGACATTGAACAGAGTCTGCGTGTACTTAAAGTTGTTACATGTTTTTTGTCCATCATCGTCGTTATTTTGTTGTTCCGTATGTAATATATGTATCCATGTCTAGATGGTTACTGTACTATGGTTTCCGTATGTGATATATGTATCCGTGTGTAGCTGGTCACCATACTATGCTTTCCTTCAGTAATATATTACTTATCCGTGTACATTTCACTATTGCATATGTGTTGGACAAACATAATAATATATCATAAACACAACGAGAAGTAATGCACAGAACAAACTAATAAGTAATGCAAATTATAATGTTCTATAGTCGCATGGCTTCAACTCGATCCGGCTCTCGTACCCCTTCTGGGAAAGGGAAAGGCCCTGTAGACACCCCATTTTTGACCGTCCTCAAGACCTGGACGTCACCGCTTGAACACTCAGTGATTATCCATGTTCGTGTTCGTTTGGAGTTCCCGGAGCTCTCGGCTACACGTCTTGCCTCAGGACCTCCGAACTTGACCGCTTTGTGTCTGGTTTTGCACCAAACACTTGTGCTTTGCCTTGGAGGGGCACCGGCAGTGGCTAGAGGCCACCGGCTGGTTGGTGTTGCCATCGGCACTATATTGTGCCGGTCGGCACTCTTTTGTGCCGGTCGGCAGTCAATTTTGTCAAAATGACAATTTTGCCCTACCGACTACTGTGCAGTTGCTTTTTGAGATATTTTAAGGTAGCTGTCTTGCATCTTCTTTCCCTCCATACACGTGTATGGAGGGATGAGCTTTTTGGTGGCTTAACTTGTAAGTTTGGTTGCCTATAAGAGAACCCTTCCTCCTCTTGGCTCAAGGGTTGGAGAGTTAGACATTTTTGGAGAGAAAAGACAGAGAAGAAGCTCTGGTTTTAGGTTAGAACTTGTGTATCTATCCTATCTCTCTTTTCCTCTCTTGTTTCTACACTAGGTGCTTTAATCCATATTATTGCACACAAGCACCTAGTGTTTCACCTTCCTTCGGTTACTGAGGTTCTAAGGGCTGGTTCTTGAAGTTTTTGGTTGGATTTGAGCTCAAGGAAGCAACAACATCAACCTTTGTGAAGGTGGTCTTCAAGGGTAAGAAACTACCCCTTTTTACCCCATTTTTGCATTCCATTTTTGCATAGTTTAGAACTATTTTTGTGCTTAGCATTTAATACAAAAAAGTTATGTTTTTTAGTCCTCTTTATTGTTGGTTAAGAGTGTTTTGTGCTTTGGGGAGGTTTGACCACCCTTAGGCCTTGAAAAGGCCTCATTTTTGTGCTATTTTGGTGAGATCCGGGATTTTAGTGTTTGGGTCTCTTCACCACTGAAATCTTGAGGGATTTCAGTGGTGAAGATGATGCCTTAAAGTCCCACGAAGGAGAGGGTCACCCCCTCCCCTTGTTGTCCTTGAAAAAGACCTATTTTGCCTCTTGAGGGAGCCCCATGTTTGGTTGTTTGTTGGTTATTCCATGGCTGTATTTTGTGCTCATATTGCCATATTATAACTTTGTATCATGTTGGTTTTGGTCCCTTATGCATGCTTAGCATAGTTGCCATGTAATGCCTTGTAATGCCTTTAACATGTCTTAGGTTGTTAGCCTTTGTTTGAGCATGATTTAGGCTTAGACTTATGAATGTTTTGTGCTTATTTTGCCATGCTTTAGGTCTGTCCATGGTCGTTTGGATTGATTTTGGCATGTTTAGTATAGCTCCTTTGCATTTGTGGCTTGCCGGGCTTGCACGCCTCAAGTATGTGAATGTGTAGCTTGTGTTTCTTGCATCATTTCGGTGGTTTGGAACCACCTAACATGTAATTTTAGTCCCTTTGGCATGCTCATATGCTTGCCTAAGTTTCCTCTTTATTGCTTTGAAAGCATATGTTGTATGCCTCTTGTTTCGACCATTATGCATGCCTTTGAATTTGAGACCCTTAGGTGCCATCTAAGTGGTCCTTTGGACTTAGTTTTATGTGTTAAGACTCTGTTTTTGGTTGCCTATTGCATGCCATGTATGGTTGTGTTAAGTGTAGTCCATTACCTCCTTGATGAGCCTTGAATACTTGGCCCCTTTTGCATTGCATTTGCTTGTCTTGTTTAACATGATTTGACATCATTCTATAGCATGATTTTAAAGCTTATGATGAATGCTTAGTGTCCATGATATCCCCTTTCAAGTGTGCTTGAGGGTTGCTTACTTGGTGCCTAAATGTTAAGTCTTAACATATACATGTGTGTGTGTGTGTTGGCTTTCACTTTTGGGCATTGTTGGCCACTGATTTTAGGCATATTTGGGGTTTCCTAGATCATGTTTAAGACCATCATTTGCTTGGCTTGCATTGCCTCATGTTTGCTTGCATGCTTACATAAGTGTCTTGCCATGGTCATGTTGCATATTAGCTAACATGCTTAGATTGCATCGCACCTTGCATACACGCCTTGTTCCTTGACTTGGTGATAGGAATTGGGCCTTGTTTTGTTTATTTGGTTTACATGCATTTGACATGAAAGTGCACAACTTGGTTCTTTGGGCCATCATGCATGGGAATGCGTGATTGGTGACCCGAGAATCGAGGCACATGCCCCTTTGAGTCACAAATATGATAAGGGGCATGATTGGTGCATACATTGTTGGAATTACATTGCCATGCAAGTTTTTGCCCTCTCTTCTTTGTGAGTTCTGCCCAGACATTCATGCCGGAAGGTTTAGTGCCGGCAAGTGATCTATTTATGGCCGATGGATGAATATTGTGCCGGTGACCTCATGTTGATGCCGGTGGAAGTCCTACTCAACCGATGATGTCCCTCAGTGTCCTGGGAGGCACTCCTGAGACTTTGGCAGTCTTCTGAGATGCAAAGCAGGGAAAACAGAGGCAATCTAAGCATGGCAGTGCAATTCCGAGCAAGACCCGAGCACGTGCTGCATTTGGCTCTCCTCCCGAGGCGGTTTACTGCTTTTCTTAGTTTAGTTAGTTTGTCAACTAATTAGGCTATTTGTAATATTTAATTAGCTTGCGTAGTTAATTATTTGTATTATTCTTTTGGTCCTCCGGCGAGGGCGAATCTGTAATAAGTGTGGGTGAGTGGTGTATGTCTTCCAACCCCATTTCTTTCTCCCTTTTATTTACCTTATGATGGTAAATTAGGCACGTTATTTTAGCATACCTTATGCAATGCATGCGTGCATCCATGCATTTGTTTACATGCACCGGGCTCGGTACATCATACAAACCGCATTGTATTTTCAATTCCAAATTGAATACGTGCATCGAATAAAGTGCATTTCACATGCCATTTTTAGGGTTAGCCGAGCCTATCCTAATTACATGTTGTATGCGATGCATTAGTCACTCTAACATGAACTAGGGCATGCATGTTTGCTAACTAGTTTATTGTTTTGGCACGGAGTACGATGTAAGTATTTATGCTTTAGCATATCGCATGCGTGTGAATGTTGACATGACAGTAGGCTTACCATGCGGCTAAATGCTTATATGAGATAAACTGTTTGAATGCCTGTGGGTGGAGGTTGGGTTGCTTGAGTTGGAAAACTCATTGAAATCCGTGTTTTAGCCTACTTGCGAGTAGCAAATTCCGAAACGCTTTCAAAACGAACGGATATACAATGTTTATTTCCAATTTAGGCGATTTGGTCTATACTTGTTTGCTGCGCGCATAACATAGTAATTCTAGGCTAATAATTGGAACAAGAACACATAATGTTTTCGAAATCGGATATCACGGTTAGTAGAGGCCGGTCTTCAGACCGGGCGAAAGGGGGTGCTCATAGCTGACCTTCCCCGATCGTACCCAAGCTCCCGAGCCAAGACCACTTTGGTGATGATGGACACGTGGCCTTCGGCACCGAGTCAGGGTTTCCTAAATTTCCCATTTTAAAATATTTAGGTGGCGACTCATGTCCGCAAAGCAGTCCATGTTTGGCACTACTTTTCAAAAATCTGTTTTCTCAAACGATTTGCCGGATTTGGACTCTTTGGTTCAAGATTAAGAACCGTGACATTTGAGTCCATGAACTGTAGTGACCCCAATATGAACGGAACGGGACTTAACCCTCCCGGGGCGTTCGGGGACGTCTACAGGCCCAAAACCTTATCACAAAGCCAATAGGGACTGGGAGAACACACGTGTCTATTTGGAACTGGTTGTTAAGGAAATAGACGCAGGTAATAGGCCGCACATGTCAATCAATCCGAATAGGTACTGGTCTTTGGCTAAGACTTATGAGGCAGCAACTGGGTTGACGCATAGCATGAAACAACTTAAAAATAGATACAATCAACTAAAGGCGGAGTGGCGTGCATGGTCGAAGCTAATGGATAGCCGTAAAGGCCCCACTGGAATTGAGTTCGACCAAGAGACTGGGTTGATCAATGCGTCGGATGAATGGTGGGCTACAATGGAGAAGGTACCGATTTGAACTCATGTTTACATATTTTTCTGTTTCACAATGTCGTTGCAATTGATTACTGCTTCGTTATTGAAGTGACTTTGAAATACATTTGATTATACATATTGAATCTGCTGTAAAGGCATTCATAGGGACACATGTTCATTTTAAATACATTTGATTATACATATCAAGTAGGCATACCAAACATTTTGAATCATTTCTGGAAGCGCCTAACAGATATATTTACATGTCAATTTGTGTGAAATTCCGTTTTGCTTGCATGGTACGAGGGAATGCAAGGCAGCATCTGTTTTGGAAAAATTCTTTTTGGACTTGAGACAAATCATTCAGAGTCATTTTCAAAGTAGACTGTTCAAAAATAATTTGTACTTAAAATATCATAAACATTTACATACTATTTCTCGTTGTTGTCTAATTGGGATACCAGGCAAGATACCAAAATAGGGGTACTGTCTGGGGTGTCTAAAATATGAAATTCAAAAGTTGTTAAAAATATCTACAACACAACAGAGGCATCTGTTGTTCGAACAGATGCCCAAGTTGTTGAGGATGTCAATGTTGAAGATGTGAGAGAGGATATGTCCACTGAACCAAGGTTCAGGTCGTCACCAGTGAAGCTTTCTCAGACTAATCTATCTTTGTTATTTTCCTTCCTCTCTCTCCGTCTCCCTTGTTTGTTGAACTAGGGAGACTGTAAATGGTCTATATCAACAAGGAAAAGAACAAATAAAAGCCACAAAGCTCCATCAAGGTCATTCATAGAAGCAGTATCCTGAGTCTCTCTTCTTCATTCTCTTCACATAACCAACGACTGCAGTTTGTGATAAAAAAAATTAGAAAAAATACGCATGGGTTTTCACCTAAAAATTGGTCCATTATTGATGTGTTGATTGGCACCATTTCATTTGCATTCACAGTATGTGGTCCAATTCCGTAAAATGCCTGTTACGGTCTACTTAAATGCATATGCTTGTATTTAGATTTTTAATGTATAACAATTCTTAATTAGTTACCTGAGCCCTTGGACGGGAGGGGTGATGACAATGGTGGCGGTCTTCGTGGAGGGGAGTGGACTGTTAGAGGAAAGAAGAGCCCTAAGGGCCTTTTTGGTATATTCTGCACGGTGTTTTGCTATTCTTTCTTGTGCTGGTTTTGGATGGCTTCTGTCTGAAATGTTAAGCTATTTTTTAGCCCTCATTAGAAGTATTTTCATGACATAATGTCATATGGAGGAACATGTTCCATGTTCCCTCAACATCTAATGAAAAGTTGTCATTTTTCTTTATTTTATTTTGTGTAAATACACATATTTCTTTATTTATTTATTTTGGTTTTGTTTTGCTTTTCTTCAACAGTGGATAGTGTTATTGGGTGGGTGTTGGATGTGTAGGATTTCAAACATGAAAATGTATTATTCTACCATGTTTTCTTTTGTTTTCTTTAAAAAAGAAATTTATTTTGCCAACAGGAATGATATAATGTCCATAAATGAACTAAAATCCTGTCAAAGAGGTAAGGAAAGTTCATTTGAAATTGGGGAAAGGGAAGCAATCTCAGTGATGCACTATATTATTACTGAAGAATGGAGGATGATTACTGAAGAATAAAGGTTCTCCATTACAATCTCAGTGATGCACTATATTATTACTGAAGAATAGAGGATGCTTTCTCTCTGCTAATAGTAGTGACAGAAGTGTTCACTCTTATTTTTTCTTTTCTCCTTTTTTCGTTTTTTTTTTTTTTTTTTTTTTTTTGTGTGTGTAGTTAGCAGGTATTGTAATACATGCCTCATGTCCCACCTCTTTCGGACTGGTATATTGTGTTTATATGTTCACAGGGTTATGTCTGGGTGTTTATGACAAAAATATAAGGTTGGTAAATACATTTGACTGGTTTTACTTTGTTGGACCGTATATTATATCACATTATTTTGCAGAATCTGTATTTATTGGTTACTGCTTCGTTATTTAATTATTCCCTCCGATAGTGCATATACTTGGGGAACTAGTTACCCAAAAAAAAAAAAATGTTACTTTGATAGGTAATCAGTTGATGCTCTGTAAAGATCCTGGGTAACATGAAACATGCCATGACAATTTAAATAATAATGTTTTGTTCTTTATTTTTTTTTCCATATATGACCACGTCAATTTGCAGCGTTACACTGTTCATTAATAATGTGCATAGTCCATGTACATAAGTTATTCATTTTGCTAATGGTGTACTCCCTTTGTATTGTATTACAGGTTGATAAAGAGTGTTGCAAGTTTAGAACAAAGCGCTTGGATCATGAGGAACTGATGCATCGTGTATTCATAGGGGCTGCAACAACGATTAAAAATGCTTGGACGCCTGGCGAGATACGGAACCAGTTGGAGGTGGAAGGGGAGTCCGACAGTGCCGACTTCTCTACGGACAGCAACGAATTGGGTGCCTCTAAAACGGCAAACTTGATGAAATCTGCAACCATTAACGCATCAGGTAGTGGCAGCAAAAGGAGGCACTCATCTGTCATAGCCGTGCAAAAAAAGCAAATCACCGGGGCAGAAGCATTGGCAACAAGCATGGATGATTTGGTGAATTCGGTGAAGACACAAAGCAAGGAACTTACTGTAAACCATGTTGTCGGTGGCCAAAGTGTCACTATGGCCGAAGCAGTTGGACGTCTTTATGAAATTCAGGGACTTGACCAAAGTAATCCACTGCTCCATTTCGGTATTTCCCTTATGGAGGTGCCCAATAATAGGGAGATGGTTATGAGTATTCCTTCTGATGCAGGCATTATCGGCTGGCTCCAGGTGAAGCAACAAGACAAAGAGAGGACGACAACAGTTCCAACTCTAGCAAGCATATTGCGCAATCAAGGACTTCGTTTCTAACTATGCTTTGTGTTGGACTTCTTATGCATTATGTGTTGGACTTCTTTTCGCTTATGCATTGGACTTCGTTTCTAACTATGCTTTGTGTTGGCATTCTTATGCTTTATGTGTTGGACTTCTTTTCGCTTATGCGTTGGACTTCGTTTCTAACTACGCTTATGTGTTGGACTTCATTTATATTTGCTAAAGACCTGCGTTTTTATGAAATGCTTTGTGTTGGAGTTCTTTTCGCTTATGTTGGTTTTGTATTTGCAAATGACATGATGTTTTCAACTATGCTTTGTAAGGAGAATTGGTAGGGAGAATTGGTAGGGAGATGGTTACGGTATTGAAGTGTACTCCCTCGTTTTAAAATTATGGATGTGCATTGGTTGGGTATTGGCTATGGTTGGATTTTACAATTTTAAATTTCAATAAACCATGAATCTGATTACACTTTTCCAATTTGCAGCTTCATAGTTATGTAAACAGTGGTTGTAAATCAGCTGTACTTTAATTATTTGAACAAAAGCGTTGCTACTTGTACAGAGACATGTGAAGTTTACTGAAGGCTTCAACTTAAAAAGTGGAAGTTAGACCCTTTATAAGGTACTAAAAAAAACATAATAAATTAAGTTATTATTTTTGTATATTTTATTTGAACATTGTTCTTTGTATATGTCATTGCAATTTCTATATTGCTTATTAGTCAGGAAAAAGGTAAAAAAAAAAAAATTACTACAAGTTACACCCTTTGTAAGGTGGGAAAAAGGAAAAAAAAAAAATTAATTATGTGTTAACGTCTGTTGGGAAACTTCAAATAAATGTCTTCACGTTTTTCATGCATTGGTAATAGAACCTTGACAAATACACTAGAAGGTCTCAGAAGGATAGGAAATGAACTAAATTGATTATTTTATTTATTTATGTTTTTATGTTATTGACAGCCTTTACACTTGACCAAACTGTTTAATTTTTGCATGTTTAATTTTGGCAGAGTTGTAGTCTGTCATGTTCTGCTTCTGATTTTATTTGAAGTTATGTGATTTAGGCATGGAAAGTGACGATGACACCGATGCACAGATGCAGGAAATGTGTGATGATGTCGCGGCGCTCGCAATCGAGTGGCAGACTGAAATGAATAATAATTATGTTGAAGCGTACAAAATTGCCTCCGACTACTACAAGGCACACATGCTTAAAGTCCCATGTCACACGTCCATCTTGACGGGGAGGGCATGGATTTTGGAAATGTATAATGGACACAGTGGCAGATTTCCCTATGAAATGTGCATGCCCAAAGTCGTTTTCACTCGTTTATGTGCCACACTAGTGAACGACTTCGGGTTGCATGTACCTGAGCGAGACCACGGCTTGCACGTTGAGGAAAGTGTTGCAATCTTCATTCATGTTCTGAAAAACTTGCCTAACCGCGAGCTTCAAGAAAGATTCCAACACTCCGGTGAAACAATATCACGCCATTTTCATAATGTTTTGAAAGCAATGAAAAAGTTTACCGTCGCGCACTGTCTGCCACCCACAGATTTCCAAAACAATAGGGATCCCCACCTGCAGACCCAACCACAGTACTTGCCGTTTAAGGTGCGAAAAAAATGCAACAATTCGAGTTTCTTTTTTCAAATTCTACAAAGATGTCACTTAAAAAATGCAAGGGTATAATGCATAACTTCATGGTACTATTATGTTGCCTATTTGTTCGAATTGTGTAGGATTGTTTAGGTGCCTTGGATGGGACACACGTGCCAGCGTGCATCAAGGAGTCAGAAGCATCCCCGTATTTTAGCCGAAAGGGTTGCCACACTCAAAATATTTTGGCAGTGTGTGATTTCCATATGTGTTTCGTCTTTGTGTCATGTGGTTGGGAGGGTAGCATGCATGACAGCCGGATTTTAAACATTGTCACCGAGGATCCGCAATATAATTTTCCAACTGCAGTGGATGGTACGTACGACAAGTTCATTTGTTCAATGCCATAACTTGTTAAATTTGTTTGTCTACACATGAAACAAATATGTATTAATATGTACACATTCATAGGTCGCTATTATCTAGTGGATAGTGGATACAGTAATAAGAAGGGATTTCTTGCACCATATAAGGGCAGCCACTATCACCAACCACACTTTCAACGTCACAAGCCGAGGAATCGTGATGAGTTGTTCAACCGTGCCCACTCTTCATTGCGGAGTGTGATTGAGCGAACATTTGGCGCTTGGAAGTCGCGGTGGAGATTCTTGCACAACATGCCTCGGTTTGACTTTCGTAGAGTGCAGGTGGCTGCATCTATGGCATTACACAATTTCATACGTAGAAACTGCGAGGATGATGCGACCATTGCTGCTGTCAGAAATGCGGCAGAGTACACGTATGACGATATTCCTGATCGCGCAGATTTGGCTGCCCTAGACGAAGCCATCATGCCTACAGACAAGGACGTTGAAATGGCGGAGGTGCGTCATCGGATAAGGGCAGAGTTATACCAAATTCGGCGCAATGGTAGGTAATCGGACAATGTTGTTTACCATGACTGCTTTTTAATGTTTTCCGTAATATGTGTTTTGTGAAAACTGTCTGTAATGTCTTGTTTTGTAATTTTTTATGCATAACGTAGTCGATAGTGTACTTATTTTATGATGTCGTACGAATTTGAAAAAAAAAAAACTTTCAAACTTGTCGTACCGTGCGTGTATGGTTAATGGAAAATCCCGAATTCACGGCTTGTCGTAACGAATTTCGTCACACATATTACATGCATTAACTGTAAAGTCTGTAATTGTGCCCAATTACATCACATAAAAAACATGGCACAAAATTTTCAAACAACCAACAGAAACTGAAAAATCAGTATTTCAAAAATAAGATAAAAAATGGAGATGTATTTGAAAAATCTTTAAATAAACTACTTCCAATATTGCAAATTGACAATAATTTCAATTTTATTTCCAAACTTTTCATCTATAAAAAGGGTGAATGTTATTCATTGCGAAATTTGTTTTCGAAAATGTTGTGGACAACAAAGAAATTACCATGTGTGTGGACCATACAGCTATGTCAAATTTTTGAAACAAAAAAAAAAACAAATGAGAATTTACCAATTTAAATAAATTGAGAATTTTTTAAAGAGTTTATCCGTGTGTGGTTTGGTTTTGGGAGATAAATTTATAAAAAATGAAAAAAAAAAAATTTGGGGAAAGCATTTACAAATTTTTTTTGTTTGATTGGTTGTATATTGTGGAAATAGTTTTCGAGTGTGGAAATTTAAAAAGACTGTATATTACTCTGTACTTGACTGGATGTGTGTGAGAGACAAAAGTGATTCAGAAGGAAAGCGGAGAAAAAAAAAGTGATTGATTTATGTGTAGGAGATAGAAAATGATTTTGATTTTTGTTTTTCAAAACCACTAAACCAAATAATATTTCTAGATTGTTTCCCATACATTTCTTTTCCAACTTTGAACCAAACAAGGCCTACATGTTGCACATGTGTTGGCGTCAAAATCCTTAAATTAAAAAAAAAAAAAAAAAACAAAACAAATAATAATAATAATTAATTAATTACCAATACATCACAACAGTGACATGAATATGATTTTGCAATGACATGTATGTGGCCACGTGTGGTACGTTGACATTGCTTTCACAGCAATTACAAAATGTGTATAGTAGTTGTACATTGCTATATAAAAAATAAAAAATAAAAAAAAATATTAAAAATTTGTCAAAAGTTGCAACGCTGTACCTAGCAAGACGTCAAGACTTGTCAAAATGTCCTACACTTCGAATTCCGTGCAAGAGCAAAAATGTCAAGTTTCAATCTTTCATTTTTTTTATATTATTTCTTTACACATTTTTTCGTAAAAAGCCAAAAAGTTCATCCCAAACAACTTAGTTTTTTTTAGCTACCTTTTTAGCCAAATAGCCAAAAAGTTACTAAATTAGCCTGTTCCCAAACGGGGCTTGAGGCTTGGTGCATCATTCAAATTGCATTGCTATTTCAATATCTTATTTGAATACGTTTTTAACCGCATGTTATCAAATTGCTTCATATGCTATATTAGTAGCCGAGCCTATTAATTGCACTATTGCATGTGTTGCATTAGGCATCTTGTATAGTTAGGATCATGCATCTTTCTAACTAGTTTCTATTTTGACTTGGAGTACTTGGTGAGTTTTTACGCTTTAGCATACTTGCATAAGTGTGAATGTTGCCATGATTAGCATGCTTGCCATGAGGCTATGTGCTTAAATGCTAAATTATTTGAATGCCTGTGGATGAAGGCTCGTTATTTGAATTGGAATGATTCAATAAATGTGCGTTTTAAGCCCACTTTGTTGAGCGGCAAATCATGTTTTAAATCCACTATGTTTGGTGGCAAATTCGCAAACTTTTAAGCCCACTTGAGGTGGCAAATTCAAACCATTTTCGCAAACAAACATGAGTTGAATTATTTCAAATTGAGCAAACTAGTCTATATTTGCTTGTGCGCATCACATAGTAAAGCTAGTCTAATAACCGAAACAGGAACACATAATGTTTATAAATGATCATATCATGATTAGTAGAGACCGATCTTTTGATCGGGCGAGCTGGGGCGCTCAATTCATGACCTTCCCCCTTCATACCCAAGTTCCCGACCTGAGGCAACTTTGGTGATGACGGACATGTGGCCTTTGGCACGAGTCAATGTTTCCTAAATTTTTCCAAAAATAAAATATTTAGGTGGCGACTCTATATCTGGCAAAGTAATCCAATTTTGGCATTATTTGATTTAAAATCGATTTTTCAAAACGATTTGCCAGATTTGGACTCTTTGGTGTTTATCAGTTTCACATTGCATTTGTGAGACTAGATTCAAAACCGCGAGAGTCCGAACTATAAGGCCTTTCCTTCAAACCTTCCGAAATGGGGAACGAAAAAGGCGAGTCAACACGTATATATGCACAAGACTATTACAATACCACGGCATAAAGAAGAAAATTGAATTATGAAAAAGAAAAAATGTAGAAGGATAACATTCCTATTGTTAACTTATTTGAAAATTCAATTCCGCATCAGACTACTACAGTATTATAAAGTTTAAAGCAAAAGAAAATTAAACGAAACCAAAATGAAAAGTACAATGTACTATCTAATATGGTGCTAAAACACTTGACAACTTATTGAAAATATTTTATAAAATTTGTCAAACATCATTTAGCATCATTTGCAACTACAGAGAGAACCTTATTCATGATGTTGCGTGGTTTACACATGGCTTCCAGTGGCTCAAGTTTGGGCATGGTTAGTCCTTTCCCTTCCGTGAGATCAATTGTCTTTTCACTCACCCTCTTCCACTCAAAGCATTGAATCAATGACCCCAAGCCCAAACTCACAACACGTTGGGCCAATCCAACCCCGGGACAAGCTCTCCTTCCCATCCCAAAAGGCATCAACTTGTGTCCTTCTACTTCTTCACCTTTAAACCTCTCGGGTTTAAAGCTTGTAGGATTATCCCAAACTTGAGGGTTTCTGTGAATGGCCCATGCATTGACCAACAAGATTGTGTCACGTGGCACTTCGAATCCTCCAATTGTACAATCTTCGGATGACATGTGTGGTACTAAGAGTGGTGCTGGGGGGAATAGTCGAAAGGTTTCAAAGATAATATCTTGAAGGTAATGCAAATTAGATAGATCAGATTCATCGACCAGGCGATCTTGGCCAACATGAGTGTCCAACTCAGCTCTAGCCTTTTTCAACACCTTAGGGTGGTTCATTAAAAGAGACATTACCCATTCCATTGTGACTGCAGATGTGTCTGTGCCCGCAAGTATAATGACCTAGACATATAAATTAACAAATCAACAATAAAATATCAAAAGCCAATACATTGTCATACATTGGGTTCAGTTTTCATCCTTTCCCTAGTAATTGTCATTGAATTTCTTGACTCTAAGTTGTTGTTTGGCAAAAAAAAAATTAGTTGACTTTTTGGAGTTAGGATTTTTTTAGCTTGTAACTAAAAAGTTCGTTTGGATTAACGTTTTTTATTTTTGTGAGAAAAAAAGTGAAATAATTATGATTTAAATGTGACATTTAGTTGTCGTTTGACCAAAAAAAAAAAATTTAGTTGGCTTTTTGAAGTTGAAACTTTTTTGGCTTGAGACTAAAAAGTTCTTTTGGCAATTTTTTTTTAGTTTTTTTGATTTTTGTGAGAGAAAAATTGAAATAATTATAGTTTAGATGTGGTATTTTGTTCTATTGACTTAATTATAAATGAACAAAAGACTATTTTACTATTTTTCAATTATTTACCAAGTAATAGCAATATTAAACATATCATTAATATTTTAATTATTTTTAGCTAGATTAAATAAAATTTTATTTTATTTTATTTTTTACCCAATTAAATAAATTTATTTTTTTAAAATTAAATAAATAAAATGAATAAAATATCAATAAATATATGTTATTTTTTTAATTAAAATTTTAAATAAAATTATTTTTAAAAATAATAATAATTAAACAATGAAATTAAATAAAACATCTATTAAAATTTAAATAATGAAATTAAATAAAATATAAACAAAATTTTAAAATAAAACATCAATAAAAAGTTAAACAAAATTATTTTATTTTTACATTGAGACATTTAAATTTTATTGAATTTTACTAAATATAATACATAATTAACTAGTTGAAGGTCAAAATAGTCATTTCACATTCTAATCCCAACAATAAATAGTTTAATGAAAATTGTCTCATACCCCCTCCTAGGATAGTATAATCCCCCGTATAGAAGATAAGAAGTCCGGTCGGATTCTATGTCTGACGGACTAAAAAAAAAACAAACACCGGATAAAAAACTTTCCCCGAATAATAATCCCAATAGTGAATAGTCCCCTCTTTATCCTCCAAAGATCCGAAACAGAATAATGAAAATTAACCTTTATGTGGATAATCAACTCTTTGGATAATCAAAATTTTATGTCATTCAAGTAATGTACGTCTCATAAACTTTAAAGAGAAGTTGTACCACAAAATTTAAAATTTTAAAAAATATATATAGTTATAAACAATCTTTATAAAGTTTTGGCATGTCATTTCAAATTCAAAATCAGATGTTATATCATTTTGAATTTTTTATTTTTTGAATTTAAAATATATACCATATCTAAAATTTTATTTAGGAGACATCTAAATGTAAAGATTTTTTTTAAGAAACAAAAACATTAAATATCACTCTACTTAGAATAATACTTGAGACCCCTTTTGGGGATCACCCCCTCACCTCCTTTGCCACGGGGCGGGTGGTGATTGGATGAGTAGGAAAAAAAAGAAAAAAAAAAAAGAAAATGGAACCAATGAGAGAGAGAGGGGGTCAAAAGGGTGGGAGAAAAAGGGGGGATGAATCATTACTGCTCTACTTATGGATCAAAAATTGTTATTTATCATAAAAATATTTCACCAAACTATTTATCTCTATGTAACTTTTTATATGAAATCATACGTCTCATTATTTTTAAAATATTATTAATCTCATATAGATGAAATCTATTAAGTGAATACAAATAATAGGTGAGATTAAACGTGAAATACATTATATAATAATATTTCTCTAACATTATTATAAGGGGGTGTTTGGAATGAGAAGTTTGGACTAAAATAGTCAATAAAGACAAAAAAAATAATTATTAATAAGGTAAAATGTCACATCTTGTATATTAATCAATTACTTTTTTCTTTCACAACCATTTATTCAACTACAAAAAAATTCACAAATCTAAAATATAACTTTTTTTCATCTCACAAATAGCAAAAAAATCAAAAAGTCAACCAAAATAGCAAAGTTTCCAAATAGGGCCATAATTCAAAATAATGCAATATTTAGATGTTTTAATTTCAGAGGTCACCCTTAGGTAGTGCTACATAGTAAAGCTACTCAATCATATAGGTGTAAGTCGCGGAGTAATATACAAGTAGGGATTCAAACCCATACTCTTGACATTGGGTACTGTTTGTTTAAGCTTGAAAGATTTGTCCTATTAATTATATGTATTGTTGCTTAAGTGACTGACTCTAAAGAAAATAACGCTATGTTTGGATTGACTGATTTGGAGAAAAAAGAAAAGAAATTGAGAGATATGTATTTCTTTTACTTGTTTGAATAACTTAAGTAGAGAGAAACTGAGAGAAACCCATTTATCTTATAACCCTCATTTTCAATCTTTCCAAAAGTAGAGAGATTGGAAGAGAAAAGAAACCAACAAATGTTTATATTTTCATAATACCAATTTTATCCCTATAAAAATAAAAGAAATGAAATAATTGACACCCATGTCCTCAAGGCTTTTCATATCCAGCACAGGTTTTTGACTCTCCACTTCTCCAATTCTCTCCCCACTTTTCTAGCTCTCTCTCCACTTTTCTTCTTCTTTGTCGTGCAGGTAATTATCTTCTTATTTTCATTCTTTATTCTATTAGGTATATATTTACGCATAATATATATTCTATTGTTATGTATAAAAACAGAATATATATGTATATATATATTCTGTTATATATTCTTGAATTCATAGTTTTTTGAGAGGAGGCTGGCTTAATGGCACCACAATTGCTTGTATACACATTTGTAGCAATACACCAGAACACAAATTCTCTCTCTCTCTCTCTCTCTCTCTCTCTCTCTCTCTCTCTCTCTCTCTCTCTCTCCTCTTTTGCCCTAATGGGGTTTCTGATCATCTAGTTGTTCTTCAAGACGGCACGATTCTACTGAATTCATTCAGATGATTAGTTACCTTCCAATAATTTTATATTACACTACTTTGGTAATATAACATAAAACAGTTTATTTTCTTTTCTTTTATGAAATATAACCAAGCAAGGAGGAGAAAAATTAAAATCTTTTCTTTTCTTTTCTTTTCTTTTCTTTTATCTTATAACTCAAGTAATCATTTTTTTTTTCCTCTCTTACCTTCCCAAACATAGTGAAATCTTAAGGCTTATATCTCTAGGCCTTAGCAAGTTGCCACACCCTTTGGGTTAAATACAAAAAATCTATGGTCTCATTTGTCAATTATACATTTTAGTCAAAAAGTCACTAGAAATTATCATATTATTTTCTTTATTTTTTTACATTCTTTTTATAAAAAATTAAAATAATATGTTTTCAAACAAATACCGTATAGGGGTGTAATTTTGGCCCGTGGTGGAGTGGGCTCAGCCCAAGCCCAACCCGAGGCCTTTGGGCTAGGGCTTGGACCATCGTTTTGAAGCCTGGCTCGGCCCGTGACTCGGTCCATCGGCCCACTCAAGACCCGCCCAAAAGCCCGACTCACCCAAGGCCCAGTGTTATTTTTAATGGAAAATAATAAAATTTTGGTGAAAAAAAAAAAAAAATTTGTTTAGGCCCACCCAAAACCCGAGCCCAAGCCTAGGGGCCCAACCCACTAGCCCGAATACTCCTAGGCCTGGGCCTGGGCCTAGTTTTTTGGCCCGTGAACCGGCCTGATTTTTGGCGAAAGCCCACAAGGCCCAACATGGGCTAGGCTCAGCCCAAGCCTGGATGGGTCGGGTTGGGCAAAAATTACACCCCTAATACCATATATGGAGAAGATCTCCCAACAGTTATAAATACTATTTTGTGTACTGTATGAATATTAGTGGTAGCCGATCACCGCCATACAAGTTAGCAAAAAGTTAAATATATAATTTCAAAAAGTAATAGGATATTTGCTTATTTTGACTATTAAAAAAAAATTGTTTATTTGAGTCGTATTATTTATTTATTTTTTAATATATATTTTTAAATAAAAATTAAAAATTAATTTTTATTTATTTATTTATTTATTTACTTTTCAAAATAAACCATAAAATATGTTAAAATAACTAATAAGATAAAGGGTCCTGTTATGGTGTGCAACTTACGCCTTACACTTACGCCTTTTCTATTTGCAGTCCTGCTTTTGTTTTTACCTTTCATTTACACTTTTTGTGTAAGTGGCACATGGTGTGCAACCTTGAGGGTTGCACACTTAAGAAAAGTCCTAAGATAAAATATCATATCTAATTCATAATTATTTTATTTTTTTCTTTTACTTCTATCAAATCAATTAAAAAAACAGTCCAACTAACTTCTCAAACACAATTATTTTAGCCAAGTTAAAATAGTCAAAAAATCAAATAGTCAACTAAAATAATCAACTTTCCAAACAAAGTCATTATATATATATATATTAAAGAGTCGCTATTCCTAGGCTACTTTGTTCCAAATAGACTCTATTATTTGCTCTTATTATACACAGAAGATAGTATATTTAGAGTAAAGTAAAGTAAGAATAGCAGCTCCTAAATTTTATTGATAGACATAAATATTTATTCTTAAAATTCACACACTTGTGTCTTAAAATAAAAAAAGAAAAAAAGAAATATAATTATACGTAATATTATTCTTATTTACATTTATGATTATAAAAAAATTAGGATTAATTACACAAAAATTATAAAGAATGAGTACTTTTTTAAAAATTTGAGTATCTAGAAGCTGGGGTGGTATTTTTGGTTTCTACTTTTTTATTAGCAATTTTTGCTTATAGCTTCATATGCAAAAAAAATAGCTTAATAAGCTATATAAAAATTAAAATAAAAACTGATCATCTAAAAACTAAAAGAGTGGTGCTTTTAAATTCTATTTTCTAATTATTAACTTTTAACTTATAATAAATTTCAACAAACCGGGCCAATATAATGAATACATTCTAGTTACACAAAAATTAATGTGTCAAAATGTATGTAAAGAAAAAAATAGTTTTCACGATTTTTTTAAAAATTTTAGCGAATTTTTTTTAAAAAAAATTACACTTTGAAATTTTACCCAATTAGACTAACCAAATTTTTTTTTTTTGAAAATTTGGAAGAAAAAAAAAAAAAGAAAAGAGAGAGAGAGAGAGAGAGAGAGAGAGCTTAAAAAAGGAAAATGCCTAAGACCCCCAGCTGGGGGTGCTGGGGGTCATCCGTGTAAGCCACTGATTGGCTGAAAAAAAAAACTTTTTTTTTTTTTTTTTTTTTTTTTGGATTTCAACCAATGAAATGGTGCCACATCACTGGGGGTTGACCCCCCGTGGGGGTCTAAAGCACTGCCCCATAAAAAAACCTAAAAGTAGGGAGTAACTATTTTTTACTTTTTTTTTTGTTTTTGGATGAACTTCTTTTTTTTTTTTTTTTTTTTGCATTTAAAAAAGTTAATTTTTAGATTCTTCTGTACAAATAGATTAACTAGATTGAAAAAGTAAAAAAAAAAAAAAAAAAAATTGATAAAATTTTAAAAAATTATTGAAAATAAAATAAATTTATATATTTTTAACTTGGATACCAAACCATATGATTGTGGTCAAGCCGTAACATATCTAGAGAGTGAGGAGGGGATTTGCTCACTTACCAGGATAAGCCCTCTGATGATTTCATCTGTATAATATTCAGGCTGTGATTCTTGGAACGAAAGCAAATGATCGATCATCGAATTCCTACTCTTATCACCTCTGTGTTCATCGATCAGACCTTGCAAGAACGCGTCCATCCTCTTATGAATTCTCTTCAAATTCTTCTCAAAATTCCCATAATCAATCCACCTCAAAACCAGTAAGAAATCGTTAGGGTTCGACGCACCTCCATACTTGAGTGTCTCGCTCAACAGATCCCGAAACTCCTTCGCCTCCTCGTAATTCTCCAATTCCTCGCCGTAGTATCGCTTTCCGGCGATCATTCTCATGATGATGTTAAAGCTCATCTCCGAAAACTTGGATTTCAATTCGACTTTTGCGAAGTCACTCGACGAATTTCGATACAGATTTCGGAGGAGAAGCTTGATTTCGTCCATTCGGATCGATGAGAAGGCGTTGAGTCGAGTCGTGGATAAGATTTCGAGCGACATGAGGCGGCGGAGGTTGCGCCAGTGGTCGCCGTAGGGGGAGGTGACCATGCTGGTGTAGTTGTAGCCGATGTGCTTGCCGCTGATGAGCTGAGGACGGTTGGCTAAGACGACGTCGTTCTTTGTGAAGCATTCCTCTACTGCGGAAGGCGACGAAACCACTACGACGAGGCGGGAGCCGAAGCGGAGGGAGAAGACGGAGCCGAGTTTTTGAGAGAGTCGGTCGAGAGTTCGGTGGAGAGGTGGTTTGAGGAGGTGGAGGTGACCAATGACCGGAAGAGCCGGTGGGCTCGGTGGGAGGTTACGGCGGCGCTGAGGTCTTGATTGTGAGAAGGACTTGAAGGCAACGAAGAGGAGGAGGAGAGAGAGAGATACGTAGTATAGCAAGCTAGCTTCCATGAACGTATATTTTTGTGTGGATTTCTGAACAAGATGATCTGTGTGTTGTTATGTTTAGAGATCAGGATCTAACGCACCAGAGGAGTAGTGTGGATTGGACATGGAAATTTATAGCCTATGGGACGTGTGGCGCAAAATGATTATGATTGATATATATATAATTTTTTTTTGGACTAATACTGTGTAAAATATTGTTTAATTTGTTAAAATTATATTGATCCGTTTGTAATTCATCAACCGAACCGTTCTATAATTAATACATATATATTTTTTAACCTCCAATAAAATATCAACGTAAAAATAAATGTGAGAGAAATTTAAAATATAAAATTTATTATAAATTAATAGTTATATATATAAAAAATATATTATATAAAATTATTTTATATTATATATTTAAAAAATATTATACAAATTAATATTATATATTATATAAATATATAATAATTAATTAAAATATTTTTCAATCTTTTAATTCATTAAAAAATATTCAAATCATAATTTGTCAATCTAATAATCTACCAACCCCACTATTCAATTTATAATTTTATCCTCAAATTATTCGAACGGCAATGCACACACTCCTAAGAATCTTTTTCCTTTTCGGTTATTGTAGTTGGACTTTCTGATACAGGAAATTTTCATGGGAGGCGAGAGAAAGAAAAAAGAAAGTGAGAATTATATATCAATGGGATAATTTTTTTATTTTTATTTTTTACATAAACATAGGAGGGTGTAAGTCACACTTACATTCAGAATCACTTACATTTTATATATATATATATATTTTGGTAATTTTTTCTTATTCCGAATGTACTGTAATACTGTCACAAAAAAATCCTGAAGAAAAATATGAATCCACCGAATTTGTACACTTTTTAAAATTGTTTCCGTTTATAGATTGTTGGGAAAAATCAGTCAGTTAACAGTTAGAAAATAAAAAACGGAAAATTTCAGTTTATATTTAAAAAATATTTTTAAATTAATGATAAATTTTATAAACATCAAAATGTAAAGTCATAAATTTTTTCTTGAATTTATAATTAATTTTTTGAAATACAAGTATTTTTCCAATAAAAAAATCTCATTTTTATGAGTTATAATCTATTTTGTGTTTGCACTAGTTTTCTTTTTCTTTTTCTTTTTTTAATATAAATCTTTCTTGTGTGTCATATTTTAGCATTAGCATAACTTCTCCATTGGCAGTTAACAAAACATAAATCCATTTTAGGTATGATGTTTTTTTTTTGTTTTTTGTTTTTTATATTTTTTATAATATAAGTCTTTCTTGTGTATTATATTTTAGGATTTGGGATGGCTTATTGTGCACAACTGCTACTGTTGTGCAATTTTTTTGGTTCATTCCATGACCGATTTTGATAATTCGAATTATTAATTTTTTAAACTATATTGAGTAGAACATATCTATAAAAATAAGTTGATTGGATACTAATAGCTCTTTCATCAAATCATATTTATATTTTTAAAAAAATGAATGCTTTGGTATATTTTGGGAACTAGCTATTTTAATTAATTTTTAGGTAAATTATACTTACACCTTCTGAAGTTTGGGTTTGATACATATCATCTCCTGACGTTTGAAAAATTACACTAATCTCCCTAACATTGTAATTATTTCGACCAAATGTAGATATTGAATTTATGCATTCTCTCTTTTCTTGTTTTGTTTTACTTCACTCTCTTTCTTTTTTCTTTCTTTTTTTCCCTTTCCTTTGTTTTACTTTTTTTTATATAATGTAATTTTTTTTATTTTTTTACTAGGAGTTGTTACCTTTTATATAAGTAGGAGATTTGTGAAATAAAACTATTAACTACAAGGGTGAGAATATAATTTTTAAAACTTCAGAGGGTGAGATGAAATTGGACCAAACTTCAGAGGTGTCAATGTAATTTACACTTTTTTTTTTTTTTTATAAAAAAGTGTAAAAAAAATAGAAAGCATAATTGATTATTTTAATGACATTTTAACTAAAATAAACTATTACCAAACTTAAGTCAATTTGAATTATAAAATATAAAAATAATTTAATGAAAGGCTATCCACATTCAATTAACTCAATTTTTTTTTATTATTTTTAAAATCCCATATTTTAGGATAGGACTCCTTGTTAATTTAATGAAAGGCTATCCAATTTAATTTTTGTTATTGGGAAATGTGTATGCATAGGACTCCTTAATGTTTGAGATTGACTTTATCGTTAGTTTTCTGTTGTTTTTTTTAAGGAATATTTATCAATAAATCTTACTTCACAAACTGTTATACTAAATAGTCTCACTTTTATTCTATTATACCAAATAGTCCTACTGCTGAGTTGATTTGGTCCTTTTTGATTTTTTTTTTTTTTCATTTTTGTTTCACTATGTAGACTAGAGTGCCCTTGGTTTAATGTGGTACTTTTTTGCTGGATCAGTTCCTCTTTTGAAAACGTTGCTCATTCTGATTTGGCTAATTTTGGTGATACATTCAAATACGTTTTACCAATTGTGAGGTAGGGTTTTCGAATTTGAATGTGCCTTCCTTGCCGACGGCTGTGTGGCACACCCTCAGAGATTCGGAAAGAAGGTGGTGGTGATGGGTAATGGCAGCGGTAGTGTCTGCTGTGCTATTTGTGTGTGAGAGAGAGCCGCTGCTGCCTTCTTGTGTGTGTGTGTCTATCCTCTCCCTTTTTTTTAATCCCTCACGAGATATATATATATATATTTTGTGTGTTTCTCAACTAGAGAGAGAGAGAGGTCTGTGTTGATCTTTTTCACTCCCAAAATCCACCGACAGAGAGAGAGAGAGAGCCAGTAGATGCATGTGAGTTGATGTCCCAGTTTGTGCCGTGTGTACTGTGTGCGTTGTGTGTGCTGTGTGTGTGTGTGTGTTATGCGCTGGGTGTGTCTTACAGAGAGAAGAGAAATCTAGGTTTGGTGTGTGCTGTGTTGTGTGTGTGTGTGTGTGTGTGTGTGTGTTGTGTGTGTATGGTGTGTATGCTGGGTGTGTGTGTTAATGGTGTTATGTGTGCATGGTGTCTTGTGTCTGCCAGAGAGAGGAGATATGTGTGTGGTTGGGTCTCCATGTGAGAGAGTGTTTCGACTATTACACGAGTTTCTGGTTCAAGTGGGACTCTTCGCCTAACCATGAACTCATTCACCAAGCCATTCTTCGCTCGCCTAACCGCGAGTGAAGAATAGTCAAAGAAGAACACCAGAGATAAGAAGAGAGAGAAAATGGGTCGCCGAGGAACCGAAACACCGGCCGATGTTTTGGAAACTATGGCGTGAAGAGGTGATTTTACGGAGAGTGAAGATAGTTTTGTGGTGGTTTTTCCGGAACATGACTCTACTCTGGTGGTATTACCCGAAAAAGCTGAGGTGGAGGTGAAGGTGGAGGAAGAGGAAAGGAATGAGTTGCTCGAAGAGGAGACGGCGGCGCCGGAAGCGGCAGTGGTGTTGCAGAGTTCGGCGGTGAACAACCACAAGGGTTTGGCGAGGAAGGTACTGCCGGACGTGGTAATGTGCGTGTATCAGTGTGTGTGTGTGTGTTATGCGCTGGGTGTCTTAGAGAGAGAAGAGAAAGCTGAGTTTGGTGTGTATTAGTATGTGTTAACCCCCAAACACACCAACACAGCCCAATAAAAAACCCCTTACAGCGCTTTGCCATTCTGTGACACCCTACCAGTGTATCACATGCAACACACCACACATTCATTCACTAATCACGCGCGTGAGCGACACACGTGCCTCACCCAATTTCTGCCCGACAGCTGCATCAGCAATGGTTAGATGAGGGTAATTACGTCCCTCACATTTGAATGAGACTAAACGGTTTAATAGAATAAAAATGGGACCAATTAGTTCATAAGTTCAAATTTTGGGATTTATTGGTAAATCTCCCTTTTTTTTAATATTTTTTTTTTATTTAAGTTTTATGCTTGAGCTCTTAGGTCATGTTTATCAATTATATATTTTAATAAAAAAATTAAAATATTATTATAAATTATCATATTATTTTTTTATATATCTTTTTATAAAAAAAATTAAAAAATTACTAAAGTAACATGCAACATATTCTAATAGGAATTAGAAAAGTAAAAAATAAAAATAAAATTTTTTAAAAAATCACCAAAGACTAAAAAAAAAAATTCAAAAAGTCAAATTTGTTTTGATTTTTTTTTCTTCAATGAACCTATTTAAGATTTTTTAATTTTTAAATTCTTCTACACAAGACCTATTGACAAAATAAAATTTTTCAAAAAAATAAAAATAAAAAGAAATCACAAAAAAATAAAAATAAAAAACTTAGTGCGTTTGGTTTTAGTTTTCTGAATTCAATTTTCTGAAAATTAAGTTTTTTGTTTTTTGTGTTTTTTTTATTTTTAGTGAATATTTTTAAAATTTTAAACATTTTTTTTTATTTTTTTAAATGCACCTTACTTAGATGTATCTAAAAAGTAAAATATTTGTAAAAGAAATTAATAAATATGAAAAATATACTGAATTTTTGTATTTTTTTTTGTATTTTTGGTGTTTAGTGAATTTTTTAAAGATTTTTTTTCACGAAAATTATATTTTTTAAGTGTATTTATGTTAGGTGTGTCTAAAAATTAAAAAATTGGCTAAAAATATTTTAAAAATTTAGTAAAAACAAAAAAAAAATATGAAAATAAGAAAGTAGAATTTTTTGAAAAGTATTTACAAAAAACTGAAAACAAATATGATGAATTTTTTTTAACGGGTTGCCAAACCAAGCCTCACGTTATATTTAAGAATTGTTTGGAATGATCTATATAAATATACTTTTTAACTTTTTAATTAAAAAAATAAATAAAAAAATATAATTATTTTAAATTATTTTTTAACTTTTTACGAAAAAAATATATATTATAATATTATACCAAAATTAGCATATTAACCCTATGCTTACTTACCGTCACGAACGTGAAAGATAGTACAGTTTGCTTTTTCATTATGTGGTTAGGTGATACACGAGAAGATATATATCATTTTAAAAAAAAAAAAATTTCCTGTTCACATGTGATGTTCTGTTGTTGATGATTGAAAAAAAAAAAAAAAATCAAAATGGTGTACTCTAACTAGTCATTGTTCAATTCACTTTTTGGCTGCAAATTTTCCTTTTACTTTTTCTTTTCACCCGTGAGTTTGTGCAAATATTCTCTTTCTTTTTTTTTCTTTTTTTTTTTTATATTATGTAAGAAATTTTAAAATACAATTACAATGTATTAAATCTGAAGTGTGTACGAAATTAAATTTTGTTGATTATTACAATATTATTTTTGATTATTGCGAATTTGGTACAACAAATTATTTCCTTCTAATTAATGATATAATGATACAATTTGTTTCAACAACATACATCAGTGTTACACAACATACAGCGAATATAATACCCGCCACAACAACAAATGCGTCGCCCTTAACCATGCAGTTGTTGTTGCAGTGTGTATGTAATATTCGTTCTTATAGTTGCTGTATAGGGATTTGAGTCCCTTGGCTCCATAATATCAGCAACTTGGGTGTATTCGGGGTGGTCGGGCATTTGCAGCGCAATGTACTCGTCGTTGTCTGGGATATTGTGTGTGATCGTGTCAGATTGACTGTTCCGGCATATGAAGTTATGTAAAGCCATCGACGCACATACGAAGGGCACTTGATCGAAAAATTTTATCTTCGGCATGTTCTGCAAAGCCCCGCATCTCGACTTCCAAGCACCGAATGTCCGCTCGATACAACTACGCAAAGACGAATGTGCCTTGTTGAATAGTTCTTACTCGTTCTGTGGTATTCGATTGCGATGGGCATTTTGGTGATATCGATACCTCTTGTACAAGGCTAGATATCATGTCTTGTTGCTGTACCCGCTTTCGACCAAGTAGTATTTTCCTGTATATGTTGAACAATATAACTTATTAATATCAAATGGTATTTTATTAAAATCGTATAACAACTTTTTTACTTTCGTTTATACTTTTGGCCTTCATATATGACAAATGAACTCTTGTTTACTAACTTATGCTCATAATTGAATTAAAAAAAATGACAGTAACCCTTCAAACCACAAAAATATTCTATTAGTTTAATGATGAGATTCTTTGGCAATTTCAAACTTTAAATCGTATGTGGGACCCAAAAAAAAAAAAAAAAAAAAAAAAACAGGTAGGGTCCATTCGGTAACTATTTTGTTTTCAGTTTTCAGTTTATATTTACAAAAATTTTAAAAATTGTGCTGAAAATTTATTTGGTAAATTTTTGATTTATAATATTAGTTCTCAATTTATAAATTTGACCCAAAAAATGTAAACTGAAAAAAGGTGTTTTCATTGGTTTATAAATTTGGCACTGCAGCGGAAGTTACTGTAACGACATTATAGCCCTGGTTCAAATCTTCAGAGCACTCGAATTGAATTTATTTTTTCCCAACGGTAAAATAAAAGTTGTATCTCATCTTCCTCTACTTCATTCATGTTGACTGAAACTTCGTAAATCAGATCAGTGTCTCTCTCTCTCTCTCTCTCTCTCTCTCTCCCCCCTCCCTTCTCTCTCTGTCTCCCCTCTCTTCTCTGTGTTCACTAAGCTTCGAAATTTTTTTTTCTTTTCAAAAACATTATATTGCAACCATGTAGATCTTTGTAGATCTATCAACAAATTGATCTCAGGTCTCTATCTTCTCTCTCTCATGCTCTCTATTTCTCTCTCCCATCTCTTCTCTATTTTCTCTGTGTTTCATTGAGTTGCCATGGTGGTTTTTTTTTTTTTTTTTTTTTTTTTTTTAAAAAAAAAAAACAACAAATCTGTTCTACAGATCTTTTGCAAAATTTTCAAACCACATTGATCTTAGTCTCAGGTCAGTCTCTCTTTCTCTATTCTGCAAATCTGTTCTGTAAAATTTCTGAACCACAAATCTGTTCTGCCATGGTTGTTTGTAGATCTGTGCTACATTTTTTTTTAAGAACATATATCTGTTATTCTTCATTTTAAATCTGTAGATCTTCTTCATTTTAATGATATTGTTGCATTTTTGCTAATTTGGATTTAAAAGATATGTTAATCTGCAGATCTTGTTCTTCATTTTAAATTTGTTAGGCCTGAAGCTCATTTAAAAGATATTGTTGCCTGAAGCTCATTTTAATGATATGTTAATGATATTCTTCATTGTAATAATATTATAACTGTTAGGCCTCTTGTTCTTCAATGCCTCTTATTTAATGATATTATAATTGTTAGGCCTCTATATTGTTGCCTGGTGCTTGTTCTTCAATGCCTCTTGTTTGAATTTATCTATGAATAAATATACATATTTAGGTCTCTTCATTTTTTTTTGAATAAATATTTAGGCCTCTTGAATTTATGGTGATGTGATCTTCTTCATTTTATCTATGAATAAATATACATATTTAGGCCTCTTCAAGTAACTAGTGCTTGTTCTTCAATGCCTCTTCATTTTATTTGACTTACGTTTTTTTGAAAAATATTTATCTATGAATAAATATACATCTTTAGGCAATGGCAACAACAGTATACAATGATCTCCCCATTGACGATGATGATGTTGTTGAAGTTGGTAGAGGAAACAATGGTCCATGGCCTCAGGCAAATGAGGCTCTTTTCATTACCCTCATGAAGGAGGAGGTGAAAACCAAGAGTAGTAAAATAACTGGGACATTCACTAAACAAGCTTGGAACAGGTTGAGAGATCAAATGAATGCAAAAACCCAATACCAGTATAACACACCAGCTTCGGAACAAATACAATCAGCTGCATATTATGTTCAACAAATTTACAGCATTACTGAAGCATACTGGTGTTGGTTGGGATAGCCAGCGGTTTACTATCACTGCACCAGATGACGTTTGGGAAGCCCTTTACAAGGTTTAATTAACTTTTTGCATTTTGTTTGCTACATTTAATTGGGAAATTCCTCATGTTAACCTAAAATTCATTGATTTGTAGGTTAATAGCCATGCAAAGAGGTTCAGGAAGAAAATAATGGTTTACTACCATGATTCGTCTCATATTTTAGGAGACACATCCGTAAATGGTAAACTAGCTCACCCTTCCACCAAATCACCTTCTAAAAGTAGTGCTAGTTCTGATCCTGAATTTAAGGTAAAGAATGAGGACTTAAATGCATTACAAATTGATAGTGATAATGACAATGGAGATGGCCAAGGCAAGGGCAAGGGCAAGAGCAAGAGCAAAATGACAGGTAAAAAGAGTAAGAAGATGAGCTCTTTTCAAGCTAATATTTCTTAAGCACTCAAAGAAATGAAAAACAATTGACAAGTGCTTCAGTTACTAATGTTGGCGACGATAGTGGTTCAATTGAAGGTGGCTCTACTATTTCACGTTCACTACTGAAAGAGTGCATAGCACTATTGCATGTTATGGAGGAAATTCCTGCGCCTGCTTACACTAAAGCTGTGAACAAGCTTGCATTGGATCCCATAATAAGGGAGGTATTTGTTGATATGCCTGCTGGTAGGATGAGGAATTGGGTCCTTAATCTTTGAAAGTTATTCTCAAAGAGTTCAAGCTTAGTGTGATATGTGTTTGTGTTGTTTAATTTATTAGTAATGTTGGATAATATTTTATAGTTAAAAAATGTTAGTTCATATGGATGTTTTCATGTTTTCAAAAATGTTGGATAATATTTGGTAGTGTATTGTGGAAATAGAGTTATTATGGAAACAGAGTTGGGTGTATACAGCATGTTTTTAATAATGCTATTACGTAGCTCTTGATGGGTAGATATAAAATTGTTGACAATGCACTTGAATGCTACAACTATATTCAATGAATGCCACAGCTATATTCAATTATCTTGAATGCTATTACATTGTCAGTTGATGGGTGGATATAAAATTATTGACAATGCACTTGAATGCTACTACTATATTAAATGAATGCCACAACTATATTCAATTATCTTGAATGCTATTACAATGGGAGTTTATGGGTAGTTGAAGTATTGAACATAAACAACCCAACTTGAATGCTACTGTTATATTCAATGATCTTCTCCTATATAATGCTTGTTGGTAGTCATTCCAAGTATTTTTTTATCAAGAGTCCAACAAAGCTTCTGCATTGTCAACAATTGAAAAAGGTATGTATGACCATATTTACATTTGTTTTTTTAAAGAGTCCAAAGGTATGTATGATCTTCTCCTATAAAAAAATATTTATATCACTGCATTGTCAACATTGTTTTTTTAAGAGTCCAAAGGTATATTTATAAATAAAAAAATTAATTTTTTTTTTGTCTCTAGTAGTAATAAAAATAAAAATAATGACATGGGAAATATCAATTTCTTTCTATCACTACATTCAATTTTTTTGTTGAATCCCACAAGAGTATTGTTAAATAATTTCTCAACCAATAATTTCTATCACTACTTTCCATCTTCACTTCTCTGTTAGGCTATATACTTGTGTGAAAAGCCCCTTTACTGCTACTGAAAAAAATTGAAAAATAAAAATAAAAATAAAGATTGCAAGTATTGCTAATGAAAAAAATTTAAAAAAAAAAAAAAAAAAATTCTTGTGTGACCATTTTTTCATGTATTTTCATTATCACTAATACTTTTGTTTTTAAGGGGTCAACACAATATCACAATGATATATATGGAGTCGATGCATGCTCTTCATTTGAGTTTTGACTCAGACAGTGACGATGAAAATATACAATTTCTAGAGTGTGTAGCAATATATGAGTATTGTAATACTTACTTTTAACCTAGACCATGCCGAACGTCCATATTACAAGGACATGACTACGTATTAGAAATATTGAATGGCCATGAAACAAGGTCCAAGGAAAAATTTAGAATGGAACCAGATGTATTTATTAGTTTGTGCGAGGCATTTAAGGTATATGGTAAACTAGAACACTCACGTTATCTAACTGCTCAAGAGCAAGTTTGTATATTTTTGCTAACAATTGGTTAGAATGAATGGAATCATGTGTCCAAGAGCGATTCCAACATTCTGGGCAGACCATCTCCAAATACTTCAACTGAGTCTTGAAGGCAGTGTGTAGGCTTGGTAAACAAGTTATAAGGCCTCTAGATTTTGATGAGGTGCCTACAGAAATTCGACATAATCCACGCTTCTACCCTTTTTTTAAGGTAATCACTAACAAAATATTTGAAGTATAAATTTTAATAAAATATCCTGCATTATTAAAGTCATTTGTCAAATAGGATTGTGTTGGAGCAATTGATGGTACCCACATATCTGCAAGGGTTCTAGCATTAGAGCAAATACCATATCGGGGTAAGCATACTGTTACAACGCAAAATGTAATGTGTGTTTGCTTATTTGACATTCAATTTACGTATGTATTGGCTGATTAGGAGGGCACTGCAGATGATTCAAAAGTGTTCATTGAAACCGTACATGATCCAGCAAATTTATTTCCAATGCCACCAACAGGTACGTATTATATGGCATTTTGTTAATTTATAATGAATATTCTTTTGCCAACCCATAATAATAGATACATACATGTTGAACAGATAAATACTATGTTGTCAACTCGGGTTATACAAATATGCCTGGCTTTTTATCGCCATACCATGGTGAGAGGTACCATTTAAATGAGTTTCATACTCAACGTTGACAACCAAGAAACATGAAGCAAATGCTCAATTACCGACACTCCTCACTGCGCAATGTGATTGAGAGATGCTTCGGTGTCTTGAAGGCTCATTTTCCAATTTTGAGAGACATACCTCCCTATTCAACTAAGACGTAGAGATACATCCCTCATTGCATGTTGTACAATACACAACTAGATAAGGATACATTCTCAAGGTGACACATTGTTCATTGAATAGGCCAATCCAGATCGTATCGTTGAAGATGCTGGGTCTAGTGGAGGTGGTAGTAGCAGCTCGACACATGCAGGAAGTAGTTCTCAGCAACCAATTGACGTAGACATTAGTCAACCTCAACTACGTCATATGCCTGATGTAAGGAATCAAATTGCTGGTCAAATTTGGGAATCTGTCAGAAACAATTGAAATATTATTTATGCGTATAATAGATTGTGGAAGATGTTTTTTTATGGTTTGTGGAAGAATTGAGATGATATTATTATGGTTTGTAAGTTGTTATGAACATTACACTAATATGGTTGTTAAATTTATCTATGGTTGGTATTGTATCAATATGGTTATTATGGATGCATATTACAATGTGTATGATCCCATTGTCAAAAAAAAAAAATAATAAATAAATAAAATTAGGCCTTAACAAACATGTTTTTTAGTTTATGTTTTCAAAAAATTTCAAACATTTTGTTCAAACTAAACGCGTTTATTATTTATGTTTTTCTAAAAATAAATAAAAGCCAGTTTATAAAATATTTGTAAACATAAACAAAAAAATGTAAACATTACCAAATGCTACCGTATTGTTCGTACTTGTTTACCCCCTAATTTTTTTTGTTATTACAACGTACTCCTACATTTTTGTAGTTCTTATTTGAAAATCGATATAATATGGTTTTTATTGTACCAAAACACCTTCTGTTATAATCACTTCCATGAATAATTTTTTACATTTTTTCAAGTTCATTGTGAAGCGGGAATTTATTCTTGGTAGCGAGGTGTGGGAATCGATGTTTAGGCTCGGTTGTGACATAATGCAACACCCTGCCGTCATGCGTGCTCCCGTCCCAACCAGCGGACACAAACGTGAAGCACAAATCAAAGTCACAAACGACAATAATATTTTGCGTTGGCATACCTTTCTAACCATAGTATGAAGAGGTGTATTCGTTAGAGATACGAGCCATCACGTGTGTGCCGTCTAGTGCACCAATGCAATCCTAAACAAGTACAAATTACAAAATGTAATTGTTTTATTGCATATGTTATGAATGACTTTGTCGCACAAAAATTTATACACGGCGTCACCTTAAATGGGTGGTACTACCGTTTGGACCGTAAATGTGGATGGCTCCCTTGTTGGACTTGATCCGGCTCAAGACTCATACTATGAATTGACGTAAATGGTACCATAACTCGCAAAACCTCGTGGAAATGCCGTGATAATGTCTTCTTTGAGTGTTGGAACCGTTCTTGCAAATTTCTCCATAAAATTCCCTACAAAACAGAAATGAAAATCGTTACATTCTCCTTGAGCAGCACCCCATGCTCCCATTGCGACACTGTCGTTCCAAAATCATGCAAAGTGCTGCACAACAACAAGAACACTACTCAAGGAATAGTGACGGCTTCTTGAAACCGGTTCGGGTGGCCATTAAACAACTCGTACATCCATAATCGTCCCGACAAGATTGATGTATTTTGCGGGACTTTGTAGTAATTGTTGTAATAATACGTTGCCGCAATGTTCCACGCTTCTACCAAATTGTGATCAGTTTCTAACACCATTTCCCTCACAATTTCATCGATTGCTTCCTGTAACGGTACATTTCCGTAGATGTTACTAGGACCGGCTTCATCCGCCATGTTACCTATTCGAAGCTCAAAGGGTGACCAAAAATGGGGGAAGAAAGAGGGAGAGTGAGGGAAAAAAGCCCTTTGCCAAAAAAAAGCAAAAATGAAAGGAAAAATGAAGCAAAAGATGGGCAAGGATAATAACATGGAAACCCCACGTGGGTTGCCTTGCCAAGGATTTGAATTCTCAAAATAATACAATCTAATTTTTGTACTAACATATCCAAATTTTTTTTACCACAAAATATAATATTTTTATACACCACAATAATATTTTGTTCACTTCGAAATATACACATTTTCATTTACTACAATAATATATAATTTATTACACCATATGGTACACACCATAAATTCAACTTACATATATATATTATAATCTTATATAATAAATAATAACAACCCCCAAGCTAGTCACTACCAATCACATAATTAAAAAAGATCAAACAGTTACACATGAGTCAAAAACAACTAAATAATTAAAATTGAATCAAAGTCATGGAACTTGAATCAAAATCTCACCCATAGGTCAGACATGGTCCAATTATATACCAAAATTGGTACAAAAAATTTATATCAACTCATGGTCCAAACACCCAAAACTCATTTTTAAATTCTGCTACAAATTAACTGAACACCAATCAGTCCATGAATTTTCATAAAATAAAAACTCATGATTAAATTATAAAATTTTCAAATCTTTTCTGTGAACGGAAATTATTTTTTTAAAAAAAAAAACCAGACTGTTTTTGCACAGAATTTACACAACAGTCCAAATTGGAAAATTTGCTAAATTAATTTATGCACCGACTAATTTGGAAAAAAAAAATTTAGGTCATCACAAAAACTGTGATTGTAGTTTTTACACTCTGTTTTGATCACATAATGATTATATTTTTAAACTGATTGTGTTTTTTGACAATCCATTTTGATCACACGGTGAGAAAAAAAAATTGTAATTGATTTTTTTAACTTGTTGTGTTTTTTGAAAAAAAAAAAAAATTTGATTGTGTTTTTGAAATTTATTTCACAAAATAGGTTTACTTCGTGTGTCATTGACCTTTTGTTTAAATGTAAAACATAATTTATTTTTTCCCAGCGAAATTGTCAACAACTTCAATGGAGAAATATGGTTTCTGTATGAATTGGTAGGAAAGTTAAAACATAAACATGCATACTATTAATTGAAATCCAATAACAAAGCGAAAATATTTGTGAACGTTGTACAATTTAGGAAGGAAAAAAAAAAGAATTAACAAAAAAAAATTCAGCATAATTTCTGTTTGAGGTTTTTTAAAACTACAGCAACTATGAGGTGGAACAACTCCTCAACACCAGCCCCCCATTCCAGATCCATGCATTGGGTCAGATGGGCCTCCCGAAATCTGGGACTGCTTGATTCGCAGCCAACTAATTACCGCGTCATCCATCGGAAGCTGCAGCAATATGGCTTGATTTGTCGGGTTATCCATTAGTGAAAGAGTGAAAGGTATAAGCGGATCTTCTAGGCCAACACCGTGCAGGGAGTATAACCTTTCCAGGCACTTGCCAATCACCTCCTACGTCGAATTTCTGTAATTATGATGCACTCGGACCTCGCGTTATTGTGATTTCACTGACAACACAAGTTTTTCCATGCTATTCGCCAACTTTGAAGCTCCCTCGCTCTGCTCTTTTTTTTGCTGCCCCTGATTGGTGCCTCTGAATTTTTGTTTTGTCAGTCTAGCCATAGGAGTCTATTCCACTGACGCGTCACAGTCTTCAATTGTGTCCTCACTGTTGGCGGTAGGTTAGAAAGGTGGCGGCCCACTGTTGTCCTCGTAATCTTCTTCATCCATAGGGGAAGACATGTCATTGTAGACACCCCATTTTTGACCGACCTTAAGACTCAGACGTCACCGATTGAGCGCTCGGTGATGTTGCATACTGTGCTCGTTCAGAAGTCTCAGAGTTCTTGACGCGCCTGCCTCAAGACTCTGAACCCTCTTTCGTGCCTTGTCTCGGTTTGCGAACGGACTCGGTTTTCTCTGTTTTTCTTTCACGAGGAAGGAGTGGTCCTGTAGGCTATCTCCCGGTGGCCGTGAACCACATTTCGTGGCCATAGGCCATTTTGCCCATTTCGGAGCCCGGTTCCCGGTTTTCGGGATCGTCAGGCCGTGTGCCTCGGCTCGGGACCGCCCAACCATCTCCGAGTTCTCCGGTTTTTGGTTTGCACCTCTGTTTTATAGTTCAGGAACAGGGGCCTGATGCCCACTTGCGACGAACACCACTTAGGTGCGGCGGCCCATTCGGGACCCGGCTGCGGTTTTGGTCGAGCATTCATTTCGCATCGATGTCTGTTCATTTTTGGCGGACACCTGCATTTGGTCCTTCAAGGGACCTTGGGGTCTCGAAACCCACTTGACGAACACCACTTAGGTGCGGCGGCCCATTTCGGGATCGAACCACGCGGTTTTGGCCCGAGCATTCATTTCGCATCGATGTCTGTTCATTTTGGCGAACACCTCTGTTTGGTCCTTCCAGGGACCTGGGGTCTCTGAAACCCACTTCGACGAACACCACTTAGGTGCGGCGGCCCATTTCGGGATCGAACCACGCGATTTTGGCCGAGCATTCATTTTGCATCGATGTCTGTTCATTTTGGCGGACACCTCTGTTAGTCCTTCCAGGGGACACTGGGGTCTCGAAACCCGCCGTGGCGAACACCACTTAGGTGCGGCGGCCCATTTCGGGACCCCAAAGCTGCGGTTTTGGTCGAGCTTTCATTTCATCCGTTTTCTCCGGTTTTGGCGGAGACCTCTATTTATCGTTACGAGGAACATGGGGTCTCGAAACCCACTTCCTGACCGAACACCACTTCGGTGCGGCGGCCCATTTCGAGACCGAACGCGCGGTTTTGGTCCCGAGCATTCATTCGCATCCGTTTTCTTTGGTTTTGGCGGACACCTCTGTTTAGTCCTTCCGAGGACACTGGGGTCTCTGATACCCGCCATAACCGAACACCACTTAGGTGCGGCGACCCATTTCGGGACCCAGCGGTTTTGGTCCCCGAGCTTCGTTTTGCATCGGTTTTTGTTCAATTTTTGCGGTACCTCTGTTTCATCATTCAGGAACAACTGCGGTCTCAGATGCCACTTGGCCGAACAAAATCTTTTTTTTTCTTATCCTCAAAATATCTAGATATTTTGCCCTCAAAATATCTAGATATTTGTGGAGAGATATTTTTCACCCTTTTGGCTATAAAACCAGCAGCTCTCAGCTGGTTTGGGGGTTACAAAAAATTTCTTGAAGAGCTCCTCTTCCAATTCCTTCATTTCCTTAGCCAAAATTCCAAGGATAACTCCAAGTCTTGGCCAATTCCTTCATCAACCCTTAGCTCCATCATCCACAACACCATTCCAGCAGCAAAGGGATGATTTTCAGTGGTCAAGGATCAACAAATTCCAGCTAAGAAGTTGCAATAATCGGATCTTCAAGGGTAAGTTCCCAAATTCATCTTTTGTACCATTTTCTTGCTTCATATTTTTACCCTATTTCCTTTTGTTTTTGGGGCTCCGACCCCTACTGGTTTTAGGCTTATTTTGAGCCCCTCTACAACTTTGTAGAAGGGCTCAACTTCATTAGTGTCCCCATGATACACTTCCTTCAATATCCATCTTGTATGTCACCAATTTGCATGCTAGTTTTGGCCTATTTGAATTTGTTTTTGGGGCTTCGACCCCTAATGGTTTTGTGCTTATTTTGAGCCCCTCTACAACATTGTAGAAGGGCTAAACTTCATTTGGCCATTCTATATACCACCTCTCTTGGAAATTCACTTTAGGCCCTAATTCTTGCATGCTTTGTTAGGCTTACTTGGCTCCGGATTTCAGCCTTCATCAGGCTTAGAAATAGCCTTGTTTTTGTCTCCTTTTCATGTTATGTTGAGGGCCTTAAGCCATTTGGTGTATATTTTTGGTACTTCCTTTGAAATCCATCAAATTTACCGTAAAATTGCATGTTTGTTTAGGACATTCTAGCTTCTGTTTCTGGACTTCATCAGGCTTATAAAGTGTCTTTTTTTGGTCTTTTCTTCAAGTTTTATTAAGGGTCTTAAGCTATTTGGTCATTTCTTGTGGTACCTCTCTTTATAACCTCTTTTGGGCTCCATTTTGCATAGAATTTATAGCATGTTTATGTTCTGTTTTTGGGGCTTCCATCTTCTGAAAATGTGCTTATTTTTAGGCCCTCTTCAATTTTGTAGAAGCATGTTTGTTCATTTGGGGTTTGTATATATCACTTGTCTCAATACCCTTATTTCCCCATTTTGCAAACTATTGTTGCCATACTTGTGATCATTATTTGGCCTTGTTCTGTACTGAAAAATGCTATTTTTGGGGACTGTCTTGCCACTGGTTTTGCTGCCATAATCATATTTTGCATGTATAGTATGGCTATAGGCCATTTCGGCCTAATTTCACATTTTCGGGATGATTGCATGCTTCGGTTGTCATTTCGTATCATTTCGGGGCTGTCTTACATCGTTTGTGAGAGCTGAAATTCCTTTGCCATGCTTGCATATCATTTCCCATGTCATTTTTTGCCTTAATGCATTGCCTCGGTTTTGCGTGCCCGTAGCACGCCAGCCTCGTTTCATTCATCGGCATCCCATGTCAGTGTGGCTGAGGCCCTCTCATGTTGGTATAAGCCCAAGTTACATTTTCCATGTCATGGCATTGTGTATAACACCGCCTCGGTTTGCGTGCCCGAGTGCACGCATTTGGCGACTCATTATCCGGCGGCACCTATGTGAGTGTGGTTGAGGCCCTCTCATGTTGGCGTAAGCCAATTGCATTTTCATGCTTGTATGCCATTGCCTCGGTTTGCGTGCCGTGTGCCGCATTTGAGGCACTTTTTTTATCGGCGGCCTCCTATGTGAGTGGTGAGGCTCTCCCATGTTGGTGTAAGCCCATCGTTGCATTCGTATGCCATTTCATCTCATTTCATCGTCGCCTCGGTTTGCGTGTCCGTGTATGCGCATTTGAAACGCCGGTTTTCCGATTTTACGCCATGCGTCATCGCCTCGATTTGCGTGTCCGTGTGCAAGCATTTCGAGTACTTGATTTTATCCGATTTTGCATCGCCGCGTCATCGCCTCGGTTTTGCGTGTCCGTGTGTACGCATTTCGAACGCCGGTTTTATCGATTTTGCATCGCCGCGCGTCATCGCCTCGGTTTGCGTGTCGGGTATGCGCATTTGAGCGCCGGTTTATCCGATTTTGCATACATCATCGCCTCGGTTTGCGTGCGCGTGTGCCGCATTTTGGCACGCCGATTTATCGATCTCCATTTTAACCGCCTCGGTTTGCGTGCGTGTGCCGCATTTGAAACACTCTTTATCCGCTTGGCATTGCGTATGCCTTCGCCTCGGTTTGCGTGCGTGTGCACGCATTTTAACACTCTGTTTATCCGCTTGGCATTGCGTATGCCTCCGCCTCGGTTTGCGTGCGCGTGTGCCGCATTTGCTGATACATTTTATTCGGTTTGCATTGCGTATGCCTCGCCTCGGTTTGCGTGCGCGTGCCGCATTTTGAAACACTGTTTATCCGATTTGTATTTCATCATTGCCTCGGTTTTGCGTGTCAAGTGGACACGCTTTTGAACACCTCCTTCATCATTCGGCATCCTATGTGAGTGTGGTGAGGCCCCTTCATGTTGGTATAAGTCCATCATTACATTTCGCATGTCATTCCGCGCCGCCTCGGTTTGCGTGCCGTGTGCCGCATCTTTGGCGTCTCATTTCATCTCATTTTCATAGCATTGAGCATGCTAGGTTGTATATTAGTTGCATTTCATGCATATCATGCATATCGCCACGAAGCGAGGTACATTCCGTACTCGGTGGCGGTGTGTCTCAATTCCCCGATTCCAACACTCGGGATTACCCATGATGGAGTTAGGTTTTGTTGTAGCATTCATCTGCATTCATCCTATATTGAGTTGTGCAATCCGATTCCTCGGCCATCATGCATTGATATCGTGATTGGTGTACGAGGATCGAGGCATGCATATATTTGTGAAAATACATTGCTATGCCCTTTTCACGCTCTCTGTTCTGACAAAATCAAGGATCAACAACTTTTGAATCGTGGCGCATTTGAGACATGATTAAGCAGAGGCTAATTGGGGCATCGGTGGATTTCAGCGAAGCGACCCAGCGGCATCTATCGAAGCAAAGCGGTCCACGGCTTGCACGCCATTTCCGCTTTTATTAATTAATTTGTCAATTAATTAGAAATACTGTATATTCTTTTATTGATTGTATTATTATTTATTCGGACCCTCTGTGAGGGCAATGTTGTAATAAGGGTGTGTGAGTGTGATGTATGTCTTCCAACCCCGTCTTTCTCCTTTTATTTATCCGCTTTGGATGGTTAGATATAGGGCATAGTTCATTTAGCATCTGAGTATGATAGCATGTTTGCATTCATTCATCATTTTGCATGCTGGGACTCGGCGCATCATACAAAGCATTGTATTTCAATTCTAAAGTTGAATACATGTTAGGTATTTGCATTCCATGTGCCATGTTTAGAATAAGCCGAACTGCTATAGTTTGCATTTTGCGTGTGTTGCATTAGGCATTTCAGCATATTTAGGATTCATGCATGATTTCTAATCGTTTTTCTGTTTTGGCTTGGAGTACTCGGTAAGTTTTATGCTTTAGCATCCTTGCATGCGTGTGAGTGTTGCCATGATAGCATGCTTGCCATGAGGCTAACTGCTTATGTGATATAACTGCCTTGAATGCCTGTGGGTGGAGGTTGAGTTATCTGAATTGGAGCAATTCATCGATTGTTTGTTAAGCCCACTAGATTGTGGCAAAATCTGCATTTTAAGCCTACCTGATGGTAGCATCATCAAACCATTTTCAAACAAACAAACATGAGATGTTTAATTCCAATTCAGACGGCCCAATCTATACTTGTTTGCTGCGAGCATCACATAGTAACCTAGGCTAATAATCGGAATAAGAACATACAAAGTTTTCAAAAACAGATATCATGATTAGTAGAGGCCGGTCTTTGACCGGGCGAGAGAATGCTCACGATGTGACCTTCCCTAATCGTACCCAAGTTCCCGAGCCAACTTTGGTGATGACGGACACGTGGCCTTTTGGCACCGAGTCAGGGTTTCCTAAATTTCCCATTTTAAAATATTTAGGTGGCGACTCTGTTATCTGGCAAAGCAGTCCATGTTTGGCACTTCTTTCAAAAAATCTGTTTTCCTTCAAAACGATTTGCCAGATTTGGACTCTTTGGTTCAAGATTGAGAACATAACAAAATCGAGTCGAGCGTATGGCGAGGTCCCATGAGCGTTATTCTGATTCTGGCGACTCTTTGAGGATTTAGAGAACTTGACTCGAACTCTTGATATCTGGTTTTGACTACATTTGTGTGTTTCTTTGCATTGCATTTGCATTGGTGCGCCTAGGACACCGTGTTTGCCATCTGCTATTCTGGCGGTTCTTGGAGGCTTGTCTTGTCAAGGCATGTCCATAAAATTTGTCGATTCTGGGCTCTGCCGATGTAGAACACAAACCCGGTTTCTGGGGCACCCTTTGACCATTCGACCTAGTGCATATTCGGATCCATAGTGACCATTCCAAACTAGGGCGGGTTGCTTACCCATTTATAGGTTGTTTGAAGCATTGCGTGCGTAGTGAACCCCTAGTTCTGACGAAATAGGGCGGAAACCCTACCCCAACATAGGGGTGTTTTGGCTCTCACTTATCTGTTATGTGCTTGTTAGAGTCGTCTCTCTGAGGAATGCATGTATCAGTCAACAAGTTTGAGCATCAGGCCCGCGAGCACCAATTCAGTATTTTGGGTATCAGGCCTGCGGGCATCAGTATTTGGTGGAATCGGTTTACGAGGGTATCGGCTTCTGAAGAATTTTGGGGCGAGTCGATGAGGGCACACTCATTCAACTATGCTCGCATCTGTTCGGTGAAATCGGTGAGATCTTTATGTTTTCTCTTTTGCTAGGTAGTCTTAGGAACCATAGCTTGAAGGCCGATATTCCCGGGTACATTGGACTTGTCTTTGATAGACTTTGTGGTCGAGAATTCAATTCAAGGGCAACGGTGTTCTTCGCTAAGGCAAAGGCAAAAAGGCGGTCGGGGCTCTCGGTTCATCGATCCGTCAGTCACCAGTCACATCACCTTTGTTCAGACTCAGCAGACCGTGATGGCACAGGGTTCGGAAGAATTTGTGGCCGTGGTAGCAGCGTTGAATCAGGAAGCGCCATGCGAGTTGAGACCCGGCATTGAAGCTTGGCGCCCATCTGGGCGTCTGCCTCACATCGACTTTGGGACCCCAACGAACTTTGACCCAATTCCATGGCTGAAAATTTGCGGTGTCCAAGTCCTCGAGAAGGGTTGACTCAAGCCCAAGTTTTGAGACCCTCGGTGCGACCTAACAAGGCGTTATCCCTTGATGCTAATGACCTCGATCGACGCGGTGAAAATTGCGAACCTTGAGAAGCAATTCAAAAGGGCACATGGCCTTAACTCCATTCCGACATTGAGGATGGGCACGCCGAGTCTGTTTGTCTGACTCGAGCCAGATTCAAAATGCCATATATTGACCGTTTAACAGATGCAGGGGATCAATGATACATATCCGACTTTTCTTGGATGTCCTAAAGCCGATGGAGTGCGACTAAGCCACAAAAACTCTCCTGTATGGAAGAACCTGCCGGGTGTAGCGACCACTTGGTACACTAGGTTGGAGGGCAGTGAAGCAAAAGCTGGGAAGAATTATTTGAGGCCTTTGTCGATCAATATTCCTACAATACCGGTTGAAATGACCATCCAAGAGCTTGAAGCAACCGCGAGAACCCAACAAAGTCTTTTGTGAAATTTGTTGCGAGATGGAGAGCAAAAGCGGCCAGATGACGATCGCCGCCCTTACGAGAGGATCAAGTCACGAGATGATGGTGCGGAACCTCGAGCATGATATGTTGCGAGAAATTGATAGTCGCTCGGTATTCACTTTCAAAAGTTTGCATGAGCGGGGTTGGTCGAGAATCGTTCAACGGCGGGATCATTCCCGAACAAGTGAACCGACAAGGAGGGTGATTTCAAGGAGTACCAATGTCGGAGTAGCACTATTCGAGCATACTGAAACCAATCTGATCACCACAGCCAACCCTTTTGCCAATTCAAGCTTGCAAATAGCCGACCGGCCCGAGCTCGAGGCGAACTTTCACCTCTATATGAGCTTGACTAAGCGCACTAAAAGTCTTGATGGAAAGAGGGCATCTCAAACCCCTTGATCCTCAACCTCTTCCCAACTCACTCCCGGCCGGACATAACCCCTCCAAGTCTTGTATGTACCATCGGCCCGGTGATCGTCATGGCACCCGTTGCTACCGCCGTCATGAGGTCCAAAATCTCGCCGACAACCAAGCGATAGCTCCACCTTGGACCCCAATGACCAAATACCTCATCCACATCTCAATCTAATCCACACATTGGCGTCCCTTGACCCCGGTGTATATATCACCCGACCCATTTGCCCAAATCGAAGGTGTTTATCCGAGAGCTGGACTTATGCATGATGGGTGCGTCGAACCGATCATCTCAAACCCATGAACCCACTACTCTGGTGATAAGGATGATCGAAGATCTTGAGAAGCGTGGCGAATCGGCCTTTGGAGTTTGGCTCGTCATCAACGCATCACATACTAAGGAGTTCATGTCAAGGTTCCTTAACCTTGGGACAGTTTGCGTGGGAGAAGCCAATCTCTTAGCAAAGTGGAGACCCGATGATAAGAGCAAAGGCGAGGCGAGCATCGGTCCCCATGAACACCTTCGGTGGGATATTGAGGCTTTGAAAGTGAAGGACTAAACAAAAACAAGTCCTTGCGATTGTTGTGAAACATGGATGACACTTCGCCAATCAAGTTGAGGCGGTTTGAATCAAGGGCAAGCGGGAGAAGCGGCTTTGTGCGAGAATGTTCCTTTCAACTCTAGTCCCGTTCTCGGAAGAGACCGGCAAACCCGGTCGGCACTGTCAATCCCTTTCTTTGGTGCATCCGGTAAAAACCACAAACCTCAAAATACCCACCTCGGGGCGGTGTTTACCCCTTGTACATGTCACTATCGGTGGCCTTGAGGTCTGATAAAAAAGGGTACTGAAGCCCACAGAGCCGCGGCCCTACCGAAAAACTCCCTCCTACCCATAATCCGGCCAAGTATTGTGCCTTCCATCAACAAGTTGGCCCGCGTCAGCGATAATTGTTTCCGTCTTAGCCATGAAATACAAGATCGATTGACAATAAGGTTATCGTCGCACTTGAGACCTTGCAAAGTCTATCGGCACTAGATCGGTGAACTTGGGGATAATGTGATGTGATTGGGAGATGAACCACTGCGGCATTGATTTACTCGGGCGTGGGAATGGCACGCCTTTATTACGAGCAATATGCAAATACTAGTTTTGTGCTTTTCGACTTGGGTATTGGGTGGTTTTGCTACTTTGTTTTGAGTCTGTCCTTTTGTTTTGAGTCGGTCTCTTTTATTTTGGAGTGCATCTTGTTGTGTCGGTCGATCTGTTGTATAAGTCGAGATGATTCCGTGGGGGTGTTACCTCGGACATCCTTTGTTTTGTTTCTGTTTGTCCTTTTGCTTTGTTTTGAGTCTGTTTTACGCTAGGGAGCAGTTATGTCGAGACTTTGAATGAAAGCAATGATAATTTCTATGCTCTGCATCTGCTTACATAGTGTGTTAGTTGTCGAGATTTGAATGAAATGGCGATGCATTCCACTGCTCTCTTGTGCCTTGAAGTCATTGTAATGACTGAGTTTTTCAAAACTTTTTGAACAACTGCGGTGAAAAACAAAGAGGAAGGAATTCCTCGGGATTTGCAAAACTTTGATCAAGCGAGAGAAAGAAAGGCGTGCTAAGCCCTTAATGAATGAAATCATGCTTGTTAGCGTGAAGTCTTGAGAAGGACCACGGCTTTGATCGAGATTGATCCTACTTGTCTTGGCCTGACGATTTGTCGCTTTCTTAAAACTTTCAAAAAAATGTTTCTTGCGGTCTGCGAAGACATGTGTGGAATCGCTCTTGAGATTGTGACTTAGGATCACTCTCGACCTCGAGACTCAACCCCTTTGCTTTCAAACCTTGAGCTTGCATTGAGAATGTTCAGCGGTCGACTACAATGTGAGGCTGTGTGGCGGTTGAAGCGACCCTCGAACAAGAGGCACCAAAGTCGGATCAAGAAGATCGGACCTCGTCGGAAAAAGCTTGCAAAGCTAGATCGGAAGCACCCTCGAACTAGGGGCAAAAATATCCGATGTGCTCGAAGAGCCAAGGTGGATCATACGCAAATCAATACTGACCACTCTCACGGGATACAAAGGGCTTCAATCTCAAAACCATTTGGCATGGACTTGTTACACTTTTACCCTTTTAGAGGCTCATTGGTGAAGACAGGAAGGCGACCAGAGCAAAAGTTAGAGCAAAGAAAAGAATGAAAAAAGGAAAAAAGAAAAAATGCAAAGATACAAAAATGCAAAAAGAAAAGAAAAGAAAGAAAATGCAAAAAAGAAGAAGAAAAAGGAATGAAAAGAATAGAAAAAAAAGAAAAAGAAAGAAGAACAAAGCTACTTAAGGTCGAAAACACACAGGGCCTTGGCAAAAGTTAGAGCATAAAAAGGAGGTTAAATACAGGGTGTACCTTAACCCCGAACTCGTGGGCTTGATTCGCATGTTTGGGATAGGTAGGCAACTTCATCCTGAAGTCCAGCCGTAAAACACTTCAATTCGACTGCGTCCATGCAATGGTTTTGGTCATCTCTGCCTTCTCTGTATCTGAGAGTTCGGTTGTCATCATCACTCTAAGGACTGATTATAGTGTGCTGCGGCGCCATCCAAACAAGGGCAACTTTCGTTGCCATTCAGCATCTTGCGGTGCCGTTCAAACAAGGGCAACTTTCGTTGCCATTCAATGCGCTTGTGATGCCGTTCAAACAAGGGCACCTTTCCGTTGCCATTCAGCGCGCGGTGCCGTTCAAACAAGGGCAACTTTCGTTGCCATGCAACCCTCCTCAAGCAAGGCGGTATTCCTCCAGTTCGAGGTTGTGCATCTCAAGAGTAGGTTCTACGCTTGTTGAGCATTGGCGTGTGCAAAAATAGTTTTGAGAATTTTCTTGAAGTTGACTATTTTCTCGAAAATTGTTCCATTTTTTTTCAAAAACTGGACCATTTCTTGGACCCAAAAAGGAAAATTTTCAGTGCTCATAGCCTGAACTGCATGATTTCAAATCAAAAATCGAACAAACATGTTAATCTAACTCTCATTTTGGTCAAAATTTTTTAGGAGAAAGCTCAAAAATAAAAAATGGTCAAAATGATGAACTAGGGGCACGGTTGGGTCAGGAGTTCTGTCTTTCCCCTTTATCAACATACTTGCCAAGAAGGGCACTTTACGCGGAAGAAGAGCTGTTGAAGGGCACAACAAAAGGAAAGCTCTCACATCCTCCATAGCGAGGTATCAAGCCAAGTCTGAACCTGTTGGAATGGGCAAGATATTCCACTCCATCATCGGGCCGAATCTTATCACGTCCAAACTCTGACAAAGCATCATCAATCGATGTCATTTGCGGATTTGCTACGCACCCAAATGTGGCGCAACCCCTCTGTGGAAGAATTCACTAATGCATGCGGAAGAAGAAAATCTAGCGAGAATGCTAGAGGCACGAGCCCACAACTTCTTTGTTTATCCATCAACCACCCGGGGAGGATTGAAAAATGAGAGATTGAAGAATAGAGATGTGCGATGAGAGAAAAAGTGAGAAAATGGCTTTTAGGAAAAGCAGAGCTTGAGGGCGAGTGATGTGAGAATCACAAATAAGAAAGGGTGGGAAACACTACGGTGAAAGCAGGCTCCACTGTGCGCGTCGAGTGTCGTGTCTTTTTGTTTTATCTCGATCCTTGTTTTGAGTCGTCTCGAGTGTTACTCGATGTGTCTAAGTTGTGTGCCTTTTGTTTTTCTTGATTGAGTCGTAGTGTCTTTGTATTGATCGTAGGCTCAATACCCGATTGAGAACTTATGCTCCTCTCAATTTCAAAAAAATTGTTTTGTGCTCAGAGTCGTGCCGTTCTCCACATTTGTGCAAAATAAATTTGTTCTTTTCGTAAAAGCTGCGGGGTTCAACCCGGTCATGTGAGCAGTGAAACCGGGACCTATCTGAAGCTATGAGTTTGTACTGCAAAGCAAAAAGCAAAAGAGGAAAATGTCGAGCATCTGAGTTTGTCCCAACTTGATGGCTCGAGACTATATTCGTGTGTACCTCTTGAGTCTTGCCAATGTTAGAAGTATGAGTGTGCCTCTACCTCAAGCTCAAGATCAAGTCTACTTCAAGCGAGAATGGCGATCGAGTGCTCTCCACGAGTACCATTCCTACGAGGCATCTTGGCGTGTTTGCGATGAGTTCTAGGAGACCAAGCTGCGGCGGTGGAAATTAGAGTTGAATGGCCGTGGCCTAGAAGCATAAAGGTTGGGATTTCGAGACTAAGTCTGGTTTAAATACCGAGGGCGCCCTCGGCGAAATCTGTATGGAAGCCCCATAGGTTGAGATAGCATGTATGCACCTCGATTACGGATCTTGAACCAACCTAGTCTGTCACCCGATTGGAGAATAGGGAAAGTTGTGAGTATGATCGGAAAACAAGCGGCGGCCGTGGCTCCCACATGCGAGATATTGTTACTTATCGGCATTTTAGAACCTTTGTCTTTGTGAGTTGAAGGTAAGTGTTGAAAACACGAGGAGATCCCGTCGAGTAAGCGGTTCACCGCCACTCGCCTCATGAGGTGCTTTCTAAAAGCGCCGCTTTGTCCATTATTGCTTTCCGTTAGCATCATGCATTGTATTGCATTGTACCTATCAAGTTTCTCTCTCATTTCACTTAGTGTATCAATCACGCCATGCTCATTACTCGCATTGTCATGCACACTTCACTGCCTTGTTAGTGCACCTCAAATCCATCGGCGCTATCTTGCGCACCTCAAATCAATCGCGCTATCTTGCGCCTCAAATCAATCGCTATCTTGCGCACCTCAAATCCATCGCGCTATCTTGCGCACCTCAAATCAATCGCTATCTTGCGCACCTCAAATCAATCGCTATCTTGCGCACCTCAAATCAATCGCTATCTTGCGCACCTCAAATCAATCGCGCTATCTTGCGCACCTCAAATCAATCGCGATATCTTGCGCACCTCAAATCCATCGCGCTATCTTGCGCACCTCAAATCAATCGCTATCTTGCGCCTCAAATCAATCGCGCTATCTTGCGCACCTCAAATCAATCGCTATCTTGCGCACCTCAAATCAATCGCGCTATCTTGCGCACCTCAAATCAATCGCGCTATCTTGCGCACCTCAAATCCATCGCGCTATCTTGCGCACCTCAAATCATCGCGCTATCTTGCGCACCTCAAATCAATCGCTATCTTGCGCACCTCAAATCAATCGCGCTATCTTGCGCACCTCAAATCCATCGCGCTATCTTGCGCACCTCAAATCAATCGCTATCTTGCGCACCTCACCTGCACTCGTTAGTGCATTGCATCGCGCTATCTTGCGCACCTTATTTGTATCACATTGCGATGCATCCATTACCGACATTGCGTGTGTCGCACTTCCGGAATCATAGGAGTCACATGGGATATATGTTGTTAGCATATTGTTCTTGTTGAATTTCTCTATTTTGCGAGCCGCGATATTGTATATACGGTTCATTTGAAATTTGGTGCGACGAACGAATCGCGAGTATTATATCTTCTCCGTGTGAGGCATAGAATTACATGATTCTCTGCATTCCTAGCGCATGAAATGTAGTTGTTTGCTTTGCATTCTTGCTTAAAAATGTTGCATCTATTTGTCAATACTGCTTCATTCTGACTTGCCGCACTTGCATGATCATCGGCTTCTTGCATATCATTAGCATTTGCCCCCTTGCACGAGAACGCGCTGTGAGCACATATCTTTGCTTATCTTGTATGATTGTCTAAGTCTTTGGCCTTGTCAAAAATGGGGCGTCTCTGGGCTTTGACATTCACTCCCGTCATTGTTATGACTTAGAGTTACATCAAGAGAACAGCTAGACACCCCATTTTTGACCGACCTTAAGACTTCGAGCGTCACCGATTGGCGCTTCGGTGATGTTGCATCTTGTCTTTCGTTCGAAGTCTCGAGTTGCGACCTTGCGCCTGCCTCAAGACTACGAACCCTCTTCGTGCCTTGTCTCGGTTTGCGAACAGGACTCGGTTTTCTCTGTTTTCTTTCTGAGGAAGAGTAGTCTGTAGGCTATCTGCCGGTGGCTGTGAACGACACTTCGTGGCCGTAGGCCATTTTGCCCATTTCGGAGCCCGGTTCGCGGTTTTCGGGATCGTCAGGCCGTGTGCCTCGGCTCGGGACCGCCCAACCATCTCCGAGTTCTTCGGTTTTTGGTTTGCACCTCTTTTTTATAGTTCAGGAACAACTGGGGCCCTGATGCCCGCCAGCGACGAACACCATAGGTGCGGCGGCCCATTTGGCTACTTGATTTTGGTCGAGCATTCATTCGCATCGATGTCTGTTCATTTTGGCGGAACACCTCATTTAGTCCTTCAAGGACCTTTGGGGTCTCGAAACCCGCTTGCGGCGAACACCACTTAGGTGCGGCGGCCCATTTCGGGATCGAACCACGCAGTTTGGCCGAGCATTCATTTGCATCGATGTCTGTTCATTTTGGCGGAACACCTCTGTTTAGTCGCCAGGGACAACAGGGTCTCTGAAACCCGCTTGACGAACACCACTTAGGTGCGGCGGCCCATTTCGGGATCCGAACCCGCGATTTTGGCCGAGCATTCATTTTGCATCGATGTCTGTTCATTTTGGCGGAACACCTCTGTTCTAGTCCTTAGGAACCTTTGGGGTCTCGAAACCCGCTTGGCGAACACCACTTAGGTGCCGGCGACCCATTTCGGGACCCCAGCTGGCGGTTTTGGTCGAGCTTTCATTTCGCATCCGTTTTCTCCGATTTTGGCGGAACCTCTATTTATCGTTACGAGAACAGGGGTCTCGAAACCCACTTATGACGAACACCACTTCGGTGCGGTGACCCATTTCGGGACCGAACAGCAGTTTTGGTCCCCGAGCATTCATTCGCATCCGTTTTCTTTGGTTTTTGGCGGAACACCTCTGTTTAGTCGCCAGGGGACAGGGTCTCTGATACCCGCCATAACGAACACCACTTAGGTGCCGTGACCCATTCCGGGACCCAGCGGTTTTGGTCCCCGAGCTTCGTTTGCATCGGTTTTTGTTCAATTTTGCGGTACCTCTGTTTCATCATTAGGAACAACTGCGGTCTCGGATGCCCACTTATTGGCCAGAACAAAATCTTTTTTTCTTGTTCTCAAAATATCTAGATATTTTGCCCAAAAAATATCTAGATATTTGTGGCAAGATATTTTTCACCCTTTTGGCTATAAAACCAGAAGCTCCCAGCTGGTTTGGGGTTACAAAAAATTTCTTGAAGAGCTCCTCTTCCAATTCCTTCATTTCCTTAGCCAAAATTCCAAGGATAACTCCGAGTCTTGGCCAATTCCTTCATCAACCCTTAGCTCCATCATCCACAACACCATTCCAGCAGCAAAGGGATGATTTTCAGTGGTCAAGGATCAACAAATTCCAGCTAAGAAGTTGCAATAATCGGATCTTCAAGGGTAAGTTCCCAAATTCATCTTTTGTACCATTTTCTTGCTTCATATTTTTACCCTATTTCCTTTTGTTTTTGGGGCTCCGACCCCTACTGGTTTAGGCTTATTTTGATCCCCTATACAACTTTGTAGAAGGGCTCAACTTCATTTGGTGTCTCCATGATACACTTCCTTCAATATCCATCTTGTATGTCACCAATTTGCATGCTAGTTTTGGCCTATTTGCATTTGTTTTTGGGGCTCCGACCCTAATGGTTTTATGCTTATTTTGAGCCCCTCTACAACATTGTAGAAGGGCTCAACTTCATTAGCCATTCTATATACCACCTCTCTTGGAAATTCACTTTAGGCCCTAATTCTTGCATGCTTTGTTAGGCTTACTTGGCTCCAGTTTCAGCCTTCATCAGGCTTAGAAATAGCCTTTTTGTCTCCTTTTCATGTTATGTTGAGGGCCTTAAGCCATTTGGTGTATATTTTGGTACTTCCTTTGAAATCCATCAAATTTACCGTAAAATTGCATGTTTGTTTAGGCCATTCTAGCTTCTGTTTCTGGCCTTCATCAGGCTTATAAAGTGTCTTGTTTTGGTCTTTTCTTCAAGTTTTATTAAGGGTCTTAAGCTATTTGGTGTGGCCGCTTTCAGAAATATTAAGCAGAGGCTAATTGGGGCATCGATTGGATTTCTGCGAGCGACCGACACATCATTAAGCGGCGATCCACGGCTTGCGCCCGATTCTTGCTTTCTTAGTTAATTTGTCAATTAATTATTGATTTGTATATTTATTGGACCCTCTGTGCGACATAAATTGTAATAAGGGTGTGTGAGATGTATGTCTTCCAACCTCAATGCCTTTTCTCCCTTTATTTATCCATGGATGGTTGGGGAGTAGGGCATATTTCAATTAAAGTATACAAAGATGAAAGCATTGTTTGCATCATTCATCTATTTTGCATGGCACTGGCTCAAGACATCATACAAACCGCATTTGTATTTTCAATTCCAAGTTGAATACTTGACAGTCAGAGCATCTCATATGCCATATTTAGAATAGCTTGTTTCACTATAGTTTCTGTATTTTTGCATGTTGTATTGTGCATTCAGAGGATTTGTGATCCATGCATGATTTCTTAATCACTTTTTGTTTTGGCTTGAGTACTAGGGTGAGTTTTATGCTTTAGCATCCTTGCATGCGGTGAGTGTCGCCATGAAAGCATGCTTACCATGAGGCTATGTGCTTATGTGGATATAACTCGCTTTGAATGCCCTGGTGGGGTGGAGGTTGAGTTATCCAATCGGAGCAATTCATCAATTGTTTGTTAAGGTTTCACTCAGATTGTGGCAAAATCAGATTTAAGTTTCACTGCTGGTAGCAAACCATCTTTTCACAAACAAAACATGAGATGTTTATTTCCAATTCCCGACGTGCCCGCCTATACTTGTTTGGTCATGAGCATCACAGCAGTAATTCAGCGCTAATAATCGAAAATAAGAACAAGCAATTTAAATGCCAAAATTGATATCATGGTTAGTAGAGGCCTGCTTTTTGACTCAAAGAGAGGGCGAGAGGGGTGCTTCACGATGATGACCTTCCTCAATCGCATCTCAAGTTCCCCGAGCCAACTTTAAGATGATATAATAATGTGGTTAGTTCTAAGGCACCGAGTCGGTTATTTCCTAAATTTCCCATTTTAAAATAGAATAGGTGGCGACTAATTTCAAGATCCGCAAAGCAATTCATGTTTGGCACTTTTTTCAAAAAACTATTGCTTTCCTTTCAAAACGCGACGGCCGGATTTGGACTCTTTTTGGTTCGAGATTGAGGAATCAAGAACAAAAATCGAAGTCCAATCGAGATGCAGAAGTAGGTCCTTCACCATGCTGTTGGCGCTTACAGTCAGCACCTAACCGATTTAGAGAACTCGACTCAACTCATGATGATCTGGCTTTTGACTATGGCTTTGTAAGCTTTCGGTACTTGCATTTCCAGCTTGGTGCCGCAGGATTAACTGCGTGGTTTGCTATCCGCTATTCCTCGAGCGGCTTGTCGCCTAGAGGCTTGTCTTGTCAAGGCGCTGTCCATAAGGGTCGATTGGCCAGTTCTCGCTCCGCCAAGATAGGGGCAACACAAACTCCCGCTTTTACCTAAAGCACCTTTTTTGACCATTCGACCTAGTGCATATTCCGGGGGATCCAGGTATAGTGACCATTCCAAACCAGGACAAAGTGCTTGCTTACCCGCTTATAGGTTGTTTGAAGCCGCCAAGGCATAGGTGAACCCCTAGGCTTCCTCGATTTAATAGGACAGTGGAAACCCCACCCCTGTCATAGTTAGGTGTGTTTTGGCTTCACTTATCTCGTTATGTGCTTGTTAGGAGTGCTGCCTCATTGTACAGGATTGCATGTATCACCAACAATGGTTTGAGCATCAGTTCATGCTGCACCAATTCAAGAGATTTAACATGGTATCAGTTCGCGGGAATCAAGATTTGTGGTGGAACTGGCCACCGAGGGTACTACCATGACAGCGTAATTTTAAAGTGAAATCTCAAGAGAGGCACACTTATTCAATCAAGAGTGTCGCGATCTCTGCTCAGTGAACAAATCAGATGTGTAGATGTCGCCTGCTTTTGCTAGGGTAGCCTCAGAAACCATAGCTCGTATACTTCGATATTCCCTGCACATTGGAATTCTAGCCGATAGACTTTGTAGGAGGTCTTCAAATTCAATTCAAGGGCAACCATGTTCTTACGCTTCAAGGCAAGGCAAAGAAAGGCTGTTTAGCCAGGCTTCTCCTTGCTTCATTCGATCCGTTACCAAATACAAAATATCACCTTTGTTCGTCGACTGTCGCAACAGACTCGGATGCTGCAGACAAGGTTCGAAGAATTTGTGGCCGTGGTAACAAATGAATCAGGAATCGCCTTATGCGCAAGTTGAGGACCAAAGATTGAAACGCAGTCACCATCTGGGCGCTTTCACATCCAGCCTTTTTTAGAATCTCCCCGCCAACCTAACTTTTTAGACCAATTCTCCTACCAACCGAAAATTTATAGGTTCAAGTCCCCAGGAAGGTTACCGACTCGCCTGTTTTCGTGACCCTTGGTGCAAAATTTCAACAAGAGGCGTATCCCCTTGATGTTAATGCACCTCCTGATCTCACCCGCAGCTAGAAAATTGGCGTAACCCTTGAGAAGCAATTCAGCAAGTATACATGGCCTAACTCCATTCCCGACATTGAGGATGGGCACGAAACCGAGTTCACAGACAAATTTCCCTGCATTTATTCAAAATGCTATATATTGACCGCTCGACGGTCCTGGGATCCAATGATACATATCCGACTTTTCTTGGATGTCTCTAAAGTCGATGGGTCTCAACTAAGCCACAAAACTCTCCTCAGAGTGAAGAACCCTGCATGGGTGTAGTACCACTTGGTACACTAGGTTGGAGGATGACGAGTGAAGCAAAATCAAAGAATTAAACGAGGCTCTTTGTCGATCAATATTCTACAATACCCAGCGTTGAAAAATGACCATCCAAGAGCTTGAAGCAACCCGCCGTAACCCAACAGAAGTCTTTTTGTGAAATTTGTTGCGTAGATGGAGAGCAAAAGGCAAGCACAGATGACAGATCAGCCTCTTCGAGAGGGATCATGCGATGATGGAAGTGAACTCGAAAGCATGATATGTTGCGTGAACATTGATAGTCGCCCAGATTCACTTTCAAAAGTTTGCATGAACTGGGTTCGTGTCGAGAATGCAGCTCATCAGCCGGGATCATTCTCGTAACAAGTGAAACCGTCATGAGGGTGATTTCAAGGAGTACTAATGTCGGAAGTAGCACTATTCTTAAATTTATTGACCGAAACCAATACAAATACCATACCAACCCTTTTACAATCTACCAAGCTTGCAGAAATAGTCGACTCCACTTTTGAGCTCAAAGCAACTTTCACCCCTCTATATGAGCCGACTAGCGACATTCAAAGTCTTGAGATGGAAAGAGGCATCTCAAACCCCTGATCCTCAACCTCTTCCCAACCCACCCCCACCAAGCACATAACCCCTCCAAGCACTGGAGGTAATTATCACAGTCACGGTCATGGCACCCCGATCACATTGCTACGCTTTTCACTATGAGGTCCAAAATCTCATCGACAACCAAACGATAGCTCCTAAACCTTCTAATTCCTCAATGACCAAATACCTCATCCACATCTCAACTAATCCACACATTGGCACATTCCTTACGCTTAATTCCTGTGTTGTATATATCACCCCAAAATTTCATCACTTGCTCAAACCCAAGGTGTTTATCCTGCAGAGCTCCTCCCGACTTATGCATGATGGGTGCTGCTCAACCCCGAATCATCTCAAACCCATGAACCCACTACTTTGAAGTCGATAAGGATGATCGCAAGATCTTCGAACTGTGGTGTAATCAGGCCTGAAGTTTTGGCGGTCATATTATCAACCGATCACATACTAAGGAGTTCATGTCGTGTGTTCTTAACCTTGGGGACAGCCGCATTGGGAGAAGGCCAATTCTTAGCAAAGTGGAGCACCATGATAAGAGCAAAGGCAGTAAAGGTGCATCGGTCCTTGAATACCTTCTCGTGTGATATTGAGGCTTTGAAAGTCAAGGACTAAACAAAGAGCAAAGTCCTTATTGTTGTAGAGAATGCTGGATGATACCGCCAACTGGTTGGGGGGCAGCTGAATTGGCAAGTGCTTCTGGAGAAGTGGCTGGTACTCGTGAATGTTCTTTCAACTCTAAGGTCCCGCTTCCTGAAGAGACCAAAGTGAACCCGCCAACACTGTCAATCCCTTGTCTTTGCCGGTGCATCCAAAGAAAAAGCCACAAACCTCAAAAATACCCACCTCAAAGCCAGAGGGTGTTTAATCAGACCCCGACCGTATATGTCACTATCAGCGGCCTTGAGGGTCCCGATAAAAAAGGGTACTCAAGCCCCCGAGCCGCAAAGGCCCCGTACCAGTAAAAACTCCTCCTACCCATAATCCGGCTAAGTATTGTGGCCTTCCATCAACAAGTTGGCCACGCCACCGATAATTGTTTCCGGCTTTCGCCATGAAATACAAGATTCCCGGGATTGACATTAAGGTTATCGCCGCACTCGCACTCGCTAAAGCTCCATCTACACTAGATCGTGAACTCTTGGGGGATAATGTGATGTGATTGGGAGATGGAACCACCGCGGCGCATCTGCCAGCTCCTGACATGGGAATGGCACGACTGCCTGAGCAATATGCAATATACTAGTTTTGTGCTCGACTTGGGTATTGGGTCGCCATGAAGCACTTTATTTTGAGTCTCTGCCTTTTGTTTTGAGTCGTGAGTCTTTTATTTTCGGGGTCTCTGGGTCTTGTTGTGTCGAAGTCAGCCTCACTGCTAGGGAGTCGATGATTCCGTGGGGGTGTTACCGACATCACTCGCTTTGTTTTCTGCTTTGTCCTTTGCTTTGTTTTGAGTCTGCTTCGCTTAGGGAGCCAAGATGGTCACAGATTTTGAATGAAATGAAGAGAATTTCATGTTTCAGATTCTGTCATTGTGTTAGTTGTACCGAGATTTGAATGAAATGACAAGCATTCCAATTGCTCTTTTGTGCCTTTGAAATCATTGTAATGACTGAGTTTTTCAAAAACTTTTGAACACCGCGGTGAAAAACAAAGAGGAAGGAATTCCTCGATTTGCAAAACTTTGATCAAATTGGAGAAAGAGAGGCGCATTAAACCCTTAATGAATGAAATCATGCTTGTTAATGTGAGTAATCGAGAAGGACCCCGGCTTTGATCCAGATTGATCCTACATTGTCTTCAGCCATGAAGAGCGATGGTCGCTTAAAAACTTTCAAAAATGTTTTATGCCGTCCTCAAGAAAGACATGTGTGGAATCGCTCTTGAGATTGTGCAAATTAGATCGCTTCACTTCGAGACTCGACTCTTGGTTTTCAAACCTTGAACTGCATTCGTAATGTTCAATGGTCGACCACGATGTAAGGCCTCAGGCCAGATTTGAAGCACCTAACAAGAGGTACCAAAGCCGATCAAGAAGATCGACTCGCCAAAAGAAGCTTGCAAGCTAGATCAAGCACCTCTAACTAGGGGCAAAAATATCCGATGTGCTCAAGAGCCAAAGGTGGATCCTTCAGAATCAATACAATGCCCACTCTCCGATACAAAGGGCTTCAATCTCAAAACCATTTGCATGGACTTGTTAACTTTTACCCTTGAGAGGCTCACCCGAAAAACCCTAAGGGCGCACTCCAGCAAAAGTTAGAGCAAAGAAAAAAGAACAAGAAAAAAAAAAGAGAAAAAAAAAAAAAGAAAAGGAAAAAAGAAAAATGCAAAAAAAAAGAAAAGAAAAGAAAAGAAAAGAAGGAAAAGGAACGAAAAGAATAAGAAAGAAGAAAAGAAAAGAAAAACAAAGCTCGCAAGGCTCAAAACCCGCACAGGCGCCTTGGCAAAAGTTAGAGCATAAAAGGAGAGGTTAAATACCGAGTGTACCTTAACCCAACCACGAAGGCTTGATTCCCATGTTTGGGATAATGAGGTAACTTCATCCTGTCCACCAGAAAACACTTCAATTCAAGGGCCCATGCAATGGTTTTGGTCATCTTCGCTTTCTCTCAGACCTCGAGAGTTCGCTGTCATCATCATCACTCTAAGGATCGATATAGTGTCGCGGCGCTTATCTGAAACAAGGGCAATCTCCGCTACATTCAACGCTGCCGCTGTGCCGTTTCAACAAGGGGCAATCTTTCCGGTTATTCAATGCGCCATGGTGCTCGCTCAAACAGGCACCTTCCGTTATTCAACGCCATGCCGTTTCAAAACAAGGCAACTTCTTCCGTTATGCAACCTCCTCGCTAAGGCGATTCCTCCGCATTCGAGGTTGTGCATCTCAAGAGTAGGTTCCGCGCTTTGTTGAGCATTGGCCGTGCAAAATAGTTTTGAGAATTTTTACTGTTGACTATTTTTCAAAATTGTTCCATTTTTTTTCAAAAATCGACCATTTCTTGACCCAAAGGAAAATTTTCGCTCATAGCCCGAATCGCATGATTTCAAATCAAAATCGAACAAACATGTTAATCTAACTCTATTTTGGTCAAAATTTTTAGGAGAAAGCTCAAAAATAAAAAATGGTCAAAATGATGAACTAGGCACGGTTGGGTCAGAGTTCGCTTTTCCCCTTTATCAACATACTCGCCAAGAAGGGCACTTTACCGCCAAGAAGGCACAAATCAAGGGCACAACAAAGGGCGTAAAGCTTCACATCCTCCACGCAACGAGGTATCAAGCTGCGCGGCACTTAACCGGAATGGGCCAAGATATTCCACTCCATCATTCGACGCATCTTATCACGCCCAAACTCCCCAAAGAAAGCATCATCAATCGATGTCACCGCAGACGGTTACGCACCCAAATGTAGCGCAACCCTCCGTGGAAGGAATTCACTAGTCGCATGCGTAAGAAGAAAATCTAGCGTAATGCTAGAGGCACGAGCCCAATAACTTGTCAGTTTATCCATCAACCACCGTGAGGGATTGAAAATGAGAGATTGAAGAATAGAGAGATGTGCGATGAGAGAAAAAGTGAGAAAATGGCTTTTTCGTAAAAAGAGCTTGAGGGCCGAGTGATGTGAGAATCACAAATAAGAAAGGGTGGAAACACTACCCGTGAAACAGTTCTCGTGCACGCCCTCGAGTGTCGCGGTCTTTTTGTTTTATCTCGATCCTTGTTTTGAGTCGCCTTCAGTGTTACTCGATGTGTCTAAGTTGTGTGCCTTTTGTTTTCTTGATTGAGTCAGAGTGTCAGATTCATCAGAGGCTCAATACCCAGCTTGAGAACTTATGCTCACCGCAATTTCAAAAATTGTTTTGTGCCCGAAAGTGCCGTCGCTTCTCCACATTTGTGCAAAATAGAATTTGTTCTTTCAGAACCGCAGGTTCAACCCAGTCATGAGAACGGTGAAACCAGACCTATCTCAAGCTTATGAGTTTCGGTCGCAGCAAAAGCAAAGAGGAAAATGTCGAGCATCCGAGTTTGTCCCAACTTCAAGAGGCTCCGAGACTATATTCCGTGTGTACCTCTTCGTGTCTTGCCAATGTTCCGGTATGAGTGTGCTCTACCTCAAGCTCAAGATCAAGTCTACTTGCCGTAATGGCGATCAGAGTGTTTCCCCGAGTACCATTCCCTACCAGAGGCATCTTTGGCCGTGGTTTCATGGCGAGTTCCAGGAGACCAACCGCGACGGTGGAAATTAGAGTTCGAATGGTCGTGGCCTAGAACGCAAAGGTTCGATTTCCGAGACTAAAGTCCGGCTTTAAATACCCAGAGGCGCCTGCTTGAAATCAGATGAAGCCCCATAGGTTGAGATAGCATGTATGCACCTCACTCGATATCGAACCAACCTAGTCTGTCACACCCTGCTGGAGAATAGGAAAGTTGTGAGTATGATCAGAAAACAAGCGCACTGTGGGTTCTACATGCAGATATTGTTACTTGTCAGCATTTTAGAACCTTTGTGCTGTGAGTTGAAGGTAAGTGTTCGAAGAGCACGAGGGGAGATCCCCGTCAGAGTAGAGCGCTTCACCGCCACTCGCCTCATGAGGTGCTTTCTAAAAGCGCCGCTTTGTCCATTTATTGCTTTCCGTTAGCATCATGCATTGTATTGCATTGTACCTAAGTTTCTCTCTCATTTCACTTAGTGTATCAATCACGCCATGCTCATTACTCGCATTGTCATGCACACTTCACCGCACTTGTTAGTGCACCTCAAATCCATCGCGCTATCTTGCGACTAAATCAATCGCGCTTATCTTGGCGCACTCAAATCAATCGCGCTTATCTTGCGCGACTAAATCAATCGCGCTATCTTGGCGACTCAAATCAATCGCGCTTATCTTGGCGACTCAAATCAATCGCGCTTATCTTGGCGACTCAAATCAATCGCGCTTATCTTAAGACTCAAATCAATCGCGCTTATCTTGGCGACCAAATCAATCGCGCATATCTTGGCGACTCAAATCCATCGCTATCTTGCGACTAAATCCATCGCGCTTATCTTATGCACCTCAAATCAATCGCGCTTATCTTGGCGACTCAAATCCATCGCGCTTATCTTGGCGACTAAATCAATCGCGCTTATCTTATGCGACTAAATCAATCGCTTATCTTGGCGACTCAAATCAATCGCGCTTATCTTGCACTCAAATCAATCGCGCTTATCTTGCGCCAAATCCATCGCGCTTATCTTATGCGACTAAATCAACGCTTATCTTATAAGACTCACCGCAGACTTAGTGCATTGCATCGCGCTATCTTGCGACCTTATTTGTATCACATTGCGATGCATCCATTCACGACATTGCGGTGTCGCACTTTCGAATCATAGGAGTCACATGGAATATATGTTGTTAGCATATTGTTCTTGTTGAATTTCTATTTTGCAGTGCACGATATTGTATGTACTTGCTCATTTGAGGTCGCGCACTGCATTTAATCGCTACAGTATTGTATCTTCTCCGTGTGAGACGAATGAGAATTACATGATTCTCTCGATTCCTAATCGCATGAAATGTAGTTGTTTGCTTTGCATTCTTGCTTAAAAATGTTGCATCTATTTGTCAATACCGCCCATTACAATTGTCGCACTTGCATGATCATCCGCTTCTTGCATATCTTTTGCATTTTGCCCCCTTTGCCTCCGCAGCATGCATCTTTGTTTATCTCAGAGGTTTGTCTAAGTCTTCGCCTTGTCAAAATGGGTCGCCTCGGCTTTGACATTCACTCCCGCCATTGTTATGACTTCCGAAGTTCGCCAAAGAGGACCCCATTTTGACCGACCTTAAGATCAGACGCCACCGATTGAGCGGATGCTGTATACCGTGCTCGCTCGAAGTCTCAGAGTTGCGTCGCTACCGCCTCCCAAGCACCAACTCTTTCGTGCTTGTCTCTTGGCTTAAGTAACCGCACCTTTGCTTTTCTCTGCTTTTCCCCGAGGGAAGGGAGGGTCTCAGAGGCTATCTCCTGCATGGGTGAACTACATTTCGTGGGGCTGAGGCTATTTTGCCCATTTCCTCGGAGTCTTGCCCTTGCTGGATCGCCAGGCTGTGCCGCAGTTCCTGGACCGCCTAACCATCTCCGAAGTTCTCCGTTTTTGGTTTGCACTTTTTATAGTTCCGAGGAACACTGGGCCCTCGATGCCCACTTCGCAGAACACCACTGCGTCTCGGCATTCATTTTGGACCCGAATCGCGCGCTTTTGGTCCCGAGTATTCATTTTGCATCGATGTTCTGCTCATTTTTGGCAGACACTCGCTTAGTCCTTCCGAGGGACACTGGGTCTCAGAACTTCAAACCTACTACCACTTCGTTCTAAGCTTCATTTTCGACCCCAAACCGCGCGTTTTTGGTCCCGAAGCTTATTTCGTGATCCGCTTTTCTCCGCTTTTTGGTGAGACTCTATTTTATCGCTTCGAGGAACACTGGGTCTCAAAACCCACTTCGCAATTAACACCACTTCCAAAGGTTCGGCAGCCATTTTGACCCCGAACTGCGCGGTTTTGGTCCCCGAGCATTCATTTCAGATCCGCTTTTGGTTTTTGGCAGACACTGCTTAGTCCTTCCGAGGGACACTGGGTCTTCGACACTCCACTTCAAGAATCGAACACCACTTTGCGTGCTAAAATTTCATTTTCGACCGCGCTGCTTTTGGTCCCCGAGCTTGCTTTTGCATCGGTTTTGTTCAATTTTTGCAGTACTGCTTCATCATTCCGAGGAACATCATGTCTCAGATGCCACTTCGCGGGTCAACAAAATCTTTTTTTTCTTGTCCTCAAAATATCTAGATATTTTGCCCTCAAAATATCTAGATATTTGTGGAGAGATATTTTTCACCCTTTTGGCTATAAAACCAGTAGCTCCAGCTGGTTTGGGGTTACAAAAATTTCTTGAAGAGCTCCTCTTCCAATTCCTTCATTTCTTAGCTAAAATTCCAAGGATAACTCCAAGTCTTGGCCAATTCCTTCATCAACCCTTAGCTCCTTCATCCACAACACCATTCCAGCAGCAAAGGGATGATTTTCAGTGGTCAAGGATCAACAAATTCCAGCTAAGAAGTTGCAATAATCGGATCTTCAAGGGTAAGTTCCCAAATTCATCTTTTGTAGCATAATCTTGAGTCAAATTTTTACCTTATTTCCTTTTGTTTTTGGGGCTCCGACCCCTACTGGTTTTAGGCTTATTTTGAGCCCCTCTACAACTTTGTAGAAGGGCTCAACTTCATTTTGTGTCTCCATGATACACTTCCTTCAATATCCATCTTGTATGTCACCAATTTGCATGCTAATTTTGGCCTATTTGCATTTGCTTTTGGGGCTCCTACCCCTACTGGTTTTGTGCTTATCTTGAGCCCCTCTACAACATTGTAGAAGGGCTCAACTTCATTTGGCCATTCTATATACCACCTCTCTTGGAAATTCACTTTAGGCCCTAATTCTTGCATGCTTTGTTAGGCTTACTTGGCTCCGGATTTCAGCCTTCATCAGGCTTAGAAATAGCCTTGTTTTTGTCTCCTTTTCATGTTATGTTGAGGGCCTTAAGCCATTTGGTGTATATTTTTGGTACTTCCTTTGAAATCCATCAAATTTACCGTAAAATTGCATGTTTGTTTAGGCCATTCTAGCTTCTGTTTATGGCCTTCATCAGGCTTATAAAGTGTCTTTTTTTGGTCTTTTCTTCAATTTTTATTAAGGGTCTTAAGCTATTTGGTCATTTCTTGTGGTACCTCTCTTTATAACCTCTTTTGGGCTCCATTTTGCATAGAATTTATAGCATGTTTATGTTCTGTTTTTGGGGCTTCCATCTTCTGAAAATGTGCTTATTTTTAGGCCCTCTTCAATTTTGTAGAAGCATGTTTGTTCATTTGGGGTTTATATATATCACTTGTCTCAATACCCCTTATTTCCCCCATTTTTGCAAACTATTGTTGCCATACTTGTGATCATAATTTGGCCTTGTTCTGTATTGAAAAATGCTATTTTTGGGACTGTCTTGCCACTGGTTTTGCTGCCATAATCATATTTTGCATGTATAGTATGGCTATAGGCCATTTCGGGGCCTAATTTCACATTTTCGGGATGATTGCATGCTTCATTGTCATTTCAGATCATTTCGGGCTGTCTTACATCGCTTAGAGTGCTGAAATTCCTTTGCCATGCTTGCATATCATTTCCTATGTCATTTTATGCCTTAATGCATTGTTTTCGCTTATGTGTTCTGCGGCACGCACTTCGAGGCGCCTGCTTTCATTCATCGGCATCCCATGTGAGTGTGGCTGAGGCCCTCTCATGTTGGTATAAGCCCAATCTACATTTTCCATGTCATGGCATTGTGTATATCATCGCTTTCGGTTTTATGCGGCTCGAGTGCACGATTTCGAGGCGTTTCATTTTATCCGACGGCACTTATGTGAGTGTGGTTGAGGCCCTCTCATGTTGGCGAAGCCCAATTTGCATTTTCATGCTTGTATGCCTTTGCCTCGGTTTGTGTGCCTGTGCACGATTTCGAGGCACTATATTTTTATCCGCCGCTTCCTATGTGAGTAGGCCGAGGCTCTCTCATGTTGGTATAAGCCCATCATTGCATTTCGCATTCATTTTCATGCTTAGACATCATCGCTTCGGCTTATGCGTCTGTGCACGATTTCGAGGCACTTCTGCCATCCGATTTTCATCACATCATCGCCGGCTTATGCGTCTGTAAGCACGCACTTCGAGGCACTTCGCTGTATCCGATTTTCATTTTATCATCGCCGACGGCGCTACTGTGCACGATTTCGAGGCACTTCGCTTTTATCCGATTTTGCATTTCACGCCATCGCTTCGGCTTATGTGCTGCTGTGCACGCATTTCGAGGCACTTCGCTTTTATCCAATTTGCACTTCATATCATCGCCTTATGCGTGTCAGGCGCGCCAGATTTCGAGGCACTTCGATTTTATCCGACGACTTCATATCATCGCTTTCGCTTATGCGGTTCGTGCACGATTTCGAGGCACTTCGTTTTACCCGACGGTATTTCATATCATCGCCGATTTATGCGGCCAGTGATACACGCCGAGGCGCCTCATTTTCATCTCATTTTCATAGCATTGAGCATGCTAGGTTGTATATTAGTTGCATTTCATGCATATCATGCATATCGCACGGAAACGAGGTACATTCCAGATCTCGATTCTCTACATTCATCCCTACATTGAATTGTGCACTGCCTCGGCCATCATGCATCGATATGCGTGATTGGTGGCACGAGGATCGAGGCATGCATATATTTGTGAAATACATCGGCGTCTCTTTCCCCGCTTCCTCGGCAAAGAAATTCAGAGTTTAGCAACTTTCGAGTTCTGGACGCCAAGATTTCAAGAAATATTGCCAACAGAGGCTAATCGGGCATCCCAAAGCTGAATTTCACATGACATGTTTCAACAGCGGCATCTATCGTAAGGCGCCCCGGCTTGCACGCCCGCTTATCGCTTTTATTAATTAATTTGTCAATTAATTAGAAATTTGTATATCTATTTCCTGATCAGATATTCTTTTTATTTGATCAGATATTTATTCTAATTCTCCATGAGGGCAATGTTGTAATAAGGGTGTGTGAGTGTGATGTATGTCTTCCAACCCCACGCTTTTCTCCTTTTATTTATCCGCTGGATGGTTAGATATAGGCATATTTCAATTAGCATACAAAGATGAAAGCATGTTTGCATCATTCATCTATTTTGTATGCATCGGGTTTCCCAGACATCATACAAATCGCATTTGTATTTCAATTCCAAGTTGAATACTTGATAGTCAGAGTATCTCATATGCCATATTTAGAATAGCCGAGCCTACTATAGTTTGCATTTTTGCATGTGTTGCATTAGGCATTCTCAGATATTTTAGGATCCATGCATGGATTTCTAATCACTTTTGTTTTGGCTTGGAGTACTAGGTGAGTTTTTATGCTTTAGCATCCTTGCATGCGTGTGAGTGTCGCCATGAAAGCATGCTTACCATGAGGCTATGTGCTTATGTGATATAACCGCCTTGAATGCCTGTGGGTGGAGGTTGAGTTATCTCAATTGGAGCAATTCATCAATTGTTTGTTGCCCACTAGATTGTGGCAAAATCAGATTTTAAGCCACCATGGGTAGCAAACCATCTTTCACAAACAAACATGAGATGTTTATTTCAATTCAGACGGCGCCATTTATACTTGTTTGTCATGAGCATCACATAGTAATCTAGGCTAATAACCGAATAAGAACACACAATGTTTTCAAAAATTGATATCATGGTTAGTAGAGGCTTGCCTTTGATCGGCGAGAGGGGTGCTCACGATGTGACCTTTCCCTAATCGCATCAAGTTCCCGAGCCAACTTTGGTGATGAAGGACACGGCCTTTCGGCACCGAGTCGTGGTTTCTAAATTTCCCATTTTAAAATATTTAGGTGGCGACTCGTTATCCGCAAAGCAGTCCATGTTTGGCACTTCTTTTCAAAAAATCTGTTTTCCTTCAAAACGATTTGCCGGATTTGGACTCTTTGGTTCGAGATTGAGAACCGCAACAAAATCGAGTCCGAACTGTAGCGAGGTCCCCCGCGGGCGTTGTTACAGGATGTCAGGGTTATTTGTGTAATGTTTTGACTGATGTGCCTATGAATATGGTGTTAGATGATATTCTTGTTGTTAGAGAATTTCCAGATGTATTTACAGAGGAATTGATAAGGGAATTAGTTGATAAGGAGATTGAATTCACTATTAAGGTTGTACCAGGTACCCAACCTATTTCAAAAACTCCCTGTAGAATGTCAATTGCTGAAATAAAATAATTGAAAAAACAGCTGCAAGATTCGCTTGACAAAAGTTTTATCTAATAAAGTACTTCACCCGGGGGTGTGTCAGTTTTATTTGTGAAAAAGAATAATGGAACCTTACGCTTAGACATCGATTACCGAGAATTGGATAAGGTAACGATCAAGAACAAATACCGTCTACCTCGTATTGATGACTTATTTGATCAGTTGTAGGGTTCACAAGTATTTTCAAAAATCGATTTGAGATCCGAGCACCATCAACTAAAAGTGAAAACCGAAAATGTCAAGAAAACTGCATTTCAAAAAAGGTATAAACATTACGAATTTCTGGTTATGACATTTGGGGTTACAAATGCACCTGCAACATTTATGGACCTTATGAATCAAATTTTTTAATCCTAACATGATGAATTTGTAGTAGTATTTATTGATGATATCTTGATTTACTCGAGAAGTAGAGAAGAACACGAACAACATTTAAGAACTGTTTTGCAAACACTCAGGGAGAAGAAATTATATGCAAAACTGAAAAAGTGTGAATTTTGGCTAGATGAAGTTGTGCTCCTAAGCCATGTAATTAACAAAGATGGAATTTCAGTAGACCCACAAAAGAATGAGACAGTTGTGAATTGGCTTACATCGATTTAATGAAACGAAAGTCCTAAGCTTCATGGGATTTGCTAGATATTACAAAAGATTTGTGAAAGATTTTCAAAAATAGCTATACCACTTATCCAACTTACTCGAAAAGGACAACTGTTTAAATAGACTAATGAAAGGGAATCTATATTCCAAGAACTAAAAACAAGACTGACTACGGCATCGATTTTGACAATGTCCCCTGGTACCAAAAAAAAAAATTATAATCTATAGTTATGCTTCTTACAAGGGTCTAGGCTGTGTTTTGATGTAGCATGGTAAAGTGATAGCATATGTGTCTCGACAATTGAAATCTCACAAAAAGAACTATTCAACTCATGACTTAGAATTGGTCACAGTTGTGTTTGCATTGAAGATTTGGTGTCATTACTTGTATGGAGCATAGTGTGAAGTCTATACTAATATCAAAAGTCTAAAGTACTTTTTCACTCAAAATGAGCTAAATATGCGACAGAGAATATGGCTTGAGCTAATTGAAGATTATGATCTTCAGATTCAGTATCATCCGAGTAAGGCCAACATCGTAGCTGATACTTTGAGTAGAAAGTCAACAAGGAGCTTAGCATGTTTGCTGATTGAACAGAAAGAGATATTGCAAGACTTAGAAAGATCCGAGATTGAAGTAGTGTTACATGATCAGAGCGGGTTGATAACTGCTATTTCTGCCCAACCGACAATCATTGATAAGATGAAATAAAAGCAAAAGGAGGATGAATTCCTCAAGAAAATTATTGATGAATTTGAATTGAATCAACTGGGTCCAAGATGAAAATGAAGTGTTGAGATTTCAAGAAAAATTGTGTGACCCAAACATTCCTGAGTTGAAAAAGAGAATACTAGAGGAAGCTCACAAGTCCAAATTTGCAATGCATTCAGACAACAACAGAATGTATTGGGATTTGAAGCAAAGTTATTTGTGGCCTAGCATAAAGAAAGAAATTGTAGAATATGTGTCTATTCAATGTCAGCAAGTCAAAGCTAAACATCAAAAGGTATGGATTATTTTAATCTCTCCCTATTCTCAATGGAAATAGAGCACATAACTCAGAGACATCCCAATTTAACCAAATTTCTAAGACTTCAAGATTTCTTTTGATTATCCAATGATGAAAACAAGAATGTGTTTCTTGCATAATTCTCAGTAAGAAATATGAAATTTGTGTTTCATTACCAACCCTAAGCCTGTTTTGGCCAACTGATTTACTTCCATTCAAAACTTTTTGAAACCTTCTTCCACACTTTGTTCAATATTTTCATAATGTTCGAGGCTCATTTTTAAACTACAAAATAAGAATTTTACTAAGGAAATTAAGCAAATAACAAGATGAAAATAGGAGGAAATGGTGATAATTTGTCATAAAAATCATGTTTCACAGGTAACTAGTCGTGCCCAATTAAATATTTTGGCCGGGTCTAATCAATTGGTCGGCCAGCCAAGAAATAGGCCGACTGGCTAATTTTCCCAAGAGCAAGACAGTTTCGGCATAATTCTTGTTGAATGTATATGGGTCATGCCAATTCAGATATTATTGATTCATTTAGTGCATGAGGTACACACCAACCCCCTATCAATTATCCTCATTTGGCCTCCATTGTCAAAAGAGCATTTGTCCTCTTCCATATGGTTGCATCCATTTCAACCACTCTTGTCATCTTATCAATCATGTCTCTTACCATGTCTCCTACCTCCTTACTTTTCCTTTCATTCATTATCTCTACGGAGGATCAAAATGTATCAATTAGATAGAGGGAAATGAATTAAGAGACGAGAGTTAGAGAAGAAAAGAGAGAAAAAGAGAGAACTTGAAACTTTGAACCAAAACTTTCATTTCTTCAGCATACACTGATATACCAAGTTCTATATATCCAAAACCATCCCAAAAATTCTGATATAGCTATATTCAAGTAGCATTAATCAAATGAGAGTGAGTATTCTTTAAAAAAAAAAAAAAAAGTTGGAACAACTCCTACCATACACACTGTTAAACAACCCAAAAACACCATTCTATTAAGAATTTCAAATTTTCAAACTGAGAATTGAGAACACACTTCCTAAACTTGAGGATGATCAAAAAGAAGATTAGAAATCAAGTCCTTCTTTGGAAGGTAAATTTTTCTTGCTTCAATTTCATGTTATAACATGTTGTAAGCTAACTGCAAGTGGTTAGTTGCACTTACATATTTTTCGCTTGGTTTTTCGGTGTTTGAAGCAAAATGTAGTTTTAGTTCGCTCGATTGGCCGGCCGCCAATTACAACTACCTTTTTGGCCGGCCAGTTCATCTTTTAGCTGGTCAGCCACTTTCTCCTAGACAGAAACCAATAGTTCTCCAGATGTCGCGCAGAACAGTCACCGATGGTCTCCGAAGCCCCTTAAAGCTTCTATTTTTGTTTATTTATTTTAATTAGAGAGAGTTTGTGAGGATTTAATTTTGTTGTAATATTTTTATTTCTCTCATCCCTTATTCGGATTTGTAATATTCAAAGTGATGTAATAATTTCCCATTCCTGCTTCTTTCTCTCTTATTCTTTTATTTGCTTTCCCTATCTGTGCATATGTAGTATATCATGCTTGTCATTATATCCATACTTTGCATCCATGTTTTATGCCTTAAGATCCAACTAAATTTGCATATGTGAGTTTAATCGATTATTATGTGATTTTGCACACTATCTCATGTCTTGAGATGATTCACATGTCATATATTTTAAAAGCCGGATCTTTAGTTGCATTTCATGAGTGAATTGCATTAGGATCGTGTATATAGGATCATGCATATTTTTCCAACTTTGTTTTGTAATTATTTGCGAGACATCGATAAATAGGTAAGTTTTCGTGCTTTAGCATCCCGCTTGTGCGTGTTTTTTTTCTTACTATGTTTAGCATCCTACCATGTGGCTAGTTACTTATTTGATATAATTCTATGCATGCTGGTGAGTGAAGGTTGTGTTATTTAATTTGATATAAAATTGATTTTCATGATTGTACTATTCAAAACATTTTCGAAATAATGAAATCAAATTGTTCCAAAATGAACGAAACAGTCTACATTTGTTTGCTTCACATAGTAAATTTTAGGATTTATTAATAATTGGAATATGAACATATAAAGCTAATAAAAATCATATCATGGTTTAAAAGATGCCGATCTTTTGATCGGGTGAGCCCCTAGTGCTCAATTAATGACCTTCCTCCTTCATACATAAAGTTCTGAGCCAAACATACTTGGTTACGACGAACAGTGGCCTTGGCACGAATTGCGGGTTTCCTAATTTTTTTAGAATATTAGGTAGAGACTCTGAGATCTGATGACGCAGTCCATTTCTGGCAAAAGGTTATTTATTTATTTATTTATTTATTTGCAATAAAATGGATTTTCTATAAAGTTGTCAAATTTGGACTCTCATTTATGTTTCACATTGCACTCGTGAGATTAGATTAAAGAAATCAACAGTCTGAACTGTTTAACATGTGCGGGTACCCCCCGAGCGATGTTACAATAACCAATGGACTTCGTTCTTGGTCTATTTCAGACACCAAGAGGTATGAACTCTATCTGGGTTATTGTAGATAGGTTGACTAAATCTGCATATTTTCTACCTGAAAGAACTGGCTATGATGCTTAAAGATTGGCCACATAGATAAAATTATTCGATTACATGAAGTACCGGTGTCCATTGTTTCAGATAATGACCCAAAATTTGTGTCTAGATTCTCGAAAAGTCTTCAAGATAATGGGAATGGAATTGAGGTTTAGTACCGCATTCCATCCATAAACTGAGGGGCAATCAGAAAAAACTATCCAGACTTTAGAGGATATGCTCTGAATGTGTGTTCTAGACTTTCAAGGGAGTTGTGAAACTTATTTGTCACTGGCAGAATTTGCATACAACAATAGTTTCCACTCTAGCATTGCATGACACCATATAAAACTTTGTATACCAGAAAATGTAGGTCTTCGATATGTTGGACCGAAGTTGGGGATAGGATTTTGCTTGGACCCGAAATTATGCAAACAACCACTAAAAAATTAAAGTCATTTAGCAAAAGCTCAAAACAGCACAAAGCTGACAAAAGAGTTATAGAGATCATAGAATGAGGCTCTTGAGTATGAAAAGGGTGACCATGTGTTTATAAGGGTCATTCCGATGAAGGGTCAATCGAGGTTTGGCAAGAAAGGCAAATTATCACATCGATACATTAGGCCGTTTCAAATTCTGGAAAGGCTTAGTCCAGCTTATGCATCGAGTCGCTTACCACCGAATGGAACAAATGCACAATATGCTTCATGTGTCGATGTTGAGGAGCTATTTTTGAAATCCATTTCATGTTATCGATCACCGAATAACTCACGGCGATGATATGATCTTGAAGAAAATTCAATTCAAATTATCAATCGACAAGTCAAACAGTTGAGAAACAAATTGATTCCCATAGTAAAGGTGGAATAGAAAGAACACTATGCCATCGAAGCTGTCACGACCCAAACCTGCCTCTATAGGATTAGCATCATAACCGGCCAGTAATCCTAAGATTACCGAAGGCCTCTGAAATAGAGTAACAAAATAAAGGGCTAAAGGGTATAAATAACAAAATATAATTGTCCATAAAACTATGCAAACTTATATGAAATAGAACATTTAAACTTATATATATATATAAGACATCATCTTTACATCAGCTCAAAACAGATAAGTCAAAAGGGGACTTTACCCATAGAATAACCTTAATCATAACCATAAACATGTCGAAACAAAAGAAAAGAAAATAAAACTGTTCACTTAACATAACATTGAACATGACGACTTCCGAGAACCTCCACGTAAGACGCATTGGTTAGCTTGACAAAAACAGATCCAAACTAAAAATCTCAAGTCTGGTCACGCACCTGGTCACCTACATACATGATATAAATAATGAGCTGGAGTCTAGTGAATAACAACATAGTAAAGGTTTTATGAATGATGTTCATAACAGATTCAAAAATCAAAATTCATATAAAAAATAGATTCATATACATATTTAGACTTGTAAATAGTTATACGTGGTACATTCATTAGCGCTAACATATCAGATTGGTCATAAAAAGCCATATACAGAGCAGATGATCATCAATGCCCTTATTCACATGAGATGGTCATAAAGACCCACTTGCATATCATATAGTTGATTATGCATAATCAGTTCCATAAATGGAACCCACTTGAAACCCTAGTACCAGATCACATATAACATATCACATGATGCTAAGGATGCCACAATACATTTCGGAAAGCTGGACAATCATTTATGGTTTAGCAAATATTATTTCAATAAGCAGAGCTTATCATATCATATCATATCGTTCGGAAATTACTTATAATCAAACATAGCTTTACAAAATTGTTACTCACAGATAGCTCCAGAGGTCAATAGATTACTTAGACAGATTAGACAGACGGTTGCGCGTGACCTACACACACATAACAGATGCACATTAGAACACACACTCCGAATACACTTAACTTATTACATTTCTTTCTTAGTGTGTTTCAAATTCATGTCCTCATTAATATGGCCTAAACCATGGCTTAAGAATGGCTAAGATAGAATGAGGATGCAATTATGCACTTTAAAACACTTGCAAAATTTTTAAAAAATAAGGCAGTTTGCTCGAGCGTAACTTTTTTCGCTCAAGCGATCTGCAAAGTCTACAAAAGTACTAGGAGCTCTCATTTCACGCTCGAGCCAACTTTTGGTTGCTCGAGCCATGTACCTTGCAAAGGTGAGTTCTCTCGAGCGAAAATTTGGTCGCTCGAGCCAACTACCTCAACTATAAAAGTACTGGGAGCATGCAAAGTATGCTCGAGCAAAGGAACTGTTGTTCAAGCAGTCAAGCAGAATTCTGGAATTTCCAAAATGTTGTTCAATGTTCAAAACTCAAGTTCAAAGCATCAAGGTAACGTAAGTTTGGAGCACCAAACTTCTTTAAAAGGGGTAAGACTGTGACAACCCCATTCTGTATTATGTTTTTAATTCCTTAATTGTGCATGTGCTATGTGCTAAGTGTTAATTTGAGTGATAATTATGTTATTAATGTGATTTTGAATTTATATCTATTGATCGTAGGAAATTTGCCTTGATTTCTATTTTAATGAAAATTGAAGGCCTTAATGGCATCGTAAACCAAATTTGGGTAATTTGATGCGATCAACATAATTTTTAAAGTCTATTAGAAAGTTTGATTAAAATTTGATTTAGACTAAATTAATTAGAATTAATTAATAGAATTGAGTTTGTTTAATTAGTTTTATGCCATAATTAACTAACTTGATCCTTAGCAGGTGTTTGGCATGCACTAAAAAAGTGCACTTTTTTTTTTCATACATACATTTATTTGGGTCACATCTATCAATATCTCCTCTCTACTTTTCTACCCACTTTTTTTACTTTTCTATACATTTTTATTTATAAAATGTCAAAAAGTGCACTTAATTAGAACATCCCAAACCACCCCTTAATTAACACCCTAAGTTAATCTAAGGTATATATATATGTATGTTATTTTGAGGCTAATTACATATCATGAAATCAAATTGTTATTGGAAGTTTAGAGAGAGAATAAGAGACTTCACTCTAGGGGAAGAGAAGAGCTAGGCTTGGAGAATTTTGCTGGAAGCTTGTGGAATTGTGTGAAGAAACTCAAGAATTAGCTTGTGAAGGTTTAATTGAAGACTTTAGGTAAGCTTTTGAACCTTAATTTGTAGAATTAACTTATCAATGATGGGAATTCAAGAAGATTATGTGGTTAAATGTAAAAATTGAGCTAGAATTATTAGAATCAAGGTCAATTCATACATGCATGCATAGTTTTGTTGAGTTTCACCATTTTTGGAGCATGATTATCTCATCCATGTTGATTTCGGAAGATGAATTGTGCATGCATGCATGGTTCATAAAGGTTTGAAATTGAATTATGTGATTTTGATGCTTTGAAAAGAGTTTGGAAATAATTGATGCTTTCATGGAGTTTTGTTTTCAAGTATGAAGTTTTAAGCTTCAATTTTGTAATATCAAGAAGTTTGATTTAGAAATTGTCCGTGTACTCATATTTTGGAAGAGCTTCTATGGTTTTGGCTTGCAGCATGTATGAATTCATACTTTGAACATGTGTTTGAAGCTCAACTCGCTCGAATTTTCAAAATTTTGTCACACCACTCGAAAGTGAACAATCACTCAAGCACACATTGCATGCATCCAAAGATTTTTGTAGATCATTACGGTTGGTCGAGCAACTGTGTTACCGCCGAGTGACCACTTTTTATTTTGCACCATGTCTTGAGAGAACATAGAGCCTAGAATCGACCATCCAAGATTTTTTAAACCAAGTGATCTCGCTTCGATCAACTAATGTTGCACTTTGAGCAAGTGCTCTGTTTTAGTAAATTTTGAAAAGATATATTCTGATCAAATGTGAATTCTCATTCCATTCTGGGCATTCTTAGGCATGAATTGAACATCCTAAATGAATTAAAAGGTTAGAATGAAGCCTAAGAGAATTAAATAAGTTAAAGAACAATCCAAGTAAACAATGTGATTCAACGTGTGTATGTTAATGAATTATGTAGGATCATTCAAAAGGATGAATCAACAATTGAATCATCAGAAGCAATATCTTAGTAAAAATATTTTCTTAATTACTCTATTTTCTATCTATTCTACTGTCATAAACTTTCTGAAACTGTGAATTTTCAAAAGTGAATGAGTTTCTATCTATCTGATCATTGTGATATCTATAAATGTGATCGATGTGACACGAATGTGTATGATGGACCTAAGTTTATTCTGTATATTTGAATTGGACCCAAGGTCATTCTATACGTTTGATAAGATGGACCTAGGGTCATTTTGAACATCTGATAAGTCTGATTATCTGTTATGAGTTGACCAAATGGTCATTATACTGCTGTAAATGATTGGACTTGAGGTCGTTCTGTTATGATATGATCAATTCCATTTTGTACATCTGATGGACCCAAGGTCGTTCTACTATCTATTAGACCCGAGGTCGTTCTGTTATGTAATGCTTATGATATAGAAATGCTTATGTCAATTACTAGAACTCATTCACATAAACCTTTTACTCTGATGTTATTCACTAGGCGTTAACTCACTCCGTTTATATATATATGTATGTATAGATATGTCGGTGAGTAACGGGATGTCCAGCCCCAACCTTAGTGAACCTGTGAAGGCTATCGAGTTTTGTGAAGTTTGTTATGAGCGCCTCACGAGTGAGGCTTTTTTTCTTTGATCTTTGATTTTCTATTTCTTTTTGTTGGTCAGACTTGACCTGCTTATGTATGTAAGTTTTGGTTTTGTACGACAACAATGTTTGAAAGATCTTGGACATATGGAATATCATTATGTGTGCATGAGTGTGAATTATTAATATATGAAAAGTTTTTATTTATGTCATTTATGCACAGCTTATTTGTCAAATTTTTTATTAATCTGATTCCGCTTCTAGCGTTCTTATTATTATTAAATATGTATGTATTCTATCAAGTCATAAATAATCTCATGATTATCGCCGTTATGATCCAAATCTCTAAGAACGGGTTCGTTATGACATATTTAGTGAAAATTTAAAAATAAAAATAAAAAATAAAAAAAAAAACACTAACGATATTATCAATTGGACCAAATTGAAATAAAATTTAAAATTAAAAGTCAAAATTGAACTAATTAAAAGTGTAAGGACCAAAATAACATCAGAGGTAAAATATAAGAATCACTAGTGTAATTTAATCTAAACTCATTCAAACCATACAATCAATCAGCAATTTGTTTCTACCTGGCTAATCATCAATTTGGTTCTTCTTATTGGACAACTTGTTAGGTAGAGGATTCATATAAAAAAATTTAAATTATTAGACATTTATAATTATATGATTTGATCATATTTGTCTCTAATTCCACATACAAATTCCTCTCAATACACACTTAATGAAAACCTTCTTAGGCCTCGCTTGGGAACAAAGTTAATTTAGTAACTTTTTGGCTAATTACAAAAAGGTTGGTAAGAAAAACTGATGTTTGGGCCAACTTTTTGGCTAATTAAAACGACGCAAAAAAGTAGAGAAAAGGAATCTTTGACTTTTGGTATGGGTTGTTGGCTTTTTGGCTAAAAGGTAACTTTTTGACTAATTGGCTATTTTAGCCTCTTGCCAAACGAGGCCTTAGTATATACATGTCAAAAAAATAAAAATTCTCAACATACATCTTTTATTATAATAATATCTTCATCTTTAATTTCAAAATTTTAATTGTTCTTCCTTCCACCCACCCTCCATCGTTGCCACCACTCTTAACCCTCAATTGCCACCACCGCCACTCCATTTCATCTCTTGCATCTTAGACCTCCATAGTCAACATTGAAAGCAAGTTCACAAGGGGGCTTATGAGAGTGCATGGTTCACAGCTGAAGGTCAATGCATGTAAGAAAAAAGAAGTGACGGAGGAGATAACTGACGAGAGGTGGTGCTAGCTATGGGTGATCGTGATCGGGTTGGGTCGGTGGCATCCCATCCGCCATCCGCTCAAAGGTGGATTAGAAAAATCAATCTGCATCTGCTCATCAATTTGGCGGATGCGATTGAACGAACTGCATGATTGGCGTATAAATGCATCAATTTGGTATTTGAACTTTACAAGTTCTCGATATTTTTTCAATTATAATTGCTACTTTTACATTCTCCAATAACTAGTAATTTGAAAAGATATGTATTATTTGTCTATAATAAGTTATGGCACCACGCATGCATATTTTTAAGGTATTGTTTTCTATTTCACAAAAACAATATATTTTATTATTTATACTCTATGTTATTACTTGTTAGCAATTTTTTTTATTTTGTTTTGAACTTCATTTACTAGCAGATTGGGTTTATGCGGTGCGATATGATTGATCCGCTATCCAAACCGTAGTGGCAAATTTTGAAATATTTCATCCGCATCCGCCCACCAAAAGACATGTATTTGCCCAAAATCAATCGGGTTGAATCGAATCGTCGTTGAGCGGTTAGACGGATCCATGGTCATCCCTAGTGCTAGCGGCGGAAGATGGTTGTGATGTTTTAAAATCAGATTTGAGTGGAAGAAGATAAGGGTTTCAAGTTATTTTTGTTTTAGAACAAAATTATATTAAGAAAAAATTAATTATGTAAACCAAAAAATAATAATAATAATAATAATAATAATAAGTGGAAATAGAATTACTCACCAACGTGCTATTATGTACATCAATATTTCCTACAAATGACATGGAAATTTTCAATTACCTGCACTTTCTGAGGTACTTGTTACCATGGTCAAGTGATAGGCCATTCTTTCTAGTTACTTTGCACCCAACAAGTCATTCCAAAATTTCTTATCTCATTTGGTGGTTAAATGGAGAAAGCAAGACAAGTGATGTTCATGCTTTTCTTTATCAATATTTATAGAATAACTTTCTCAAAACTGTACCTTCTACTTCTGCCATTTGGTCTAAATGGGCCAAACTCCAAAACAGAAAATAACTAATGGTTACAATTATAAATTCTTCACCAATTATAACTAATGGTTACAATTATTTAATGAAATTTTTCTTTGCCGATCAAAAAATAAATAAATAAATAAATAAATTCTTCACCATATTTTCCATGAGAAAAGCATATATAGAGAGCATGCAACTAATAACATCATTTTAAATTCACATTCATGCATCTTGTAGAATTAACTATGATTCTCATTGTACTTCTAGGTACATAAATTTAAATCACAAAAAAATAAAATAATAAAAACACATATTACAAAAAATACTCACAATATTTATATTGGTATGGATTCCACAAAAATCGCATGGAAGTGGAGCTACACTCGTGACTACTATTTAATTTTTTTTTCTTCTTTCCTTAAATTCTCATTATTGAGTCGTAGTCATATTTGCCTCTAAAAAATAAAATAAAAATCGCAATTTAATAAGATTAGAATTTATAAACCGATTAGACTATCTCAATTAGCTACTCTTGTACACTCTAATTACATGTTCAGAGGGTCAATCTTGGCAAAAATTGATTATTTCTTCCCCATTTTTTCTTTTATTGTTTATTTTCTCTTATTATGGGGCTCTTTCTTGTGGTTGGTGTTAGTTGTTGTGTTCACCACTGAGTTGTAGTCATCTTTGCCTCTAGAAAAACATAAAATAAAATTCTCAATCCCAATTAGTAGTTCATTAATAAGATTAAAATTTATCAACCAATTAGACTAACTCAGTTAGCTATTCTTGTACACTAATCAAAAGTTTAGGGGTTAATCTTGGCAAAATTGATTGTTTCTTGTCCATTTTAAGGGCTATTTATTGTATTGAATATATTATCTCTCATTATGGCACTCTTTCTTATAATTGGTGTTAGTTTTTGGATTTATAGATATGATTTGTTGAATTATAATTGACCAATTTTAGGTAATTATGCTTATATTTCTAAAAAATTCCGGACCAAAATAAAAGATTAAAATTTATCGACAATTAAAATACTAGAAAACATTAAAACTTCCTAATATTAAACACTTTATAAATGATTAAAAGAAAAAAAAAATTTGTGAAAGATATAAATTACAAACCACCGTCCATCTCTTCACCAGAAATAATGTATATATCAAGTATCCAACATCAGTAGGTACAACTAAGAACTTCAAAATTGTGAATTTCACATTCAGAAATTCTGAAATTAATCAATTTGGCTAAAACTTGAGAACTTTCCCAATTTGTGCAGTTAGAAATATTTCAATTTTTATGTTTGACATAATTTCTCAATTTGTACCCTGAGAAAGTTTTTGAAAACTGAGATTTCTCAAAAAAAATTTAAATTGAGAAATTTCACAATTTTTGCACAACTTTCAAATGTATAGTTTTACAAAATTTCATAAAAAATATGAATATTATTTGATAGATCTCGTCACATAAGTTTCAAATATATAAATTGTATCAAAAATGAATATGTAGAATAAAATTTAACGAGTTTTAAAGTTTTAAAACAAAAGAAGAAGAAAAGAAAAAAAAAAAAAAAGTCGTCGAACATGACACTTAAGTGTTATGCACAGTAACTCACCTTTTAACAAAGGTATTGCATTAATTGAGTAATGCACGCGACTTATTAGGTTAAAGAATCTTTTGGTGAGCTTTCAAGTAAATCTTAGCCTCCGTTTGGCAGAGTTTTCAAAATCTAGTTCAACACTCACTTTTGAGTGTTGTGTTTGTTTAGGGTTTTCAAATTACAATTCTACACTCATTTCTCAAAACTCATTTCAAAACATAATCATTACTTTTCAAAACTCATAACCAAACACATAATTCAAAACTCCATTCAAATCAATATTCTAAAAATATTTTAATTTTGTTAAGATTTACGATTTTTTTATTTTTTTTATTTTTTAATTTTTTTAATTTTTTGAATATTTTTAAATATTACAATTTTAATTTTTTAAATTTTAAAATATTTTATAAAAATAAATTCAAACTCTATTTTATAAAAATATTTTTAAATATTTTAATTTTTTTGTTATGTATTTGGTTACGATTTGAGTGTAGAGTTGTGAAAGTCGTATGGAATTTCGAGTTATGTGTTTGGTTATGAGTTTTAAAAATAATTTTTTAATTGAGTTTTGTTTTATGTGTTTGGTTAGGATTTGAGTGTACAGTTGTTTTTAAATTTAAAATATTAAAAATTTAAATTATTTTAATTTTTTGAATATTTAAATTATTTAAATTTTTACGATTTAAATTTTTTGAATATTTATTTTAATTTTTTACTTATTAATTTTTTTAGATTATTTAAATTATTTACATATTTATGATTTAAATTTTTTGAATATTTATTTTGAAAAAAAATTATTTCCTTTATAGTATTTTCAATTAAAAAATTGATTAATGTTATTTTTTGTTAATAATAAATTTTTAATTGAATTTTAAAAGAGTTTGGTTATGAGTGTTGATCAAAATTTTCAATAATGTGAAAGTAATGTATTTTGTTATGAGTTATAACACTTTGAATTAAGTTTTGAAAACTCTTTTCAAAAACTATAACCAGACAAATTTTCTTACTTCACATGTCAAATCAAACTTTCAGAACTCAATTCTACACTCAATTCAAAACTCAATTCCACACTCAATTTAACACTGTATTCAAGAACCATAACCAAACAAATTTTCTACACTCAAATCATAATTCTAAAACACACAAACTCAAAATACAACTCATATTCTCAAATCATAATTACAAAGCTCTACCAAACGGAGCCTTATTTTTTTAGATCATATTTTTGAGAAGGTCGGTAATTTTTTTCTAAATCGTAGCCTCTTTTTTTTTTTTTTTTTATGGATTTGTTTTTTGTTGTTGTTATTTTTTTTTTTTGGTTGGGTTGGCCCTTTGAGATCTTATTTATATAATATTGTTGTTTATTAATATAATGTTTCCTATGTTTTAAATAATGAAAAAAAAACAAAAAAACAAAAAAAAAAAAACAAACAAACAAACAAACAACTCTTTTGTGCAGCTTACTCGACTATAAGATTGCATTATGAGACCTTGGAAAAAAAAATATCCCCTTTAAACTTGTACTGTGTCCACATATGTAAATGCCTTCTAATAATCAAGCCTATCACTATATTTGGACCTTGAATTTTTTTTTTTTTTTGAGAAAAATAAAAATAAAAATGAAATGAAATTACTTATATGAATTTTTTTTTTTTTTGAGAAAAATAAAAATAAAAATGAAATGAAATTACTTATATGAATTTTTTTTTTTTTTTATGGGTAGCCAACATATATATATATATATATATTGAACAAATAGAAAGTTATTTGCTTCTTGTTTTCCTAGCACAACCAAAATAAATAAATAAATAAATCCAACTTCTTTAACTTTATTTTCTTTTCCTATATATGTTTTCTCATTTTCATTTCCTTCCAGAAACACAACAAGATCCAAACATAGCATATAATGTCCACAAAAAAAAAAATATTGAAAACAAAAGATGTAATTATTATTATTATTATTAAAATTTTAGAATTGAAGTTTAGACAGCAAAGAGAATTAATGAAAATTTAATTCCAGCCCACATTTTTTCTGAAAATGGGATTCAGGTCATCCAAAAATAAAGATTTGGTCAGTCTCCCAAAAATGTACTTTGGTTATAGTGCCAAATATACTAGTTAAGTGTTATAACTATAATACTTCATACATGAATTATATACTAATCAAGTTTTCATATTACTGAAAGTGGTATATTTAGTAAAAATTAGTATTACATTCTCTATATTTGACTGATTCATTTGATAATGTGACGCTAACAATTGATCGAATTTCAAATTTAAGGTAATCTTCCTTGACTAAAATCACAATTACCATGATTGAATACCAATTTTCACAAACATCATCCCCCAATCCAATTTTCCTATCCTTCCTACAAAATTAAGGTAATCTTTCATGACTAATCAAAATCAGCATGACAGATTAATCCCAATTTTCACAAACACCATCCCTTAATCCAATTTTCATATGCTTCTGTGGGAACGTATTTTTAGGGTCGCGCCACGGCCGAGGTGTTGGCCAAGGTGCCACGGGCTAAATCCATGATGCCGAGGTTGTTGTGATATTGCCGAGATATGGTGCGGTAATGTCAAAATTCAAGATATTTTGATAGAGGATAAGGGTCATAGATGATGTTAGACTACTTGTTTAAGTAAGGTTGGACTCTTAAGAAAGTTGATCTTTATCTAATAAGAAGAGTCTTGGATAAGTGATATCCTCATAAAGGATAGAATCCTATGAAGGAAGACTTCTAGAGAAAGTTGGACACTGATCATTATAAAAGTAAGACACCCCCCTCGCAGTCTAAGATATGCTTTTGATTGTGAATTGTGTGCTTGTATTAATATCTTTGGGAGATAAGTTGACTAACTTGATCGCTTGAGTGCCCTCGTGGATGAGCCACCGTGGTATTTCTTGTCTTCTTGCTCACTGTGTGCCGGCTTAATCTAATCTACTATGTGCTCTCTAGCTAAGGTCCTTGTTTAGTTGTGAGGTCAAAAATCAACACCTAGAATTTGACGCCGTCAGGAACTTAGTCGTAATAGATGGCCATCATCGCAAGATCAACGGTTTCGATGAGGAGTTCAACAAGACGAAGAACCCGCTGACATTGATTTAAATAAAACCCTTCCGTAATGAATGAATGCAAAGATAGGCGCATGAGTACTCCCAAGGAGGTGAAGACGACCTTCAAGTATGGAAGAGCTTAGCCTAAGTGAGTAGATTCCAAATCCCAGAAGATAAGATCTCAGCTTAGATGAATAGGTCCGAGAAAACAAAAGCTTAACCTATGTGAGCAGATCCCAGATCCTAGAAGACAAGATCTCGGCTTAGATGAATAGGTCCGAGAAAACAAAAACTTAACCTATGTGAGCAGATCCTAGATCCTAGAAGACAAGATCTCGGCCAGATGAGTAGGTGAGAAGACAAGAGCCGAACCTAAGTGAGCAGCTGCCAGATCCTAGAAGACAAGATCTCGGCCTAGATGAGTAGATCTGAGAAGACAAGAGCTCAACCTAAATGAGCAGATCACAGATCCCAGAAGACAAGATCTCGGCTTAGATGACTAGGCCTGAGAAGACAAGAGTTCAACTTAAGTAAGCAGATCTCAAATACTGGTAGACAAGATCTCAACCTTGATGAGTAGGTCCGAGAAGACAAAAGTTCAGCCTAAGTGAGCAGATCACAGATCCAATATCCTAGAAGACAATATCTCAAATTTAGATGAAAAGGTCTGAGAAGCCAAGAGCTCAACTAAGGAGCAGATCCCAAATCCTAGAAGACAAAATCTCAAATTAGATGAAAGGTGTCCGAGAAGACAAGAGCTCAACCTAAGTGAGCAGATCCCAAAAACAAGATCTCGGCTTAGATAAGTAGGTCCAAGAAGACAAGAGATCAACCTAAGTGCATGATTCAAGAGGAGAAGGCCTCACTTAGGTTGGCAACTGATATGAAAGGAGTTCGACCTAGGTGAACAATTTTCAAAAGATTAGAACTTCATCAAGGCAAACAAGAGTTGAGATAAAATAAAGCTTACACAAGATTAGAAGATCTTGACGGTAAAGGATTGTCGAGGCCTTGGAATATGGCTTGACAAAATTTGGAGCTCGGCCTAATGATGTGAATAACCTTAGCCAAAGTTAAGAATAAATCAAAGAGAATGACCATTGAAATGAAATCGAAAGAATGACCCTTGAGTAGGGAATGACCCCGAGCAACTTAACTTAGGCTTGCCAAGAAGGTAGAGCTAATTCTAAGGATATTCCAACGAGGAACTATGCTTAACTTAGGCTTGCTGGGAAGGTAGAGTCAACTAAGCTAAAGTGATGTTTTGACGAGAAACAAGATGAAATCACCATGATCTAGCTAGTTTGTACGAAAAGCCAAGGTAGGTAGTACTCTCGGCACTAAGGTTAAGCTTAAGTATTCTGTTTAGACGAGCTAAACACGATGCCTCTGGTCATGGATGTCTAAGTTAGCCTTAGACAAGATTTAGATGATGTATTCCTAATGTGAACCTAAGTTGTATTGACATTCACATTAAAGGGCAGAGAGCAGAGATAGGTTAATGAAGACTGAGTTAGTAATTTGAAATTGATACTTAGGGGTTGTTTGAGGTGTCCTAAATAAGTGTACTTTTTGTCTTTTTAGACTAAAAAATTACGGAAAAAAATATGGACGTTTGGGTTAACTTTTTGACTTTTTATGGAAAAATGTGTATTAAAAAATTGTATAAATTAGTGTGTAGAGGAAAATTGGAATTGAGAGTTGTGCAGCCGTAATTGTTGACTTTTGGTGAATAGTGATAACTTTTTAACTTTTTGAGTAACTTTTTGACTTTTTTGTTTCTTGCCAAACTTGGCCTTAGTGAAATTTTCAAAAAAAATTGGTGAGATGAAGGTATCCGAGATAACACTTATACCTGAGATGAAATGATCCAAGATGATGGTTTAATCCAAGATGTTTAACTACTCCTTATATTGATCTTGGACGAAGTCTTGGCCTTCTTGATAGGCCTTGGCGTCTACTCCTTGCCAGTTAGTGCCTCTGCTAGTTTCTTCTCAACTTCGACAACTTTCTTTTCAAATACCTTAGTAATAACCTCTGCTTGGCAACAAGAATTTGGTCCTTTTTCTTCATGTGCTTCTTCCGAGATGTTGAGTAGCTAGAAGCATGACCATGTTGGATTGACTATAAGGAGATGAAGTGGATTACACAATTATGACATCGGGATGTAAGCAAGAAGGTCTTTTACTTACAAGAGTTCGGCGAGACATGTCGCCATTGGTTACGACGATGGTTACTCGTGCTGTGACGATTTGAGGATTGTCAAGGTCATAGGCTAGAAGCTTAGGACCCGGTGTTTCTCGCTTCTAGTTCTAGTTGCAAGATTGTCGCTATGTCGGCGCTTGCACTACCATCGAGATGGTGGGTTGATGCGTAGAGCGCCTAATGAAATGCTTGGCTACTAACTGTTCACCGTAGAGTTTGAACCTTAGGTACGAAACAGTATTCACAAGAATGAAAGCTTCAAGAACAATGATGATGGTTTGTAGAGGCCAAGAGAGAGAGTCTAGGGACACAGAGAGACGAAATGAGAAAGTGAAAAGGTTTTGTTGAATTGGAAAAGAGCGCAAAAAGTTATGATTTCAATCCTTGAACGATGTGCCCATGTCAAGGCCAAGTGGCGTAGCTAATTATGGGACATATTGGGAACCAATAAAGTGGTGACACGCCATGATATTGGGGTAACGATTAAGTTTGTTTTGAGATAACGATTTCAAATCTTGATGTTCTTGAACTAGCAACTTACGATCTCGGCCAATAGTGCGATCTCGATTGAGATGTTGATCTTGGATGAAAGAACATGTTGGTTCTTGATTCTGATGAATTGACACTTGAGTCCTTGTTTCTCGATGTCGACGAGTCAGACCTCGATCGAGAAGTATCTTTAGCATGTTGTTTAGCCGATATGTTGAAAGATCGACGATATAGTTCCATCACCTCAAAGCTGCCAAGGTAATAGAACCTAGGGCAATTGTGAGAACGTATTTTTAGGGTTATGTAACGCACCTCGCATCGACATCAAGAACTTGTAGGAAATTGGCTAATTTAGCTTCCACACCTTGACATTGGAACTCTAGGTAAGAAGTTCACTCTCTTCTTGTTGTCTTGAACCTCATCTTGCATGTTCTAGGCTCCATTGTAGAATCAAACCATGTTTTAGTGCAAATATGTTAACTTAGAACTCCATTGTTGCATGCATGGTTGAATTGATGATTTTGAGTTGAATTCATGGTGAATTGTACATGCATGTCCATGTTTAAGCTTATAGTCCATGTTTTCCACATTGTTTTCAAAGATTGAGTCAACAGAGCAAGCTTTGAAGCTTGAATTTGGTTTAAAACTCATGCATGTCATGTTTGCATGTTGTTCTTGAAAACTAGTTTGAAATTGGGTTTAATTGAAACACCCTTGGGCCTTGATTTCTTAAATTGAGCTTTTAAAACTTGTTATTCTATGTGTTTAAAAGAGCTTTAAAAATGGGCCCAAGAGGATCGAATTTGGAGCATCAAACTTGAGTTTTGAACTTGGAACACACCTCGGTTTTCCAGATTTTTATGTCCGCCGAGCGGGAAGTGTCGCCGCCGAAATTCATGCTCCCAAAGATTTCTTCGACTTAGATAACCGCCGAGCGAGTGTTTCACGCCGAGCGGAGAAATCACAGATCCAAAGATTTTGCATTGTCCATCACCCGCCGAAGGGTCCTTTGTTTAGATGTCCGCCGAAAGGGAAACTCAAGGCTGAAGGGACCCCGCTTTCATTGAAACTTCCAAATCGATTTCCGGCACATCTTTGCATCCTCATCCCATCCTAGGCATTCTAGGCCTAGTTTATAGCATCTTAATGGGATTTTGACATAGAACCACACCGAGGAAATTTAAGGATTTAATTATCCTCCTTTCGATCAGAAACTTAGTGTGTGTTCTATTTGTTAACCGATAGGGTTGGTTTCTGGGACGCCATTTAGTCGCTATTAGCCCAATCTCTCGTGAGTAACATTGTGTAAAGATATGTTCAAAATGGTTATATTTCAATAATCGAACTGCTTATTGAACCGATATTGTTTATTGAATGAATGTATGTCCTGTATTTAATCAGACAGGCATCCTTAGCACCCATCGTTATTGGATCGTTACAGAGCTCGGCTTCTTGTGGAACCATATTGTTTATCGATTGATGGCCATCATTATTGTTGGGTTCATATGGCCCTGGACCCTTTTGGACCTCATTATAGGCTAATGGATGTACCACATATGACCGATTGATTGAAATATCGATTGATCAAATATTGAAAGATTGAAATAATGTATAATGAATTGATTTCATTATCGAAGGACATTCATTCATAACCTCTTTACGCATTATGTTATTCACGGGCTTTAGCTCACTGCTTATATATATATATGTAGGTTCTCAGCCTGCCGAGCTAGCGCTGGTCATTCCCTCAATTTTGTCCAAACAAATTGCAGCCTCAATGAGAGGTTCCGATTTTGCCATGCTATGGCTTTGGGGTTTTGTTTTCCGTCTGCCTATGTAATCGCTTTTGGGACCATCAGATAGATCGGCCTATCGTTATATCAGATCGCTGCCTTGGGATGCGATCCTCAGATCAATTTTGTAAATGAATGTATAGATCAGCTTTGGAACCGTATGAATGCATAAAAATGTGTTTGGCATACAGATTTTCACACCAATGGACACTAGTTATATATCAGATTAGCTTCCGCCAGCCCTCAGACTGGCCTTATCAGACCATCGTTTCCAGAGGGCCTCGGTAATCTTGACATCCGCCGCTATGCTAAACCCATAGGGCCTTTGGGTCGTGATATTGCGCCACGGGCCGAGGTGCCACGGAGTGAGTCATGATGCCAAGGTTGTTGTGATATTGCCAAAATATAGTACAAGAATGTCTAAATTCGAGATATTCGAATAGAGGACAATAGTCATAGATAATGTTAGAAAACTTGTTTGAATAAGGTTGGACTCTTAAGAAAGTTGATCTTAATCCAAATAAGAGGAATCTTGGATAAATGATATCCTTGTAAAGGATAGAGTCTTATGAAGTAAGACTTCTAGTGAAAGTGGATACCGGTCATTATAAAAGTAAGGCACCCGTGGGTTTAAAGTATGCTGTTGATTGACAATAGTGTACTTGTGCTAATATCTTTGGGAGGTACGTTCACTAACTTAAGCATTACAGTTTCGTGGACGAGGCACAAGTGGTACTTTTGTCTTCTTGTGCACAGTGTTGGCTTAATCTATTCTACTACATGCTCTCCAACTAAGTTTCATGTTTGGGTGTGAGGTCAAAAATCAACACCTACAGCCTCTTATAATTTTATTTTATTATTTATTTTCCCTTTCTGTTATCCTTTTAATGTCAAATATATCAATTTCAATATTGAATTCGTACATAAATTTGTATGCAAAAAATATGAAGAAACGTATGCCTAAATTTCTTCTCTCCATGCATTTCATTTGAACACTTCTTTATGAAATGAAATATTTCACCCTTGATTTATTTAGTTAATCAGGTATGTAGATCAATATTTACTACAAATGCAATTAACCCACATCTGTAAGCTAAAGGGAATTTTCAACTATCTATAATTTTATGAGGTACTTGTTACCATAGACAAAGTGATAGGCCTTCAAATTCTTTCCAGTTACTTCCCAATCAGTCATTCCAAAATTTCTTATATCATTTGGTGAGTTAAATGGAGAGAACAAGAAAAGTGATGTTCATGTTCTCTTTCTTTATCTATATTTATTTGGGAAAAACTTTCTCATGACTGCACCTTCTACTTTTGGCTTTTGGTCTAAATAGCTCAACTCTAAAATAGAAAAAGGTCATGGTAATCAACAAAATTTCCAAAAGGTCAATCTACCTAATGGTTACAATCACAAAATCTTCACCATATCTTCCATGAGAAACAACTAGTACTACATGTCTTTTAAATTCACATGAGGATCCGTTTGTTTTGGAGATGGGGGAAGAAATAGGATTGGAGGTGGGACTTGTCAATATTGTATTTATTTTGAGAGATGGAGAGGGGATTTATAAGTCTTTTGAATTAGAATGGGCTTTGGATGTTGGGATTGAGATGGAGAGTAAAGACTTAGTATTAGAAAATTAGTCCTTCGGCATAACTTTTTCTTTTTCTTCTTTTTAACATGTTGGGTTTTTTTTTTAAACATTAATGTTTAATGTTTTTGTATTTTTTTTAAAGTAAAAATCATAATTTTATTTGTTTTATTATTTTATATTTCTTTTATATAAAAATAATTTAACAATTTTTACACTAACAATTATTATTAAAACAAGCACAATTTTACTTAATCTACTCACTATCAATCCCCTCACTATTAATCCCCTCACTATCAATCACGCCCATTCTACCGAAAACAAATGGGCCTATCTTGTACAATTAACTAAGGTTATGCTTGGTTTAGTTTTGGAATTGTTATTCTTTTTTTAGAGTTGTGGTTTGATGTGGAATGAGTTAAGTTTTGAAAAATAAAATTTATTTTGTTATGAGTTTTGAAAAGAGATTTGAAAAGAGTTTTTGAATTTTGAATTTTAAAAAGAGTTTTGAATTTTGAAAATAGTTTTGAGTTGCATTTTGAGTTTTGAGTTTTGAATTTTATGCCACATTTTGAATTTTTGGATTTATTTTTTAAATATTAAAAAATGTTTAAGAAAATTTTTTTTTAAATATATAATTTTATTTAAATTTTTAGGATTTTTTAAATAAATCTCATTTAGAAGTGTTCTAATCCAAAAGTCTATGAAGGAATTTTTTAATCCACTTAGTATCATCTATTTATATTTTTATTCCATAAAGTCATTTTTCTTTTATTTACACTATTTTCTTAGACTCTTATACTCTTATATTTAATATTTATATTTAATATTGAAGGACGAGAAAGAAGGAAAGGACCAAGGTGTAGAAAATTTCATATACAAATTAAATAACATTAATGTTATTACTATATAATGTGAATATATTTTTAATTGACAACACATTAAAAATAATGTGAATATTTTCTCTCATCCGATGAATATATTTTTAATTAACAATACATTAAAAATAATGTGAACATTCTCTTTATCCGATGTGAACGCTCATAACACCTTTTGAAAACTTCTCTTTCATCTAATGTAGTAATGTGAACTTTCTTATTTTTAATTGACAACACATTAAAAATAACGCTCATTATATTTTTAATTGACAATACATTCTTATTCAAAATATGTAGTGATGTGAACGCTCACAAAATGTATCGATGTAAACGCTCACATTCATAAGTTTTAGTATGAATATTCACATAATATAATTGACAATACAATGATAAAAATTCATTTCAAATTAATGTGAATATAATGATGTGAGTGTTCATTTTCAATTTCATGATGTGAATATTCACATCATGTAATTGACAACACAATGACAAAATTCATTTCAAATTAATATGAATATAATGACAACAACATCATGATGCATGAAAACTACTAAAGTATAATGATAATCAACATTAAATATCAACATTAATTGGAGACAAGAGAGATTGAGAGTGTTTTGGTCTTCTTACCACAAATAAGGTTTAATGGAATGGTTAAAAATAATATGCCTTGATGGAATAAAACTCTTAAAAAGAGAATTTATCTACAAAAAACTCCTAATTTTTTTCTTTTAAACATTTTATTTTATTTTGTAAATATTTTAATTTTTAATTTTAATATTTTAAACTCAAAACACGACTTCACACTCAAATAGTAACTAAACACATAACTCAAAACTCAATTCAAAAATTATTTTCAAAACTTATAACTAAACACATAATTCCACACTATTTTCAAAACTCTACACTCAAATCATAACCAACACATAAAAAAAAAAAAAAAAAATTAAAATATTTCAAAATATATTTGTAAAATAAAATAAAATATTTAAAATAAAAAATATTAAAAATAAAATTATATATTTAAAATAAAAATATTTTTTAAAAAATTTTAACATTAAAAAAATACAGCACATAAATGTATGCAATATAGTGTACATTAATATAAATAAATAAATATTTAAATTATAAAATATTTACCCAAAAAAATAGAATTAAGAAAATTTTTAAATATTTTAAAAAAATAAATCCAAAAAATTTCAAAATACAACTCAAAACTTAAAATATAACTCAAAACTTTTTTCAAAACTCATAACTCAAAATACGACTCCATACTCAAATCATTTATTCTAAAAATAATTTAAAAAACAAAATAAAAATAAATTTAGTTTTTTCCTTTTAAGATAGAGTTTTGAAATAAATTTGGTTTTGAGTTTTGAAAAAAGTTTTGAATTGTGTGCTTGGTTATGAGTTTTCAAATAATTTTTTGAATTGAATTTTAAGTAATTTTGAGTTGTGTTTGGTTATGAATTTTAAAATGTGATTTGAAAATTTTTGCCTTTAGAATCATGATTCCAAAAGAAAACCAAACACAGCCTAAGTTTCTCACATCAGTTTTAGGTACATGGAATTAAATAAAATAAAAATTAATAATAATCAGCTTGCTTGTTTTTATTTTTCAGAAAACACTTTTCAGAAAATTCTATTTTTTTATTTTCTTTGTTTTTTTGTTTTTACTGAATTTTTTTAATATTTTAAGCAATTTTTTTACTTTTTAGACACACCTAACATAAATACACCTAAAAAGTAAAAAAAATGTAAAAAAAATCTTTTAAAAATTCACTAAATACCAAAATATATTAAAAAAAAATACATTAATTCAAGACATTTTGTATTTTTATGTATTTATTAATTTTTTAAAATATTTTTTCACAAAATTTTTATTTTTTAGATGCATCTAACTAAGGTGCATCTAAAAAAGTAAAAAAAATGTTTAAAATTTAAAAAATATTCACTAAAAACAAAATAATACGAAAAGCAAAAAACTCTATTTCTAAAAAACTTAATTTAAAAAACTCAAACCAAACAGACTGAATAAAACTCAAAATAGTGTATGAGTGCAGAATTAACTTACAAAAAATACTCATAATACTTGCAGAATCACAGTTGTTGGGGAATTTTTCTATGATTTAATTTTGTGATTTTGTGTGTGTGTGTGTGTGTGTGTGTGTGTGTGTGTGTGTTCCCCATCAATTTGTCACCGCAGAGATCTAGCCATGACTTAAGAAAAGAAAAAAAAAGAAAAAAATACAACAACAACAACTACTACTACTACTACTAACAGTGTGAATTAATGGTTCATTTGATTAATATAATCTAATTATTAATATACTAACCGCTATTTTGTGAGGAAAAAAATTACTAGTTTGACAAGCTCAGTTTGCTATTTTGGTACACCTGACTAGGCATGTTCACGTGGTCAATCTTGGGTCACCTTGTTAGGTTCTAATTTTTTAATTTAATTTACTGAAAATGAAATTTTTTTTCTTTTCTTTTTTGTTTTTAGTGAATTTTTGTTAATATATTAAGGAATTTTGTACTTCATAAATGCCCTTAACTTAAATGTGTCTTAAAAATAAAATATTTGTAAAAAAATATTTTAAAAAATTAATAAATACGCAAAAATACGAATATATGTTGATTTTTTTTATATTTTTTATATTTAGTCAATTTTTAAAAGATTTTTCCATAGATATTAAACTCATAAATTGTATTTATATTAAGTGTATCTAAAAAGTTTTTTTAAAAAAAAATTGCTTAAAATATTTAAAAAACTCATTAACACCTAAATAAAATAAAATAAAAAGCATGAAAGAAAAACTCAAAATTTTAGAAAATTGAATTTAGAAAATTAGAACCAAATAAGGTTTTTTTTTTTTTTTTTTTTTTCCATTATGAGGGCTTTTTATTGTATTGTGAGTTTATTTCTTCTCATTATAGATTTTTTTTTTTTTTGGTGTGGTTGTTGTTAATGCTCCGCTTATTTACACGGAAAACATTTCTAATGGAAAAACATTTTTTGAGAAAAAAATTTAATATTTTTTATGTTTAGTGGTGGTAGTGGTGAATCAGATGGAAGTGGAGGTGGTGGCATGGTGGTAGAGTGGCGCAACGGTGTGATAATGGTTGTAGTGGTGGCATTAGTTGTGGTCATGGTGGCGTGGTGGAAATCACGTTGATGGTAGTATAGTGATATTGGCAAAACTTAGTGGTGTTTTAGGACCAAGCTAAAAACACTAACTTTTTGGCTTTTCAATTTTTTTTACAAAAAATCACAAAAAAGTTACAAAAAAGCTAGATTTTTTACACAAAAAAATTCAAAAAATTAACTTTTTATCAATTTTCCAAAACACCACTCAGTCTCAAAAACGTTTTTCACATGTTAAAATTATAAACATTTTCTGTTCATATAAACTTGTTTTATATTAACCATGAAAAATAATTTTTATTGTACTAAATATTAGAAAATATATAAAATACTTTCCACCCAAACAAAATAAACGTAATTGTTGAATAGGCCCTGTTTGTTTCACTGAATATAAAATGGAAGATATAATACGACGTGATTTAGTCAAGATATATAACGAATAGATATAGGAATGGATAGTATATCCCTAAGTCTCGCTTGTTTCAATCAATATAAAATATGATATAATATGATGTTTGTTTTACAAAATATATTAGGATATAACAAGTAATTTCAAGATTGCCCTCATAATATTATATTATATTAAATTAAATTAAATAATATTATATTATATTAAATTCAAAATTTATATTAAATTATATTATATTAAATTAAATTCAATAATATTATATTAAATTATATTAAATTAAATAAAATAATATTATATTAAATTAAATTCGAAATTTGTATTAAATTATATTAAATTAAATTAAATAATATTATATTATATTATATTAAATTCAAAATTTGTATTAAATTATATTAAATTATATTAAATAATATTAAATTATATTAAATTCAATAATATTTATATTAAATTAAATTAAATTATATTAAATTAAATTTCAATTCAATAATATTATATTATATTAAATTAAAATTTGTATTAAATAATATTATATTAAATTAAATTAAATTAAATAATATTATATTATATTAAATTCAATTCAATAATATTTATATTATATTAAATTCAAAAAATATATTAAATTATATTATGTTAGATAGACAAAAGGATAATTGATTTTTACATCATATCCCAACCAAGGATATGATATAATGGTGGGTTGGTATTGTATATTCCTCCACTTTTGGATATACAATCCCACCGTATATTATATTCTCTAAAAAAAAAATTACAAACATGAGATATATGGATCTCAATTTAATATAATATCCAATCCCACCCACCTTATCCCCCAATCAAACAGGGGTATAGATTTGTGTAGTTGAATTATAATTGTCCAATTTAAAATAATTTCCCTTCGATTTGTGTAGTGAAGGTTAACAGTTAAGACATTAGAAACACATTAAAAAAAAAAAACAAAAAACAACAGTGAATCACACTTATCTCTCCATCAGATCCAGATAAAGTGGATCAGTTCAGGAAACCGATGGTTCGCCTTTGTTGCTAGTTTCCCTTTTAGGAAATGCTATAATGAGTTAGTGTACATCGTAAAAAAAATTATGATTTTTGTAATGACAATTATAAACTTTTGTGATGAAAGTTTTTTTTTCCTTTTTTAATGAAATTTATAATGTTCATCTTTAAAGTTATATTTTTTTATGATAAAAGTTATTCTTTTGGGTAAATTACATTGTTAATCCCTATACTTTAGCTTTTGTGTCAATTTAGTTTCTATAATTTCAATTTAATCAATTTTGACTCTAATTTTTTTTCTTTTTTTCAAATTTGTCTAATTGATTCCAATTGTTAGCATTTTTATGACAAATGCGCTTATGAATTGTATGTGTCATGCTTTTAGAATCAAAATTATAAAATTGATTAATTCAAAGAACTTAACTTCAACCAATTTAGTAAAAATTTTATGTCGGTCTAAAAATTTTAACAATGTTATCAATTGATCAAATTAAAACTGTGAAGAACTAAAATGATACAAACCAAATATAAAAACTACCAAAGAAGATTTTTTTATTCTTTTGTTAATAATAAAATTTATGCTTTTGTTATAAAAATTATGCATTTTGTTTATGAAGTGCATATCATCATATACACATCTTTTTTAAAATTCACATAATACCTAGTTTTTACTCTGCAATACCAAATAGGAAATTTAAAGGGCGTATCATATACACTCTTAATTACGACTTTTGTATATTTAGTTATGACCTACTATATTGGTAGTTATAACTTATTGTGATATTAGTTATGGCGGAGGCAAGATTTTGGTTCAAAAAGGGAGCAATTTAATTAAAATATTAACAAAAGTCATAATTTAACTTAATTTTTATTTGATGGTAGGATTAAACTTTAGTGCGCTGTAAATGTTATATTTAAATATAAGGTCAAGTTTACTAATCATTATCTTTATTCTTATTAATTTAATTTTTGTATGATGATCGTCACGCTTAAAAAAATAATTACATGCCCTCATAAAATATGAGGACAAAATTATATTAAGATGCCCATTCAAAAAAAGATATAGAGAGGATAAAGAAAGAAATAAGAGATATATGAATAAATAACATACAAAGGCTATTATATATTACTTATTTTTTTCACCATTTTGAATCATTGAATTACATGGCAATATATTATTAATTGCCATTAATTATGTAATAATTATCTGTTATATAAGAGGTGATATAACACATTGACAAAAATTAGTGATATATAACATTTTCTAATATAAAATTTATTAGAAATTTTCTTAGCATAATTAAACATTTAAAATGACAAATTAAACATTTGTTTATTAAAAAAAAACTCAAAGAAAATAGTGATATAAAAATTTTAAGATATTACTTAAAATGATTAAATTGAAATATATATTTTTATTAGAGGTAAAAGAAAAAATTTTCAAAGGTTGAGGAGGCACGTGACCTCCCTCGCCTCAAGTTATGACATTATTTGGGTTATAATCCAAGAGTTTTTGTTATACTTTATATAATATTTGGTTATAATTTTTTTAAGTTATGACTTTCACAATATTAAATTATGTAATCAAACTCACAAATAGTATAACTTCCATTTTTAAGATTGGACACCTTTTGAGAGTGTGTACAATAATGTTACATATGGCAAAAAATTGTGTGTCCAATTATTTATATATATTTTTTATATAGGGTTCTAAATAAGTCTAATAGTAGGTTGTTCAAATTTTCAAAAACTTAACGAAGTTTCAAAATATGTTAAAATTTGGGTTATTTGCATAAAAGTCAACCTCGCGAGCTTAAACATGTTGAACACAAATTGAACTTAACTATAATTTTTTATAGTACATATAAATTTATTGAGTAAAGCAGTAATTAATTCAAGTTTGACTTCAAAACTTTCATACTACCAACAGATAAGATGATTTGGCATTACACTAAGTGTGGCGGTTCAGACAGCATTCAACATATCACTTATGTCAGATTAGTTTGAGATTTAGGAAGAATTTGGGAATGGAAAGGAGAAGGCGTGCGGCTACGTAGAAACGAGATATTTCATTCTCATTTCTTTTGCTTCTTTCTAAATCTCTTCCCCAAATCTTCCAACCAAACACAACGTTAGAAAAATTTGATTTGAAAGGGATAGCCTTGCCACTTCATCTAATGGGAATGAGGCTCATGGCATAATATGGAAATGCTATGCAGAATCTGAATGTGCATAATAAAGTCAGGAATTTCGTGTAGTGGGGTTTGTCATGACAATTTGCTCCACCAAATCGAGCCTTTTCAAGCGGAAAGTGGTAGAGTCTTAATGTATGTGAATATTGTGGGTGAGCTGAGGAGATGTTGGTGCACTGTTTGTGGAATGTTCTTGGGTGTAAGAGGTTTGGCAGGAGTGTTCTCTGCTCACTTTGGTTTTCAGGGTAGGCATTCGGATTTGGTCTCTTAGGTCTGGACTATTGAGAGCCATGATGTGTCTTTCCTTGAGTTGTTTGTGATGATTACAGAATTTGGTTTATGAGGAATGAGTTCATTTTCAATCAAATACACAAAGGTGTCTGAAATCATCAATAAAGTTAGTTTTTTTTCTGTGGATTTCTGGAGCATTCGGTAGCAAGTGCAACCCCATATGACAGAGTGGCAAGTGCCAGCAGCGGGGTGTACAAGGTCAATTTTGATGGTGCAGTTTTGGCGACGAATGATGTTGGGTTGGGTGTTATATCTACAATTCCAATGACGAGGTTAAGGGTAATGATGTCTGTGTTAGTGAATATTGTATATATATATTATATTCATTATATATACATATTAAATGCTATAATTAAGTTTTATCATATTAAGATATTTTCATAACTTTCTTGTTATTTACTCTACATTGCCTATATATAGGTTTCTATTGTATTGTAAGATATGCAATATTAAATATACACATAATATAATATTATCTCTCTTTGTGTAACAACCTCGACCAGAATCTAGCTTAAGACCTATGGTTAAGAATGCATAATAAGTAATTAAGATGAAATTTTTTGTTAATTGCATGTGTTATATGTTATATGTATTTGTATCTCCGTCATTATAGACATATCTATTTGTGTTTTATTCTGCTCATGAATTGAAGGTCTTATCGCATCCCATTTAAATTAACTTAGGTTATGTATTATTTGGAATTTTAGAATTTTATAATAGGTTGAATTGAAATTCAATTCAAACTAATTAAATTAGAATAATTAATGTCAATTTACTTAGCTTAAGTTAAGTATAATTACTTCCTAATCAAGCCTATATAAGGCCTATATACCACTTGAGTCATCTTTTATTCATCTTCTTGAGCCTACAAAAACAAAAATGTGGAGAGAGAGAGAAGAAGATTAATTTGAATTAAGAGAATTGTTAAAGAACTTGGAGGTTGCTCTTGGGAACTCAAACAATTAACTATTTAGAGTATAATTGATCATCTAAGGTAAGAATTCAACCTTGTAACTTTGGAATTGAATCACTTAGCACATGAATCCAAAGAATTAAGTTGTGTAATGCCGAATTGAGCTAAAATGAAAGAATATAGATCATACTATGCATGCATGTCCATCTCATCACAATTTGAGTTTGATTTCAAAGAATTCTCTACATGTGTCCATCTTACCTTTATTTTGAGAATCCATCTTGTTTGATACCATTTTATATCAAATGATCATGTTTGAAGCTTTGAAGTCAAGGTCATACATGTATGTTATTGTAGACACCCATTTTTGATCGACCTTAAGACTCGACGCCACCGATTGAGCGCTTGGTGATGATGCATATTGTGCTCGCTCTCGAGGTTTCAAAGTCTTTAGTCACAGCCTTGCCTCCGGACTAGGGTTCTTGTGCTTTGCCTCTTATAACCAGTCATGTTTTCCGCTTTTTGAAGGGAGTGAGAGGTCTCATAGACCTATCTCTCAAAGGCCGAGGCTACGCTTGGTGGTCGAGGCCATTTTTCCCATTTGAAGACCCGCTCAGCTTCGTGAGTCGTTTGGCCGCAGGCTCTTGGCCAGACCACTTAACCACCATGTTCGCCAGTAAGCACACACCTTGTTTCCTCTCTATAGAGGACATCAGGACTCGGAGACCACCTTCGTGGGTCGTGACGCCACCTTGGTGCCTAATACTGCTGTGTGGCCTGGCCACGCTGCTTTTGGCCCCCAAACCCTGCTTTGCATCGATTAGGGTTCATTTTGGCATGGACCCTATTTTCATTGTTTGAAGGTGGTAAGATGGTGGAGACCAAAGAATTCTTTTGAAAACCATTTTCTCTCCTCCAAATTGATTTTCTTGATGTAAAGCCGTTTCTACTTTTGGGCCATAATTTCGGTTTCCCATACCACCATTATATTGTACTCATCCGGGAGGCCACCAATATGGGTAGGCCAACCAATATTTTCTTCTTGACCATTGTGAACCCGCAAAAGCTAGTTTTCTCAGTCACACTGCTTCATACCACCACTGACAAGACTCACTGGGAGACCACCTTCGGGTAGGCCGACCACCTTGAGCTTGAACTTGACTTCGGCTCTCGGCTCACGGGACCAGTGGCCGCCACTGGTCACGATCAGGGTGAGGCACATCAGGAGGGCCGGCCACTGGGAGAGTGTCACCTTAATCGTCGGCCACCATCTCTGGGTTCTTCCTCAATGCAACACAACTGTGCTAATTGAGGGCTATTTGGTGCATCCTCCATATACGTATGGAGGATATTTGAAACTTCCAAGAGAGCTTTTAGAGCCTCTCCTCTATAAAATGCTGGAGAGGTCGGGTCTTCCATTGCAAGGGTTCAACATTTTTAGTTAAGGCTTATACACCTCTCTTTTATGTCTCTACACTTGAGCTCCAAAACCCCATAGTTCTGCACCATTTGCACCACACTCAGCCTACCACCTCCACCATCCATCCAAGCATCTTGGAGCTGATTTTCAGAGGTTGAAGAACCCCTTTCGGGTCCAGAGCTTGTCATTTGTTGTGCTACAAGGGCTATGTAAGTCTCTATTTCCCTTTTCTTGTATTATTTTGCTCCATTGTTTAGCCTCATTTTCAAGAATTTTTGGACTTCTACATAAAATGGAAAAAGTCTTGTTTTGATCTTCTAAACAAGTTTGATTATGACACTTTTCTCGCTTGAGGTCATTCACTCTTGTATGCTCCATCCCTCTTTGTAGGCTTATTTTGCTTCCTATCCCAGCCTTAGTTGCAAGCTTTTTCGAGATTTGTCATAAACCAAAAGAGTCTTATTTTGAGCCCCTCTTGAAGTTTGATTAAGGAATTTTTCTATTGGGGGTCATCTACCCCTTGTATGCTTGTTTGCATCTTGTTTTGAGTCTTGCATCTAGGCCTTTGTTTCATGCTTTGTTTAGCTTTTCTAGCAACTAAAATCCAGTGGATTTTCAGTGGCAAGCATACTATTTTGAGAGCCAAAATTAGAGGGGTGACACCTCTCTCATTGTCTTATTTGTTGGGTCTTTGGCCTTCCAAAGGGGCTCCTTACTTGCATGTTGTAAAGTCACATTTCAGTGCCCTATTTGATGAGTTTTGAGATCTTCCCTTGGCTCTGCGCCCTGTGAGCCCATTTTAAGTCATATGAAGTGTCTATTTTGCATGTGTAGAGCAATCCTCCTTAAGGCCTTTCAAAGGACCTTTCATTGCATGCTTCATTGACCCATTTTAGGCCCTTTTTGAAGGGTTTTTGTGACCCTCGTAACCTCTCCGGGCCCAGAGGTTGTTTTACCATCTTCGCATGTCTATCTTATATGTGTAGAACAACCTCTTATTGGCCTTTCAAAGGAGCAGCACCCCATTCTAGCATATAAGGATCTAAGCTTCGCTTTTGGGGCATATTTTGGCATGGTGTATACTTTTGTTTTTGGCTAGTTTGGTGAGCTTTCATATGCTTCATATACGTAGTGTAAATCATGGTTTCTGGGCCAGCTTGCTTTATTTATGCGTTTTGTTGACCCTGATTTTAGCACTTTTTGGCCATACCTAAATCGAATAAAACAGGTTGTGCTTATTTTGGACCCAGCCTTAGCCTCTCGCTTTTTTGGGTCCGTCCTCTATGGTTGATGATGTTGGTTTTTGGCATGCTTGTAGTTCAATACCTATGCTTAACTTTTGAGTTTTGAGGTTCATTCCCATGCATATATCGAGGTGTGTTCATGTTTTGGGGCTCATTATATATCATATTTCGTAGCTTGTTTCAATGTCATATTGCCATGTTTTGTAATTCTTTAAATGTGTTTGAGAGTCTGGACTTATATGTCTTGTTTCTCGGATCATTGAATAAGCAATTCATTTTCTTGCATTCCGAGCCATCATTTGTAGGCCATTTCCCATTGTTTTAGACCTTCATGTGGGTCTCATTGCTTTTGGGGGTTGGTTTTAATTGGTGCATTGCTTCTGGTACCCTTTGGCAGTAACATTACTTCCACTAAGCTTTTTGCATCTTGCAGCCACCTTAGCATGCATTGTGTGACACATCTTTTGCATGTTTCAGACCATCTTTTTATGCCATTTCCGTGAGCTCAGTATCATGTCCCATTCTATGCCATGTTTCATCCTTTTGCCATGCTTAGTTAGAGAGTTGCATGTTATGCCTTAGGATCGGTCCTTTGCATCCATGCATGTTTGCATGTGTTTCGGGTTGTCAATTCCATTTCCATCAATGGTCAGTTGATTGGAGTGTCGGCCGAGATCCACCTCATGTTGGTGTAAGTCCATCGTGCATTATGTATGCCATTTCCAACCATAGCATTATGTATGCTAGGTTGCATGTTAGAGCATTGTGTATGCCATGTTACATCACATCAGCATTGTGTATGCGCTATTTTAGTCCATAAGCATTGGCGTATGCTAGGTTACATGTTAGTCGTGATTGTGTATGCCATCTCATTTGCATTGTGTTTGGATAGTAAGAGTGTTAGCCCAAGCATCGTGGAAATGAGGGACGCGAAAATACTTAAGTGATCTAACGTGGTCTCATCTTCTCGGGTCACGACTTTACCACTCCAGATACTCCATGATGCGAGTTCTGTAGGCCTTAGTTCGGTTGTCACAGTGCATTCATTTCACATCGATTGCGGTAATCTCGTAATTTCTACCATCATGAATGAGATGCGTGCATTGATGGTACGCAGGATCGTAGGTGTGCATACATATGTGAAAAAATACTTTGTCATGCCCTTTCTTTGCTCTCTCTCGCTAAAAGAAATCATAAATTAGTGCAAATTTCTCGAGCTTTGCAGACAAAGTGATTCCTAAGAATTACAAACATGTAGAAGGCGTAATCGCAAGCATCGCAATGGATTTCGCGCTTAGGGCAACTCAAGCATGCATCATTCATCATTCTAACAGAAATGAGGCGGTCCATGGATTTGTATACCAGTTTATTTCATTTCTAAAGTTAATTTGCTGATTAATTAAGGTTTTAAATTTTATTCTTGACTGTATTATTTATCTTAATTCGTAGTAAGGGTAATGTTGTAATAAGTGTGTGTGTGTGTGTGTGATGTATGTCTTCTAACCCCAATGCCTTTTTTCTCCCTTTATTTACCACTATGATGGCTAGGATTAGGCATGTTTCAATTAGCATACTTATGTCGCATGTTTGCATCCATTCATCTCTGCTCAGACGTAATCGCTCCCAGCATCATGCCAACCATACCCAGATTGATTCCTAGCGAATACGCTTATTAGTTGTAGCATTACATACCATCTTCATTGTTTGCGCCTATTAGAAGTTGCATTTTTGGTGCCGTGTTGCATTAGACATTTCAAGATAAGTTGTGATCATGCATGATTTCAACATAGCTTTTGCTTTGGCTTCCTCGCTACCGCGTTTTGCTTTAGCATCCTCGGTGATGCGCTGCTGAAAGGATTGCCATGATAGCATACTTACTTAAGCGAGGTTATTTGTTTATGATATAACCGCCTCTAATGCATGTTGGTGAAGGTTATTTAGATCGAACAATTCATCGACCGCGGAGTTTTAAGCTCACTTGAGAGTGGCAAATCATCTTTGTTTTCTAAGCTTCCACCCAGGGTAAAATCCATATTTAGCCTGACGGCAGTAACAACTGGTTTTCAAAACAAACATAAGATGTTTCATCTAATTCAAAGTGATCCAAATTTATACTAGTAGGTTGCGCGATCACATAAGCAAGAATTCTAGGCTAATAACCGGGGCCAGTTAGAGCACATAATGTTTTCAAAACCTCGATATCATGGAAAGCAGTAGAGGCCGATCTGATCGGGCGAGCTGGTGCTCACGGCGATCTTTCCCAATCGTAATTCCAAGTTCCCCAAGCCAGGCAAATTTTGGTGATGACTCGACACGCGGGGCCTAGGTAACGAAAGTCGTGGTTTCAAATTTTTCCAAAAATAAAATATTTAGGGGTGTGGTGACTTTAGACCGCAAAGCAAATTCCATGTTTGGCAATTCTTTCAAAAAATCTATATTTTAAAAACCATTTGTTCCGGATTTGACTTCGATGATTCATCGCCTTGCGATTGCACTATGCAGATTAGATACAAGATCGTACATCGAAGTCTTGAACCGAAAGTGAGCCTTAAAATGAACAAAATCTTATCTCTCCCGACGTCGGGATCAGAGACACTCCCATTTTTGGTCGTTCTCAAGACTTGATGTCACACGAACACCGATGATCATCCATGTTTGTGTTCGCCCCGAAGTTCTCGAGGTCTTATTTTGCTGCGTCTTGGCTCAGATTCTTGGTTTGGACTGCTTTGTGTCCGGGTTTCTTGCACCAAACACTTGCTCTTGCCTTCGGTAGTAATTGGCTTGGCTATCCCTTACACATCAATGGCCATGGCTTGAGGCCACCTAATTATTGAGTTGTTAAGCACTCACTAAAATGTGTTTGGTCATTTAAGACTTCAGGGCTACCGACCATTCATTTGGTCAAATTGCATTTTTAGTCGGTTTAATTAACGTTCATTCATGGTAAAGATATAGCTTTTTGGTGCCACTGTATATTGTGGCATACATTTCGGGCTTCCCCCTCCATACATGTGTGATGAGGGATTCCCCTCTAACTAGCTTGTTTGGAAAGCTTTACAAGAGTGAGCGCCTTAGCGCAAGAGGGTTTCCCCCCTTTCTCTTGTTTGTAGTCAAGAATTTTTCAGAAGCTTTGAGTTTTAGAGTTAGCTTCAAGCATATCACTCCATTCTATATCTTCAGGTGTGTTTAGTGTGTGTTTGGAAATTCATAGAATTGCACACAAAACACGCCTACCATTACATTCCTTACAATGAGGTTCTAAGGGATCGTTGAAGTTTTTGTGGCGGGGTTCAAGCTTGGAAAACCACTGTCTTGTGTTCTTGAAAATAACAAGGGTAAGAACTTCAATTTTTTACCCCATTTTGCATAGCTTTTTCAATTCATCTTAAAAACTATTTAGACTTAGCATAACTAATAAAAAAGTTCTTTGCTTTTTGAGCGTTTTAAATAGTTGTTTGAGAGTGTTT